>QVAJ01000066.1:3242688-3350243 GCA_003546035.1 Mixornis gularis | reverse complement strand
GTCCTGCCTCAGGAACAAAGCTTAATCTCTGAGTCAAAACTAATCCTTATATCTCTTGTTCATTTTGCACCTTGGACTTTTTGACTGTTCTTTCTTTTATCTGTGTTTCTTTTTGTCTGTGCAAACATTTTATATTAATCTTTAACAATATCCRTTAGAATCTATTTTCCATGCTCTCCTTTCTTATTTTCAGGCTGACAGAAACTAGATCCCACCATGACAATCTTCTAGTCTGTGTGTGGCAACCGACATAACCCTGCATTCCATAAATGCAAACTGTGTGTTTTGTGACAAGATTGTGGCTGAGCAGCCAAGGGAAAGGCTGCCAGAGCTGGCTGGGATTGTGCTTTTTGGTGCCACCTCTTCTAGGAAGGAACAGGGAAGTGGAATTTGCTTTTCTCCTGAGGTAGGCTGAGCATAGCATAGGTGCAGAGAAGGCCTTGAACAGCAACATAGGGCAAGCAGCCAAAGACAGGATGGGAGCATGAAGCGTGAAGATAAACAGAAGTTTTGCTCCTGATAGGATGAAGTTTTTCAACTTTATGAAAGAAGACTTCCAAAGTTAAGAGAGTTGAGAAAAAAAGAAGACAGGATACCCAGAAAGGACTCTGTGGAGTTTGAGGAAACCCAGAATGCTACTGTAAAAGTTGCTGAACAGAATAGCAAACTGAAGAAAATGTGTTCTTCACACAAAGAGCACAACTGACAGGGTACTGGTTTGTTTTAAACTTCTAATTTCAGTCTCCTTTGCCTAGGAGATGTGAGGTTTTCCTTTGTACATAACAACCTTGTGGATGCTTCATATTTTGTATTGTAGTAGTACCAAACRTAAGGTATTGGTTATATTTTTTCTGTCCTTGTGTAAGGAAAAGGACTAGACAATTCTACCTCAAGGTTTTGATGAATTTAGGATTTTTTTATTGCATATATGGTGACCAAGCCCAAAATCCCCCTCCCCCCCCRTGTAATTATTCATCGTCTGAATTCTTGCAGGCTCCTAGAGCTAAGCAAAGGCACAAGACAGTAAATTTTTCTAAACAAGCAGCAAAGAGGGAAGGAAAGGAAAGAATCATCAAAGTCTTGAGACATGTTTTRGTGCTCATTTTGCACTAAAAGGAAACTGTGAAACCTCCAGATACAACTTAGGATTCAGACAACCACAAAACAACTCTGTAGTTGAAGTGCGGCTCAGTCAGGTCCTTAGTTCCCATAGACCATCTACAATCGTAAAAGTCTCTAAASCAAAGAACTTGGAACAAAGAACTGCAGGAAAAAAATTGGCTATCTAGAAAGTTCCTCTGTTTGTTGTCTATGACTCTGCATTAGGTGGTGTACATAGATTCAATTTCCAGATTTAATTTCGAAGGAAAATTAATAAATCGTGTATTCTTTAGAGGTAGTTTGGTAGAAAAAAATTACAGCGTTCATATAATACCAGTAATGAAGCAGGATATACCAATGTGTATTTGGGATTATAATAATTATATTGTGCCCTCTATCTCCTATAAGTCTGTCAGTGTACTTTCATGGAAAATATGTCTTTATCATGCATGCCACCACAGCATAAATAAAGTATACATACTTACTGAGGTACTGAGATACTCTCTCTAGGTCTAGTCTGTACTTTTTTGAGAGTCATTAAAAAATTATTAGAAAACATCGCATGACTTTCTGAAAAGTAAGTTTTACTGTACACTGGTATGGCTGAGTAAAASAAAAATTCCTGCAATAAAAAGGGRATAGCAAACTAAAATGTTAGATAAATAATATATTAAAAAATATAAATAATATATAAAATGTTTTAMCTTGCATATGACTTTTAGTTATATTATGCTGCTCTTTCAAGTCAGTGAACTATAAAGAAATTACTTCCTGAAAGATATTATAGCTGAATATCTTCTCTATGTTTTGAATGTTCTTACAGAAATATATGAAAATGGATGATAATGATAATAGAAGACAAGACCCATTGGAAAATTTCTACTCAAAGTTTGGAAGCAGTTGGAACTTCAGCTGTTGTTTATCCATCAAGGTAGGTGTCTTATAAACCAATGATTCATATTGTGACATTTTGACTACATAACTAAAGCATGAAAAATAGTGTTTCACTTCTGAATGGTTTTGCATCTCTTCTAGATTCTTTTGTTCCACAGCATTTTACCAAGAAAGAAATTTAGAATGATATTAGTAGATTAAATTTATTTGTAGTGCACAMGTTGTTGCTCCTATGAAGAAGTTGCCACTTTAATGCATGTAAGGAATGCATAAAAAATCTTTCTGGTCTATGGCAGAAACTTGTTTTTGATTATTTCACAGTGGTATTACTGTAGGCTTGCTGTTTGATTGCGAGATTTAGTAATTGATAATTAATGACAAGTTTCTTTGTATACACAAAACAAAAAATGCTGCTACTTGTATTTATTTGTTTATGCTAYAAGATTCCCCAAGTAACAAATTATCAGCTTGTTGGTGTCTTGCAGGTATTTGTAGTTTGCTTAAATCATAAACTATTCTTTCAAATACTGCTATTATCATATATTCTCGRGGTTACATTTTGACTTTCTCAGTGRTTCTTTTAAATTAAAAGATGAACTTCTCATCAGTAGCTTAGATGCAACTGTTTTGTACTGCAAAATGTAATCTTAAATATTTATTATTTGTAGGCATTAAATTAAAAGTGTCATTCAGTTTCTTAGTTTTTGTTATGAATCATACACATTTGTACAAAAATATGAATAGYCTTCATTTTTCAACTCTATCTTTGAATTCACCATACATCCACAAAATAAGCTCTTACATGGTTTGCATCAATGTTTTATATATTCAAGATATTTCTAGAACATATTGAAGAACTCCTTCCAGCAAAGCAAGAAACCATAAGTAGCTTTAGTTAAAGATGTCTATATCTTTACCATTTAAACTGCAAATATCTAGTCCAAATAGAKGCATTTTAATCACTTTTTCTAGTATTTCTGTAGGCATATCAGAATCAAAAGAAGTCATAGTGGATTTCTGCACTCTAAATACACTGAATTTTAGTTTTTTCACAAGCTGGAAATTATAGAGAAAATGAAAAAAATACCAAAATACTGGTTAGTATAAACAAGAAAATTAAAGTTGCTGCCAGAACATTTATCCTGTTTTAAACTTCCTCCCATGCCTGTCATAATGCTAGAAGACATTTTTCAAAGAATTTGAWACAATGTTGAAAATAACTCAAACTGTAAGATGGTTTGACATACACAATCAGAGAATCACAGAATGACTGAGGTTGGAAAGGACTTCTGGAGACAATCCCCCTGTTCAAGCAGGGGCAGCCCAAGCAGGTTTCCCAGGACCCCTCTAGTTTTCTGTACCTCCAAGGATGGAGGCTCCATAACCTCTCTGGGCCACAGGATACAGYGATTGACCACCTGCACAGTAAAAAAAAAAAAAAAAAAAAAAAGTGTTTTCTTTTCTTTGGATAGAATTTCATGTATTTTCATCTGTGCCAATTTCCCTTTTCAGAGGGCACAACTGAGAGAAGTTAGTGACTGCCTTTTCTTCATTCCCTCCTCAAACGTTTGTATATGTGGAAAAGATCCCCCTGAACCTTCTCTCCCCCAGGCTGACCACTCCCAGGAGTCTTAGCTGTCAGGTGCTGCAATTCCTTACTCATCTTCATGAAAGATGCACCAGGTTCACTCTAGTAAGTCCATATATTTCTTGTACTGGAAAACCCAGTGTTGGACATAGCTATTCATGGCCTTGCCAGTGCTGAGCAGAGGGATCACCTCCCTTGACCTGATGACAACACTTATTCTAATGCAGTCCAGGATACTTTTGACATTCAGTTCTGCAAGGGTATACTGCTGGTTCTTGGTTTGCTTGTTGTCCACGAGGACACCTTCTCTGTATGAGCCTTCTCTGTAGAGCTGCCTTCTAGCTCATTGGCCCCAGTTTGCACTGGTGACTGGGGTTATTCCTCCTTCTACCCAAGGTGCAGGACTTTTCACTTCCCTTGTTGAACTTCATGGGTGTTCTGCTGACCAATTTCTCCAGACTGCCTAAGTCCACCTGGATGGCAGCATGATCCACTGGTGTAATAGCTACTGCTCCCAGATTTATGCCAGCTGCAAATCTGCTGACAGTTCAGTCTTTCATCATCCAGGTCATGAATGAAGGTGTTAAACACTGTACRTGCCAGTTTTCACCCCTAAGGGACACCACTAGTGACCCTTCCGCATGGGCTTTGTGTTGCTAATACCAATTCTGTGATCCCAGCTGTTCAGTCAGTTTTCAGCTCACATAACCAACCATTTTCCCTAGCCTGTACTTTATAAGACTTTCTATGAGCTTGTTAATGGACAGTGTTAAAAACCTTGCTAAATTTGAGATAAGCAACATTCAGCGCACTTCCTTTGCCTATTGAACCAGCCATCTTATCACACAAGTCTATCATATTGGTCAGGCGTAATTTCTCCTTTATGATTGTRTGATGATGTGCTGGAATTCGGTTGAATTTGTCTATTTTTATCCTGAATTCTACAAAATCACACTTCCATTCTGTTCAGTTTAGCCGAAAGTTGGAATGGCACAGTCTACATAAAACAAATATTGACCAATYGTTTATTAAGTGATATTTTTTAAGCATTCCAGCTATTGTTTTCAGCTGTAAAGCAACATTGGGGAAAACTTAAGTATCAGGGGAAAAAGTATTTAAATTTGGACTCTGTGGCAATAACAGTGCTAAGTGAAGGTCTGCATTAAACTGCTCTTCTGGGAGTTTTCCTTTTTGCTTCAAGGGTGTGTGAAATATCTGCTAAAAATTTCATAACAGTATACAAGAAAAGATGTGAACTGATATTTACGCAAGGGCTTCAACCAAATTACTATCAACATTTTCATATTCAGTCTTCATAGTACTTTGTAGGGTTACAKTTCTGCCAACATTCAAGCTCTGATTAAATGGGGATTATAAAACAAAGAAATATTTTTTTAAATTAATCTACCAAATGAGTCTCATTAACACAGAGTGTCATCATAGTAATTACTTAAGAACCAGGCATTAGAACATTTAGCATCTAAAAGAGTTCATTATATTCAAATGTTGTGAAAGTATCTTTGAATATAATTTTATCTACTTATTTATAGAAATAAAATAGAAATGTAGAAAACAGTATATAATAAAAAACAACAAGAAAATAATGGAAATTCAAAATTAATAAATGAGATTTCTAGCATTTTGTTATCTTTTTATGTAGCAGGTTCTATTACCAAATGTAAATCACCTAATTGCTAAATTTTGTCCTTTTGAAATGTCTCAAGCAATGATAATTATGGGGACCAGACTGATGGATATCYCTTGCAATATTCCTGCGGTGACATTTGATAATATAGTGCCTTTGATCATGTACTTGTCATATGCATACACTTGTTGCAGTACGTCCACARAAGTTGTATCAGGAATTTTCCTCTTTCAAAAAATGAAGGAAGCAAATAAACAATGAATAGAAAATATATGGAGGCTATTTTACAGCCTGCAGCTTCAGTGATGCCTGAAGAGACTGCAAGTATCTAGAAGAATCTAAACTAAGTTTTGGGGTAAATCCTGACCCTTGATGATCAGATATAGAAGTGGACTTTCTAGCATCAAAAAATTTAATGTAAATTCTCTTGTGAATAAAGCTAGTTAGTCCTAATACAAAAAACAGAAGTGAATTGATTAGATGTGAGATTTATTACTTAAAGCTACCAGCARTACTGGCTCCTATGATCAAGAGCTAGCATTTGTGAGTTCAAACCATTGCTCAGATGAACTGCTGTATATTATAAGAGTTTCTCAATAGTAATGTCCATCATTACTGCAGCTTTCCAATTAGTCACTCGTAACCTTAATAAAAATTGTAGRGTAATGTTAAATTTTCTTCTACTCTTTTTTCTAAAGTAAAGCTGGAAGTAAGTTACAGGATGCACTTCAGTAGAAAAGTAACTGTTCTTCCTTCTTCAATGATTGTGGGAAGGTGGTTTTTGGAAAACACCAATCAAATGGAAACTCAAGTTCCTTTCTCCCTGTGTCAGCCGTTGAAATACCTGCCTAAATTCAATGGATTATCTCAAGTCACACAGAGCACATCTCTAGAGGAAAGGCAAAGATTGCTTCAGCCAGTAAGATCTTGCTGCTGTCTGGGAAGTTAGCCAGTGAGAGATAGGCTATTATGAGTTTTGGTATTTTTATTGGGTGGATGATTTTACTTTTACTATATYAGAGAGATSTAATGGTCTTAAAAGCCATARTGAGGAATTATGGTTCAGTTTGAGGAAGGTACCTCACATGGCAATCTATTTTCTTGGAAAGTCTTCTACAAAGAACAAAATCAAACTCCAAAAGGACTGACATCTTCAAACAACAACAGAAGAGTTTGTTAGGAAGACAGGAAGGATAACTGATTAAGTTATGGAAAAAGGGAAATTAGAATCCGAGGACGTGCTTCCAATAGTCAGTGACAGAATAAAATATTTGATATAAAAATAAAATTTTTGATATTCAAAATAAATGGCATACATGAAAAGGGATTTGGAAATTAAGAATCCTGCTACAAAGGACCTCTTGTCAAAGCCACTGGGATGTAAGCTCAGAGATAAAAGTAGAAGTTTCTATTAAGAAGTCTCATACTATGTATGAAATACTGTTTTCAGGGTAGCTTGACTAGCACATGATTCAGTATTGTTTAGAAAATTGARATATGAAGGTGAATTTTATCTTTCCTGTATTTTTGTGGGAAGAGAGAGGTGGGGTATTGTTGTATATGCTATCTAAAGTAAGAAGATATACTTAAAAYCTTTTAAAACTATCCTTTTACATTCATTTTTCCTTTTACATCCATTGCCTTTATAGGGTTAATCATGTGAAAGGACAGTTTACTTAAGAAGATGTCTAGAGGATGTGTGATTAAGCTAATACTGTCTTAGAGACACCTCTTTTTGAGAAGGAGTATCAGTCAGAGTATTTCCAGAGATTTTAGTAAGAGTGTTAGCAAAATTGCAAGGAAATCAGGGACATCAACTCAGGGGATACAGTTGGGTTAAGAATAACCTTTTTAATCATCTCATGATGATTTCTTTATGACAAACAGCTTGTGTCGATCAAAAGGAAAGAAACAAAATGCTATTTCAAAGGTAATTTCCTTAGTCTATTTCTAGGTTCTTTTTGCAACTCTGTATCCTTCTACCTTCTCCCTCTCTTCTCTCCTGAGATGTAGCTACTTGTATGACTATATAAAATCTTCCATCAAGACCATGACTACCTTTGCTCTTCCTCTTTTTTTATCTCCTTTTTTAGAAAATCAGTTCTCACCATCATTCAGTTAGGCCAATCTGGGGGTCTCCATAACTACTCACMAAACCTATTTCTTGTTTCCCATAAATTCCTTTTTAAAACTCTCCTTTACATTTATGCCTACATCACCACTCATTTGTCAGTGCTGATCTCATATCTCTACTCTTCTGTTTATGGGCACTGCCTTCAGAAGTTGCCTGTAGGAATGGGGAACAAAAAGACATGGAGCCCTTTATGCATCTGAAGGAGATCACTTTGTCGTAGAAATCACTCCCCTTTTATACCTTTAATCTCAACCAGACAAAACCAAAACTTAAAAGAAGGGCACCYATTGGCTGGCTCAGCTGCAATCTGCTGTCCCCAAGTCATAGCGCTCAGCCCCCAAGCATCCATCCTGCAGCTGYACCTTCACACAGGGTCTTCTGGTGAACATACTTAACAACTATAATAATTATAACCCCATATCCCACAATTGCCAATATTTTTCTCTGTATTTATACAGTATTTAAACAGTCAGTACTGCTCTTTCAGTAGTGCTCATCAGCCATATACTTTTAAAATAAACAATAATAACTTTGTTAGTCTAGTTCTAGAGGTTTGGAGACAGGATTTGAGCAGGTAGATGGTGTTCAGCTGAACATGATATGTTATAATATCTAGTGAAAGGAATAGCAAATATGGCTAAAAGGTTGGTGACAATCAGAGATTGCTAAAAGAAAGCTGTTTCCTTCTAGCCTTTTAYTTCTGTCATTTGTGAGTCTGATCATCTAAGATATTAAGGGGAAGACCCTATCAAGATTTATACTCCAAAGTAAAGCTGCATACAATTGGTCCCATCAACATCAAATATCTTAGTTACTTATAGTTAAAATATACCAAAAGGGGAAAACAATTATGTTAACACAACCAAAACATCTCTTTCATATGYGCTTGGAAAGGTTTTATTCCTAATTATTAGAAAACAAAAGTAAATTTAAAAAAATGACAGCAACCAATTTACAGAATAATTTATGATCTAATGATTGGTTGGAACATCCTCATGTTTTGCCCCAGATGGGGTTTTTCTTAAGTGAGGGCTCAGAACCTAAACATAGATAAGTACACTTTACAGAAAAAGTATTTAGTTGTGGCTGCATGTATGACCCACAGCATTTGCCATTCCAGGTAGTGAAATGTCATGGATCATATCCTCATAARGCTCTTTACTATACCTTGTTGGTTGCTTATAACAATCAGTTTATTCTTTCAAATTCTTGATATAAGAATTGAAAACATGTGGCTTTAATAAAATACTGGATATTTTTCTCACCACAGCTAATTAGCTTGGGCAGAACCCACACTGATGTGTCCAAGTTTTGAACTTCATCTTACTGCTGTGGAACATCTGTTTGCACTTGACCATGTTAGGTTGCCAGAAGCATGATCAAATTAACTGTGGAACCAGAGTCAGACCCTCTAAGTTGCTATAAGCAGCTATTTTTTTCTAATTGTTAAGAAATGTAGAATACTTATGGTAGAAATAACCTAAGATTTCATCTTTTGCTGTGGTTCATATTTATTTGAAAAACTGAAAACAAACACGGTTTAGCACCACCTTCATTTGGTTTTCCTGTGTTTGGATTGTGTACCTAGGATATGGCAACTTTGGATGAACAAACAGACTGGAGAATTAGAGGCTGGAGAGCAGAGCTGTGGAAGGGGAACTGGGGGTTATGTTTGGCAGCAAGCTGAACATGAGCCAGCAGTGCCCTGGMAGCCAGGAGGGCCAGCCTGGGGTGTCCTGGGATGCATCAGGCACAGCATCACCAGCCTGGCAAGGGAGAGGATTGTCCTGCTCTGCACTGGGGCAGCCTCACCGCAACTGCTGGGGGCAGTTTTGGGTGCCATAATATAAAAAAGATATTAAGCTATTAAAGTGTTTCCAAAGGAGGGACATGAGGGTCATGAAGGGCCTTGAGGGCAAGCCATACAAGTAGTCACTGAGGTCACTTGGTCTGTTCAGCCTTGAGAAGAGGGAGACTGAGGGGACACCTCACTGCAGTCTACAATTTCCTCATGACGGGAAGAGCAGGGGCAGGCAGTGACCTCTTCTGTGTGGTGATCAGTGACAAGACCCACTGGAACTGTCTGAAGCTGAGTCAGGGGAGGCTTAGGTTGAATAACATGAAAAAGTTCTTCCCCCAGAGGGTGGACACTGGCACAGGCTCCCCAGGGAAGAGCACCCACCTGGACAGAGTTCCAGAAGGATTTGGGCAATGCTCTCAAGCACATGGCRTGATTCTTGGGGTGTCCTGTGCAGGGACAGGAGTTGGTCTTTGGTGATCCCTGTGGGTCCCTTCCAACTCAGGATATTCTATGATTCCATGATGCCTTATCCACTTCTGTCTCAGACAGAACATGAYCATATCCTGACAAAAGAACAATTTTAGGCAAGGAAAAAAAAACAACAAAACTGTTCTTCCTAGGAGTAGGAGATACTTAAACAGCATATTGGCTATTTACCATTAAACTTTTTATCATTTCTCTGAAAATTATTCCTTTTTATTAGTCAAATAATGTAGTTATAATTAAGTTCAACAATCCAAATCAATCCATCTGTSCTTTTGTATAAAAACTTTCTACATGACTAGCAGGTAATGAGATTATGTTCAAAACTAAGAACAATCATTTAAACTGGGTCTATCAATATTGCAATTCCACTTCTGCTGTATTATAAAAAGTTTCTGGCCAGAATATCTAAGCCGACAACTAACAGTAACTAAATAATTAGGGACATCTGTTCTTCTGTGCTCCTGAAATCTGTTTTATAAATAGATTTGCAATACGCTCTCTTTCTTTTGAATAGAGTAGGGGTCCTGTAAATCTTATTTCATATCAAATTCTTAAGAATCAAATCCTGACAATGTAAACTATAAGTTTAAAACTTTTAATGCATTCTCACTTTTATAGGAAAGTCTCATCTTTTAAAATGTTTTCTTTGCATATAAATACAGATCTACTTTGTTAAATATGTCCCATTAGTTGAACTCTGCATTGACATATTCTTTCTGTCTACAACAAAGTAGTTAGGATTACATTTTTGCATATAGAAATTTTGAGTACTGTGTRAAAATGAAAATGTGAACTTAGAGGGAGAATCTACTGAGTAGCTCACTGGGGTAATTTACTGTTATATACATGATATTTTACAAAAAAAAACCCACGCAGTATTATTTCTCACCTTCATTACAGCCCCACTTTGGGCAGATGACTGTTTTTATGTCTTAGAGATCCAGGGCTTTACTGGGAGCATGGGATTTATTATTCAGTTTTCTGTGACCACTCTGCTTAATCTCATTCTCTAAACACAATAGCTTCCCTATATAAACACTAAAATGTGCATCTAATTTATGACTACTTGTAGACTTGGAACTTACTGAATTTATGGCCTAGAAGAGTAAAGCCTGTGGTCATCTCTGTGGATCAAAGCATTTCTTTGTTAGTAGGATGAACTCAAAGAGCACTGCTGATGACAAAATTCAGAGCCTTCAGAACAAGCCCACTGAAAATGTAAAGCTGAAGCAGTATTCAGAGGTAAGGGGAAAGGACATATCAGAATCAAAACTAATAAGATGTTTTAACTTTCTATATGCAGATTACAATGAAGTAGAAGAAAATTTGTTTTCTTTCATAGCCCTTTTATACTGATAGCTGCACATTTTTTCTTGTTTCCTAAATATACTGTCCATGTTGCCAAGGGTTCCCATATCTTCAGAGTGACAAGGTGAATTCAGTATTCTACTTTTCAGAAGTATTTTAGTACTGGTAGCACTAATGGTACTATTTCCAAAGAAGTAACTGACAATCACAAGAATATCAAGAAAAGTTTTCAGGCTTTTTCTCCTCATGAAATTATTACTACAGCATTTTCCCATATGTCTAACTCCACAGATGTGTATATTTTATAATTCAGAGCCATTTTTAGTCAATATATCATCCCTGCCTTACTGCACAACGTACTTTGATACAGACTTACATGAAGATTTAAGAAGTCTAACTCCTGAATCAGAAGAGTTAATATTTACATTCACAATCTCATTAGTTTTTGTGCTTTTGTGCTTTGGCAGGTTCTACAGCTAAAATGTAAGATATCGAAAATGACACTTGTATGCAAAAAAAAAATGGTTTGTGAACTACAAGAGGGGATACAGAACTACTACAAGAGGATATCTAAGTTAACTCTAAAAACACATTGTCACTAAGAGAAAGAGATTAGAGAAAGATGAATTATTCTGTTATTCTGTGGTGAGTCATCTCCCAGCAAAACTAGTTTCTTTAGATGTAATTTTGTAGAGATACACACAGCTCTCTAGCACTGGCTGAATGAGACTGCTTTGCAGTAGCCTGCTATCTCTGTGATATTCCACTTTGCTGTGCTATGCAGGTGGGAGGGGAAGGGGTTGTGTTTTGGGGAAATTTAAGGTTCTGCTTTCTGTGATCTCCAAAAGGAGAGTTTTGGGGGCAGGTTGGGGGAAGACACAAAGAAAGGAAAAACCTCCTCTTTTCAGTTCCCTTTCTCTAAAATCCTGATTGTGATGAGATCGTTCCAGCTGGCACACATTAGATGCTCCTTTAGCCCTTGTGGTACCTTGGCTGACAACCAAGTGCCCAACAAGCTGCTTTGTCACTCTCCTTCTCAGCAGCGTGGAGGGGAGAAAATAAAATGAAAAAAGAACTTGTGGGTCAAGATGAAACCAGTTTAATAAAGAAACAGCAAAGGTCATGCATGGAAGCAAAGATAAATAAGTGATTTTATTCACTACTTCCCATCATCGGGCTGGTCATTACCAGCCACTTCCTGGCAAGTACAGCTTTAGTACTCCAGAAGACAAATGCAGCTTTTAGTGCTGAACAGGTGCCATATGGTATGGAGTATCCCTTTGCTCAGGTTGGGTCAGCTGTTTTGGCTGTGCTTCTTCCCAAACTGTTGCCCATGCCTCAGCCTACTGTCCTTTGGAGAGGGGACAGTTTGGAGAGGCAGTCTTGGTGCTGTGCCAGCACTACTCAGCTGTAGACAAACCCTGGTGTGTTAGCAGCACCTTTCCAGCACCAACACACATCACAGGAAAATGAGGGCTGCCATAGTGAAAAGTAACTCTATCTCAGCTTGAATCAGTGCACMGCTGCAGAATTTGAAGAGAATTCAAAATTTATTTCCAGAAGGCTATTTTAATAATAAATCTTTAAAAATGTATGAAGCGATATGCCACTGGCTTCTATTGGAGGAGGCAGGGTGGTCCTAGCTCTGAGAAATGTTAATTTGAATGTTGCTTGTCTGCATGTAAGCACAACTCTGACATAGCTCAAATTTACTGTTTTTTTGCAAGAGATCTATGATTTTTTTAAAGGACAGTTAAACTACTTTCCATACCTGAGAACAAACATATCTGCAACCACGTTCAAATATACAGAATGAAAAATTCAACACCTTAAGCAAACACCAATTCCTTCTTCCTCAGATTAAGCAAATTTGTAATTTCAGCTACTATTGCAGCAGAAATTTTTTTAAGGCTGAGACATCAAAATTTTCTCAGATGCAAAATGGTTCAGCTGATGAAGATATGACAACTTCTATTGGGAACTTAACATCCAGCCCTCAGGAGAACTTTATAATCCCCAAATTAAAAGCATTTCCTTTAGTCCTGACAGCTGAAATCAGGGTCTGAAATATTCATTCTATGGGAGGACTAGAGAACAGCAGATTAATCTCTTCCATAATTCTGAAAAGAGCTGAGGTAAAARACATATATCTTTTTTCCTCCTGGCAATCCCTGTAAAATAAGATCACAAGTTTTTCAAATTGTGGAGCTTGTCACTGTATAAAGCCCATGTAAGTGGATGCATGCCATGTCYATGGTGTTTAACTGCGTGCAGACAAGCTTTTAAACAAGCATGGGTACATCCACCAAAGCTGATCATCCTGAAGTTGGATCAGTGACACAGGCTACAGGATAACTATTGTTACTTTTTCTAATATGGTTTTAGGAAAGGTCCATCTGCCTGAACAAAAACAAAAGGCAGATTGATGATGAGTTTCTTGAGTTCTTGAGAGGTTGGTCAGACTTAAAGCTTCTGGAAGAGACACATAACCTGTCATAGAAAATAAATGAAAATGCTGAKGAACACCCAGCATCTCATTACAAAGCAATGTGCACACACACATATACATAGCAAAAGACACTTGCATTGCATTACTTAAACTGTCCAAACTACTAAACATTTTGCATTGTACTGCAAAAGTACTCTGGAATAGCATGCCAGTTGATGGAATACAARGAAACCTCATGCAGCAAATCTTACTGCATTTTTAATAGGAGTTGCACAGGCTGGTAAAATATGTGCTACCACATCCATCAGCCATCATCAAACCACAGCCCCCACATGTTCCCTAACCTCTGGCACATTAGGTATTATTCCCTGCATATCTTCACTTCAAAATCTGCCCCATCTGGCCCACAAATTTTGAAACTGAAGTTTTCTTTTTCTGCTCTGATTTAATTAATTTTATCTCCTGTTTGGTAAATATGGAATATTTTCTTCTCATTAGTCATGCCTAATACAAGGACAACATGGAGTAACCTTTTACAATATTTCATTGTGAAAATGATGGYTTCTTAATAGCTCATTTTTTTCAATAAAAAATTTTCAATTTTGCAAATTTCAAATTCAAACATTGCACATCAAACTAAAACATTCATGTTTTTACACTATTCAGAAGTCTAACTGACTATTGCTAATTTTTTTTTTTGCTAAGATTACTAGATTAAATTTTTCTCTTTTGTCGTATCTTACTAATTGATTTGAATTCTCAGCTGTCGTTTGAGTTAGGACAAATATGGCAATAAAGTACTACAGTGTTTCAGATGTCAGAAACGACTTTTGCCATTGCATGGTTTGTTTGTTTTACCTGTTGTTCTTCATGTTCTCCAGCTATTGTTGCAACAACTCAAAGCATTCAATGCCTCAAAGTGTGTGTATTTATATATATATATACACACACGCTGCTTCTTGTGGGGTCTGTATGCTACAAATAAAAAAGATTTGGTGATAATAAATGATTCTATGTAAGCCCTGTCTTCGGGTGAAACCGTTTAATCTTATTTTCTTATTTTGGCCTTATATGATTTGGRGTAGTTCTTACATAAGGCATGAATAATGAATTCTTGTTTTTATAATCTTTTYTGGATCTAGATGCTGCTTTATCAGCCAGAGTTTTTTTGCCTTGGATGCAAGCTTCAGAAAAACATCCATAAAAATATTTTTCAAGGGTGTCAATTATATGTTTATACAGTAATTTTTACAGAGAACAAAACAACAGGGAATATGGGTATGTAGCCCTTTTTTTTTTTTTTTTTTTTTCCCCAAACTTCCTAGTCACATAAGAAACTTGTGAAATATCTGGATGACTCTCCTTTCATTTTATTTTATTTGTATGTTAGTMATTTAGACTTACTATTTAACTATTTCCTCACTTCAGCTAGATCTCTTATCATTTCTCTATTAAAAAAAAAATTGCTATTACTATGACATTTCACCTTTCTTTATGGATAGTTGAAAGGTGCTCTGTACCATAACCTTTTAGCCTTACTTTGATAGAATAAAAAGAGCAAGTTTTCACAGATGTTTCCACTGTTTTTCTCAGGCTAAATGAATTGACAAAAATAAATAAGGATTAGCAATGCTGATCTTTGCTGTAAGTAACATTGGTAATTGGATCAAATAAGGGCTTTATTTGATCCAAGGCTTTACTTTTCCTTTAGTTGTAAATATTCCAAACTGCTGTATTTCAGAACACGGGAAAACTTCTCTGTCTTCAAGTTCCTGTTTTTGTTTCATTCTGGCTGCATAATGATTTAAGGAAGTTTTACTCAATAGTTCTGCAAAATATCCTGTATTTGACATTATCTATCCATATTGTTAAGTGGGAAAGAAATGTTTGATTGAATGACATAAAAAAAATCTGTACCTCAGATAAAAATTCCTCATTTTGCTCTGTGATAGCTCTCAAAAAGCAGTAAGGCATAATGCAGCCTTTTCATCAGACAGAGACTTAAAGGTCTGCTGCAGGTTTTTTCTAGTGACTGAAGAAGATCCCAGCAGGGAGGAGGCTATAGTCAAATGTTTTACTTGGTTATAAATAAAGGATTGAAAAAGCTGTTYTTGACAGATCCATTGATTTCTTGAATTTTTGGCAGGTTTGTTATGGCAGATGTGCTCAGTAGAACTGTAGGGTATGCTCATAGCTACTTACAGATTTTTGGAAACTACTGTTTCTGCTAAGTTATTCAGTTAAGAAGTGGAAACCCACATTTTGTAATAAAACTTGATGACATCTGTCACAGCTTGATTACTTGTGTTGAGGTAGTAACTTAAGTCCTTTCACATGAATATATAAYAGTGTCATTGTTTATGTGTACTTCTGCCATCTATCCAAAGGCTCAAATCAGTTTTCAGATCTTGAAAAAAAAAAAAGGCTCCAAATAGGTATAAGGCCAAGAAGGCCAAACCTTTTCACCACGAGGATGGTCAAGCATTTGAACAGGATTCCCAGAGAAGCTTGTGTATTCTCATTCCTCAAGATTTTCAACCTAGGCTGGTTAAAGCCCTCAACGGTGTGGTCTGACCCCACTTTAAAAACGACCCCTTGAGGTGCCTTCTGGCCTGAACTTGCCCATGGTTTTGTAAAAACTATTTTGTTCCTGATTTAGGAACATCAGTATACTATTATTGCTCTATAGACGTTCCAAGTAAACTGCACATCATCTTAATCAGATATGAGCTAATATGACACATCCAATGAACTACTCTATAATTTTAACTATTAAAGTTTTAGTTTTTAGATTTAACGTTGAAAGAATTTTTAAAGTTATACAAACTTGGGATGACTTTTCCCCTAATCTGTAATTCTTAAATTCAGGCAACAGAAATTAAATTGCTTGAGATCTAATAAGGAAGCACATTGAAATACCAGACTTCTATTGATAGTCTGGTACTGGTCTACAATTTTATACTTTTCAGTGCTAATCCAAAGAAAGAAATGATTATGATTCTTTTTCTCGTAGTTAGTAATTCAATACTYTAAAAAGGTGAATTAATCAGAGAAGGATAAGATCAGAATGTAAGAGCAGCCATGACTACTCAAAAAAAAGTTTGCATGACTTGACACATCTCCAGGAATAAGAGAGAATTCAGACACAGCAGTGTAACAGAGAAGGGAGAGGAAATTTTGTTTTTCTTGAAGAACATTTTTAGTAGCAACAGTGGTAGAAAGGCACTACTGAAATTTCAAAATATATCGCATTACTCTGTACTCTAAAGGGAAGGATTTTATAGCTGTTCCTCAGAAATAGAAACTGCAGAGCACAATGTATACCACCATTTGTAACAGTTCTGCATTCATGCACCACCTCTACCTGCAAATTGCCCAAAGTTGTCATCTACCTGAGAATTAAATACAATATTTTACAGCACTGGCACTGAAAAGCTAGAATTTTGGGTGGATTCTAGGAGGTGAAAGGAGTTTGTGGTGTCAAGGAATCAAATACTAGTTTAATACTCATCATGTGACCAAAACTTCTCTCTAGAGACTGAATTCCTCAAATAACAATGGAGTCCATTAAATGTGCTGAAATATGAAAAGAAACCAGACTATGGCCTTAGGAGAAAATTACTTCAGTTCACGTGAAAGGTAAATTGGACCTATCCAAGGTTTTTGCTTCTGATAAAGATAGAACAAAATGGAAGTATATATCAAGCATTCACAATGTTAATCTCTTTAATTTTTCATATTTTAACTATAAAATAAAGAGGAATAAGGCAGTTACCATTATACTTGACTAGCCTGAGGCAAATTCTCTTTGCACTCCTTAAACTGGGAAACTTCTGAGCATTTATGTAGAACTAAACTTGTTCTGCTGAGTTAAAAAAATATATTTTCAATGCCAGTAGTAATTTAGAATCTATTTTGTGGAAATATGTCCAATGTAGCTAACTGTTTATTAGATTTTATAGGGGTCCTCAGGCACGTAATATTTATTGCAAACTCCATCTGTGAGTACCTTTTGTTGTTCTTGGCTGCCAACAGATGCATCTAACATTAGCATATTACACTAGCATCTAACAGTAGCTTTCAGAAGTTCCTCCACACACCAAAAAATGGAGGGAAAAAAAAAAAGGAAGAAAATGTCCAGTTTATATCAAATTGACCCCATTACTATGAGTTTGGCAAACACAATAATTTTTCTGGGCATGTCCACAGGTAGGCTTCACAGAAGTACACTGGACTTTGGGGTTTAGGTCTAATACAACTAAATAAAAAGACTAATTCTTGTCCTGAAAAGTAGTTAGATGAGATGGAGCTGGAAACAAGTACTAAATCTTTCAACAGCCAAAGTCCCTACAAACTGCTTCTAGCAACAGATGTATTCTAAAAGTGGAGGTGTGAAAAGTGTATTTCTAGTATCCTTTAAAGGAAAGCAGACTGCTTAACATAAACACCCCATATAGGAACGATTCAGATCAGAAGTCTTTCTCTCAGAGCCCATACTGATCTTTGGGGGGCAATAGCCCATAAGGTAAAGGATGCTATGACCATAATTATTTGCAATCACATAGAGAAATTACAAAATGAAGCAAAGACACTGGCTACAGTGTCCAGGCAGACTGACCCATTTTTACTTGGTCACCCAAACTGTGAAGGACTGATGATATTTTAAACTATTCTGTTGTCTTACAGAGTGCTATACACCAATGAGGCATGGAGTGTTCTGTGGAGGTAGGTTATTTCCATAGAGTACAAAGAGTGTTCTCAGCCTGCAGGTTTATGAAGACTGCCTGCACTGTGGGCTGCTGTGCCTCATGGTGCATTCTCTGTGCTGTGCAAGGGGCTCCTCCTAATTACACCTGATTCTCACCCTGCCAGATGCTGCAAGGGGAACTAGAAATACCAGATACCCTTGATGTGCACATCCCTATAAACTTGCCATGAGTTCAGCTGGTACCAAGCCATAAAGAAACTTGGTCTGCAGAAAGGACAGAATAAAACAACATGTGATGGCATGATTGGTTAGAAAACAAGCCAGCTTTTCTATAGTCTGAATTTATGAGGTTTTAGGAAAAGTGATGCCTGTCCCATGGTTCTACTCGCTATCCCCAGCAAGCTGGTTTTCTCTTTCTGGTGCTTTCTCTTTCTGGCTTCTGTTGTGCTCAAACAATCCAGAATGCTGAAGCTTCCTCACCTGGGACAGAACCCACAGCCATGGGCCCAGAGCTAGAGGAGTGCTGGTGGGCAGTTTAGCCAAGCCATGGTTGGTGGGAACCATGTTGACCCAACACCAACTTGCAGGCTGACTCCCTGGTTTTACTGAGCTTAGTCTCATGACTCTGTGCTCACCAGGTGTTTTCTGGACTTGATCCTGACCCACAGATTGAATTCCAGGCTTGACTTCAGACCTACTTCTTCACTATACTACTGATCTGGACTGGTCAGTCTTGGCTACCATTCATGTGTCAGATATGCTCTCTGGCTGCTCCCTGCTGTTTCCACCCCTCATCCCAGAGGGAGTGGCTGGCCTGCTGGCCCAGGCATATTTTCTTTGCCAGTATGAATTTAGATATGCAGTGCCTGTGCTGACAGGCTGTCAGCCCCCCAGCTCCAATGCTGGTGCTCAGAGCAGTTTCTCAAGGAAGCATTCTCCAAGGAGGGACCCTTGGGCAGCCCCCAGTGCCATCAAACCAGTTAGGGACACCAGTGTGTTCCAGGTTCTGTGCTAGCAGTGATTTGGGAAAAGTTTCAAAGCTGGTTTTGGTGTCTTGGGTTTGGTTTGGGTTTTTGGGGTTTTTTTTTGACAGAGAGGGTTTGTGAGGACTTTTGTCAATCTGTTCGGATTTTAAAAAGGAGCTCATGACGTTTCTGATGGATCTGGCCAATGTCAAGGCTTGACATCCAGTCTTCCCCTGGCAGGCTGGTTTTGACTCTCAGTGCTGCAAGGGGCTGGTACACCTGCTGTAGTCTTGTAGTCACATTTAAGAAAATACTTCCATGGCATAAGCACAGGGAGGAGAGTGGGAAGAAACACTCTAGTAGAGGCATCATCTAGAGCTTGCCATGCATATGTTCTCAAACACTGCCACTATGTTTGACTAAAACTTTTAACAGGTGATTTTTATGCTCAATGTTGCTATTGCAGGTCTGTAAAAAGCATAAGTTTGTTTGCCTGAGAACTGGGTAAAAAATAAACTTGAAATGCAAGTGTTGGAATGAACAAGCAGTGCTAACTTATATAATCCTATCATGCATCATTTGCAGATCTGCCCAGACAAAGCTCTTCTTTGTATAATAAGCATCTGCTTCAAGAATGGTCCATGACAAGCCCTCTGAGAATTATTGGTAATTCCACTAAAGGCTGTAGTATTAAACACATCCTAAAATATCAAGCAAGATTTTGTGTCACTTAGGGTACATACTTCTATTAACTACTTTCATCATTCATAAGTGAATTGTTTCTTTGATAATTCATCTGTAAGTCTTTCATCTAATCAGCTATTTGCAAAGTGATTGATTTTATGGGAGATTGTAATTTGTGGATTTAAGCAGCCTTATGTTGTGTAATGAGTTATGAAAATTCTGAACTTAATATCTGTAAGATGAACAATTGTCTTTACAGGAAACTGGAGGATAWGAAAAAAACAGTTTATTACAACATAGATGCTAGTTGCAATGTTACCCTTGCACTGAGAGCTAAGTTTCTGGTACCATAACTAAGAGAACAAAAGAGAACAAAAAACATTTAAATTTAAGTCTCATCCATGTACCTCTTCCTCATCTTTGTCCGTCTCCCTTACATCCCCATGCACACACGCACGTCCTTGCATCCTGTTTCCTCACTGCAGTGGCTGCCTAAGTCATTATTTCCCTGCGAAGCACATTGAGGAGGTGCTAGCAGCCACTCAGCAGGAGGCAGCTCCCTAGAGAGCCCTGGTTCCTGAGAAAAAGAAACCACGTTTCACCACCACAGTATCCTATGCGTTACATGATTCCACAGCTGAATCCTGAGGCACTGAACATGGCAGTCGCCTGAACACAACACTGACTTGGGAAAATTAGCTTGACTACAGTGGAAACGCTGATACTCCCCTATGGCAAATACTCTTGAAAAATTGAGAGACTGAGAACAGTCCTTGAAAGCATTTAACAGCTGCAGACAGACCCAGAGCATAATAGCTCTTTGATCTTGTGTATGATGGGAAGAGCACCACTGGGAGCTTAATGCCATCATTTTATGCAAATGTCATGGAAGGAGACTCCATGTAATTAAATTGTTCCATCTCAAATGCAACATTTATGAAATCCATCCCTTCTTCACTAACCTCCAGGTGGATACAATAGATCATTATATAATAGAAATTAAATGTAAATGTTATCTTTGAGTTTGGAGAACTAGAAGATGCTTTAATTAGAAAGAGAAGTGCCTGTGATATATATAAGCCTGTTTGCAAAAAAGCTACTGTTGAGAAATGATGGCTGGAACCAATAATGCAAACCCTATAATATCATAAGGAAAGGCCCATATAAAGTAGCAACTGAAAATGCACAAAGACAAACCACAGTGCTTGTAAGAAAAAGAAAAATCTAGGATGTAATTCCCATTTACTTTGCGCAATATTATTGTGGCTGAGATTAGAAGAAATTTTTTACAAAATGGGCTCTGCAAATAAATTATTTTTGAAAACATTGTTATCAGTGTTTACAGACAATGCCTTTATATTAAAGAATAGGATTTCTCCCACATGATCTTGAAAACAAAATAAGAGCAGTACTGACTTGTGATGTTGCTCCATTTTTTTTTTCCCCAGAGACTTCAAGGGTTTTTTATTTTATTAATCAAAATAAAAATGTGTTTGCTTGGTATATAACTTTCTGGTATTTCATAGGATGAGTGAGACTTAAAACTCCATGGAAACAACAATGGTCAGCTGAAAAAAACACATCTTTTAACKTGCAGCAAATATTTTTTACAGTACAGATAGAAAATGTTTTTACTGCACACACACACACAAAAAAAAATCAATATGTATAACTTCTAATGAAAATAATGCATCCAAAAGTCACAGCACCAAGAAGTGCATCTTTGTATTTATTGAAACAAATTCCATGTTAGAAATAAAAATGGAAGTTAACTAGAGAGAAATATATAAGCTAGGAAATACATAATGAAAAATCTGAAGATATAAAAAATATTCAAAAATTGCTTGCTAGTAAAAATAAATAAATAATTTAAATTAATTTCTGCATAGAATCCCGTGCTTAAAAACAAATGAGATCATAACATTTTTGGCTCAGTTCTATGCAGCCAAAACCAAAGCCAATTAAAATATAAAAGGGTCAATTCTTATCCTGGACACAAAATCACTAGATTTTTTTTTCTCTTGTTGTTATTGTTACAAGGTACTGATTTTGACTTAAATTTAAAAAGTAAAGTGCATATCATTGATATGTAAGGTTTCTACTTTATGCATAAGAATTTGACAGCTATAGATGATAATTCACAGTTACTTCCAATATGGATTGGTCTTGCATTTTTATTGACAAGCAGAATAGCAAATGCAATTATTTACTAACTGGAATCCACTTGTTAGAGCAACAGCAGAGCTTTAGATCATGTTGTAGTTAACTGGCATTACTGCTCAGAAATAAAGTGTTGATGGATTGGACATGCTGCTCCCAGTGGAAAGTCTATGGATTTTATTTATTTTCTCACTTACTTTTGCAAGTAGCAGTAGTAGCAATTGCAGTCAATATCGTATACAGAAATGAGGGACTGCAGTAGGAGACAAGGATTTGTGAACTGAACCCTGCTCCTGTGGGTTAATGACCTACAAAGCCTTATTGCTATGATTTATGGCACATATGTCAGTGTTGCCCCCAATACTAGAAGTAACCAGCTCTGCTCATGAGCCCTTCTGCAGGACCCCCAACTCCTCCAATATGTGTTCCTCTCAGCTTTGGATTATGGGATGCCACCACTGGCCCCGCACATCCCATTAAATGTAAATGGGATGTAAAAATGGTGGTGTGCTGCACTGATTTCTTATTTCCTTGTGTGCCAGAGCACGTCAAAGCACAGTAAAACCCTTCCTTGGCTCTTCTTCAGAAACCTTTCCTAAAAAGGAAAGAAAAATAAATCTCTCCTCTGTCCAACTCCAATTTTTTTACAAAGCTTATAGAGTCTGGTGTAATTTTGATAGCTCTACTACTCTGATAAATTTGGTTGCAATTACACAATAAGTTCAAAAGCTGTTGAGAAAGTATTAGCAAGGATAAATATGCCATCTCCATCATATAACTGAAATTATATATGCCAAATCAAATGCACTGGGAAAAAACAGGCTATATTAGGGAAAAAATCATTAAATCAGTTTTTAAAAATTACAGCAGAAAACATAATTGATTAATCAATTTTAGCAATTTTTAAAAAGAGAGATGAAAGATCAAGTAGGCTTCTCAAATAACAGGAAGCTCACCTTTTTCTATTTACTACAGATTATTAAAAATGTTTGTAAATAGCATATAGTTGCTTTTACAAGAATATTCGCTTAGGATTTTTTTTTTTTTTACATTTTCTCAAACCAAAGGACTGACCTATCACAGAAAGACCTGAGATTATTCCCTTTTTACATAATGCTGACAAGAACAGTATGTTTGCTAAAGTAATGCCTAATAAAAATTCAGATGGAGAGCCAACCCTGGTAACGCTGGCACACTGGTACAGCAGATGTTTCTGACTCTAACATAGCTAAAATGGCTCAACTATATCCTAGAAATGAAGAGCACAAGGGGCAAAACTTGACAAAAATATGGTATTGTGATTCATAAGAATTGGACATCATAGGAAGGCTCCTGGGAAAATGGAATTGTCTCCTTAGCTGAGGGAAGTCTTTTGTCATGGACTGACTTTGTTCTCATGGTCTTTGATGAGAAAACCTTTTCATAGTGTTTTTACTAGTTTTTTCTGCATCTTCTTTTAAATACTTTATGTTATTTCACAAATCAAGATTGTATACTTCATGTTCTGTTCTCAAAACCATACAACTTGGTACCATTTTTAGCCCTGAACCCTGCTCCAACAATGGGTTGAGATAGTTAATGAGACATAGGTCAAAGTTCAGATTTCTTCCAGGGGTAATCTTGCTATCCATAGATGCACTATCACTTCTGGGACTTGAGCTAGTAGTTCTGCTTACTGCCTCCCTTTTTCAGGAGGACACACCCTACAACTTTGAGCAACACTTAGGCCTGATCAGGAATGCCAGGCGTCCTTGTCAGGGCACATGATGTCAGCTACTGCATTTCTATACTGCTTAGCACAACGGAGCTCTGTTCCTGGATGTCCCTGGGATGCCACCCTGATAGAAATGATAGTATCTTTTTCTACACTCTGACTATCTGAAATTCTCTGAGAAATTTTGAATACTGATGGGATTACAGACAGAAAAGCCAAAACTTTCTTTGAGTTTTATTTCTTGACATGCTTCCCAAAATTAAATTACTGCCTTAAATGTCATGGGCCACGTCTACAAGTCATGCATTCTACTGATTTTCACAGGGCTTTTATGCAGATCCACCAAGAAAGGAAGCATAGAGAAGATTCATTATAGCTTGCACTCTGCTTTCAGTTTTTCAGTAAAGGGAGGGACAGTCATATGAGTAACTGCCGGTAAATATTATCTTACCTTTCTCACGTTAAAATATCTTTCATCTACAACCTGAACAAGATGTATCAAATTACTGCATTGTAAATAATCACTTTCCACTCATCACCAAAGTGCTTCTTCCGCTATTAGTCATTTTCTTTCCTTATAAAATGTATAATTAATTACTACTCAAGATGAAATATAGAGGCCATTCCAAGTTCTGAGTAATGGCAAGTTCTGAGCTTTATGTGAACTTAGTGTGTTGTCAAAACTCAGTAGGATTTTCTCTGTTTTTCTTTATTTTCCTAAACTGAAATGCAAACAGTTGTAATATTGAATAGTCAATGAAAATGGGTTTATTTTTGATTTGCAGAAGCCGTATGTCAATCCCTTGAAATCATTAGATTCTTACACGGGTTGCTGTCCCTAACAGAGCTGACTACAAGCTGTATGTTTTACCATTTTAAAACATATTTGAAGAGATAACTCTTTCTGTGTTGGGTAAGTACCACAGGAGAAACAGAAGTGTTCAAGTTTTTACTGTGTATTACAAGCATGCTGTAAATTGATAATCCCTAACTTGAACAGAAATCCCTGTCACAGGTTCTTTCAAAGGAAATGTAGAATCATAGGAATGTGACTGCTGTGTAAATACGGTATGGTTGGGTGAGGTTGTGCTGATGTGTATCTACAAAGAAGAGGGAAAGAAGCAAGATATTTAACTTATTTTAGCTACAATGTCTGTTACCTAGAAGTTAGTTTTGATATGTTAGCTTTAGTTTATAGTGCCAAAAGTAATTATAATTTGTAGGTTGAATTGTCTAGAATATAAAATAAGATATGACATACAAGAACATAAACAGAGAATGGTACCAGGGACACTGAACTAAACAGAAGTCACAATAGTCAGTCACTGGTCTCTACAGACATAAAATCTTGTTAAATCAGTTTAGGCTTACAAAGACTACAGAAAAACAAGAAAGTGGAATTATGAAAATGACTGAGAACAAGTTAAGGGAATACTTGCAAAGTCATTGGGAAAATGGATAAACATAAATACAAGTGGACCCCCAAAAGAAGGAGGAAAGAACCCCTTCGAATTTCCCCAGAAGCATCAAACTTTTGCTGGTGTTGAAGTGGGGACATAAACAACTTGCTAACACTCTTTCCTATCTCTTCTGTCTGAGAAAGAGTGTCCCACAACCTTAACCACCTTGAAGGAGACTGGAGAGTGAACAAAACACCAGAGAAAGTAACTAGAGACTACAATTGTGTGTGTGTGTGTGTGTGTGTGTGTAAGTAGCTGGGTTAAAGACAGTTTCCCATACCAATTTGGACTGTGAATGGTAGCATTGTGTTACTATTATAACTCTTTCCTTTGTTTTAATTGGGCTATCAAATTAGACCTACCAAGAAATCATAGCTCTCTCTCTATATATATGTAATGAGTTTCCTACGGCAATAAGATTTGGAGCATTGCAATGTGCATGCATTTTCCACGTTCATCCATTAATAATAGCTCTGTCTTCTCTATTCACTCAGAAAACTTCCACATCAGCAAAGCTCTGTCCCCAATCACCAAGGAAGGGGAGCACTATGTGGCTGCACAGCAACTTGAGCCAACACAAGACGGGAAGTGGAAGCATGCAGCCAAAGGCAGAGAGAGAGAAAACATTATTATTTTCCAGTGTTTTCTCATTATATAATCTCAACAGACTTTTCCATTTCTAAAGTATCATACATGCATGCAAGTGCAACTGTGAACATTTACATCTACTATGTGGAAATTTTTAATTCTTTAACAAATATATAGGCCTACGAGTATTATATCTAAAATTTCTACCTCATGTCAATAGTTGACCTGATTAATCAGATAGACTGGAAAAATGTAAAAATTCAGTGGAAGAAAGTGTGACAATCTAAAAATCAATCATATCATACAACAATAATGATCAGTTACCATATGTAAGTGCTGCAAGCAGGACTTTTTTATGTTCACTTGAATTATGGTAGCTTGGTGTGAATGTGAATCCAATGTGTCTCATAATCAAAAGCAAATACATTTCTCAAATAACAAACAGAAGGTATCATATGTAGTCTAAAAAAGACACACTGCCAGTTCTGACCCTCAGTTTCTTTTCCTTAAAATATGTTATTGGCTCCAAAGACACTAATCCTTAACTTCCAATGCACCCCTCCACCACCTGCTGTAAAGCCTTGCAGCACATCAGCCTTCCAACTTCACACCTTCATTTTTAGCCAAAAGGACAAATTAACAAGTTTAATTAAAGCAAGATTGCAGTTCATGCCTTGCATTTATTTATTTTCAAAGAAACCACTAGGCATTATATGTATGTATATGTGATATATATGCTATATATAATATTTATAAAAGTATGTGTGCAAATACATAATCAACACAGGCAATGCATTATGGGCATTGCACATAAATATATTTGTGTGAGCATATATATATATTTGTGTGTGGAATAATACTATGTACGTATTAGATACATATATATTTTACATACATATTCTTTAGTTGTTGACTTTTCCCTTTTGCACTTTGACAGGAATCTTGCAAATGAAATTATCAAAATTTTCTGCCATGGGGCGGCCCCCCTGATTTATTGAAAAGTACCACAATTTCTGGCTGAAGATCTAGCAAGTCTCCGAAATTGAAGCTAAATAAATGACTAGTAGCACTTATTTAGCACTGACATGTTTTCCTGCCAGAAACAAATGTTTATAACTTTCAGATTTGTTAGTGTGATGCCAAAACAACTTGGGAAGGCAGAAAATTCCTTTTGTAAACTAGGATTAGTATGGAAAAGCTCATAACTGCTAATGTTATCTAAACCTTACACTATTAAAGTCCTTTGAAACCATTCTGAAACACCATCTTTGACAAGACATCACCTAGATACCACTTGGACAATCTAGACTGACTGAAAACTGTGCTATCTGTACAACATTTATCCTTACATAATCTGTCAACAAGAATGTTTGTATAACTAACACAATTACAAATATTTCTAAGAAAACCAAACAAATTCAAGGGAATACCAAACACATATGATAGAAGCAATTAAATGTTTCAGGTATCTTTATTAATATGTCCTCTATCTTTGGAAATTTTTTTTAATTAACTACCTGAAGATGTTTATTGCAAATCTTGTTAACTAAATTTCAGCATTCATTGTTTTGAAGTAGCTACTTGGTCATACTGATCGTTCCAGGTTCACAGAGTACAATTTATCCCTAAGATCTCTCACAAAGCAGGAGAAAAACTTATGTAGACAGATGATGTTATTATGGAAATTGAAAATAGCTAGTTCTGACCAAAAAGTAAGCCAAAGTGAGAAGTCACTCCAACAGATGATGCCTGAGGGTATACACTGCAAAAAAACTGTTATGAAGTAAGAAATATGTTCTGAAGTGTCATACACATGCATATCTTGCTGTTATGGCTGACTTTTTTGAACTAAAATAAACCTCTGTTATTGTAGACTTCCTCCATTCATTGTTTCCTGACATGAATGCAACAGGATTCTCTTCCTGCTTCTCTGTAAATGGAGAAATAAGAGGAGCAGCATCATATCAAAACCAGTTTGAATGAACATTTATAAAATCATTCCTCTTTAGTGTACTTCAAAAAATTACATAATTGCAGTCTTTTTGTCTATTTTTTTTTTTCCTACAAATTAATGAGTGACAAATTCGGGTGACCATGTAACAGTTTGGGGAGAGCAGGGGGAGCAATGTCGCATTCCTAATGCATAAGGTCTAATGATGTGTCTGAGATGTCCAAGGAGCTTCAGTGTTTCTAGTTTATGCATTATATACATCCATAARTTAAGGCAAAAGAGAAAAGAATACCATACAAAGATTTAACAGTATAAAAGTTGGCCTCTTCTCTCCAAGCAATCAACTGAAATACAGCTTATCTGAATTTTGCAAGCAACAGGCAATATGTGAACAGACCCCAACCAATATGACCAAGAGACCAACAAAATATGCTCAGATTATGCAGTCGCCACATTCTTATGATGTTTTCTGTACATTATGGATCATCTACTTAAAAAGAAACAATTGTCAGGCAAATCTTTTTGCTAATGAATAATACAGCATATGCCTTTCTTTTCTATACCAGGAACTCAGTTTTAACACGGATGATACAGAAGTGCATATTTATTGACAAAAACACATTGGTGAGAAAATCTCCCAGCACTTGTACCAGCAACTGCTGTTTGAATGTCAGGGCTGGCCCACAGTAGCACACCTGGAACCAAACCCCAATTATCTAGCATAGGGGGAGAGGCTTAATTAAATATGACACAGGTTAATTTATCTCCTAAGAGCTGTTTTAATAAAACACCAATGTCTGCAATACTGTCTGTCCCAGACATCCTGTCTTCAAAGTGAAGCTGTTATAAAGATTGTTTGTAACAGCACATCTTCACTTGCCAGACCAGCATAGCGCCAACAACTGCTCTTATGTAATACAGAGCTTCAAGGCCTTCTGAAATTGTTCAGTTAGCCTCTGACATACCTTATTCTGCCTTTTGGACTTGAAAAACTTCTTGTTCTAAGTATTGCTGAGAGATGGAAAAAGTAATTTCTTATAACAGTACCATGTCCTGCTATTTACATATCTTAAATTGATGTTTTTTCCAGGAAAAAGTGAAGAATAAATGTTCTTTTTCCTCACCAACTCAACATAGGAAACATGGCAGTAAATACTTTCCATTATGAGCCTAACTAGGTTGGATGTATAATAGCACCCTCAATGTTTCATTGTCTGGCAATCATTGACTCCTGCCATCTCTAGCACCTGCWTTTTTTTTCTGAAATACAATATTATATAAGAAATTTTGTAGCCTTACCTGTCTGTTTCCTTTTTTTTTCCTTTAATTCCCAGTTCTTGAGTATTATGTCAGTGGCTAATAGCATGTTAATCTGTGCTCTTCCATAGCAACCATGCTAAATATGGATCTGTGTCTGACTATATCCTTTTTCAGTATGCATTTTATTATTCTGAATATTTTCTTTCTGTCAGCCTATGATGCTGGGTTATAAAAACTAACAATTACATATCTAAATCCATATTTATCTGTAAACTGCCTAAATCATACTCACATGTATCAACAAATAGATCCCTGTGAACATAGCATGGCTGAAAAACCAAAAACTGAAACACGTTTCCTACTACAGAAGGAAAATAATTAAAATAAATAAATAATTTAGTGAATTCAAACCTGTTTATACATATCTGCTTTATTGACTCACGGTTCAATGTATATATAAAGGACAAAGTTCCCTCAGCATTTCTGGTTTTAGGGATGAATACACCACTGAAAGATGGGATAAAAAAAAGGAACATGGCATGCAGAGAGACTATGAAAGCTTGCAATCTCTCTTCACCAACAACCAAGAATGCTTAGTGCTGTATATTAACTGGTGTGCAGGGAAGGCCAGATTTTCTAAAAATAAATAAATAGTTGTTATCTTGAAGCTGTCAAGCAATCCACTCCAGTGAACTTTTGCCTTCTGGCCTGCACAGGGGTCTGTTTGGAAGGCTCTTCTGGAAAACTGTCCTGTAGAGAAGAGAGTTCCAGAAGAGCTGGTGATTTTCAGGAATCACCTCCTACAGGACCAATAAAGATTGATCTTGATGAGTAGGAAATCAGGCAAGGCTGGCAGGAGGCCTTCATAGATACCCAAGTAACCTTTAAAAATCCCAACTGGAAAAGCAGACATATGAGAAATTGAAGCAGGATCACATCACACAAAAAGAATATAAAAACACTATCCAGTAGTGCAGAGATGGTGTTAGAAAATGCCCAGCAGGAGCTGAATCTGTAAGGCATGAAGGGCAACATGAAAGGCTTCTACAGACAGATAAGCAGTAGAGTAAGACAAGGGAAATCAGACCCACAGCTGACGTGGGTGGGACACCTGGTGACAAAGAATATGGAATAGGCTGAGGTATGGAATGTTTTCTTTGGCTTGGTCTTTACTAGTTAGACCAATCTAGAGTAATCCAAATTTCCTGAGACAAGTGAGAAAATCAGGAACAAAGACCACTTACCCTTGGTGGAGGAACAACAGTTTTAGGGGGTGCTTAAACAAGCAGCACATCTGTAAGTCTATTGAGCCTGGTGGGATGCACAAACAAATCCTGTAAAAACTGGCAAATGTCACTGTGAGGCCACTTTTCATTATCTTTGAAAGGTCATGGCAACTTGGAGAGATTCCTGAAGACTGGAAAAAACCAAATGTTTCTTCAGAAAGGGCAACGAGGGGGACTCAGATCCGTAGGGTGATCAGTCTCACATCAATCCCTGTCTAGGAGCATGATGGAAGTAAATTCTTCCTGCTTTCCAGTTTGTTCTTAGAGATTATATTATAGGCCATTAAACATTATAAATCCAMTCACATTCAATAAGATCCCAGATGCACTCAATTGTGTGGGTTATACTATGTATGTCTGTTCTCATTCATGATCACAGATTCGCATATAGTGTGGTTTACCCATTCAACACTTCAAGTATGGTTGAGTTCAACAGGAACTTGCATGAGCACAGGTAACACAAATAAATAGTAGGAGCAACATATTATAGATTCTTTTTGACTCATGGTGATAAATTCACTAGACCTGCAAAATATAAATGCAAAGTGCTGTGTACAAGTGTTCCCAACTATGGTCTGATGTGGCTCGAGGTGCAAATCTTACCAAAGAGGTAAGATTTGGGGAGGAGAGATGAGAAAGACCACCAACTTGCCTGTGAAGTGATCATATTCTCATCCTCTGCCCCTGAGCATTTATACTTTTGGGAGAGTGAAGGTGAGACTGTAGTAAAATATTCTGTTACTACCATCATAAATGTTGGAAAGATTAGAAAAAGGAAGATTACAAAGGCTGTGGGTCTTGTGTAAGGGTGGAAAAAAACTATGACATCTTAGTATCACTGCCTCTTCCAGCTGGCTGATTGCATTGCAAGGGCTGTCCAGCCTCCACCTGGTAACCTCTCAGGCGCCAGCATGCCACTGTGTCCATGGGAATCCTATCACCACATATCTCACTGCATATCACATGGCAGGCCATCATGCATATCAATGTAGGCCCCATTCCCACAAGTCTGTGGAGTGTCCACCTCCATTTTACAACATGCTGCTGTAAAAATTACATTTGTGCTTTTTTTCATTGCATTTTTTTGCAGAGATTGTGTCTGTAACACTCATTTATTTTCTACCCAGTTGTAAACAGCAGCAGCATTGGTTTATAATTGGATTCATACAGACTTAGTTAAAGACGTGAAACTTTCTCATATGCATTGAGTTATCTGTTAAAACCAATTATATATATATATACTTAAAGTAGGAGTAATATGACCAAATCCTAATAAACAATAAATAAAGAAGATTAATCATGCCTGTTCTTCTCCATTTTCTCAAAGGCTGTCCTGTTCAACAGGGATAGAAGTTTTTTCAGTGGAGGTTGCAAAGCACAATAATAAACATCTTAAGATGAATGATACTTTCTGTTTTCATTAGTGCTCAAAATTCCTAAATCTCTACATTTGCTCCTAATTCTTTAGAAGAGAACTATATTTCTCCATGGAAGTACCTGTGGAGAACTAAATTCCATACTTCTCTCGGACTGGGAATTTGTGCCTTTGTAATTTTCATTCTCTCGTCTTTATCTTCACTGCATGTCTGTGGAAAAACATTGGTCAACAGCATTTTCAAGATACTGGATTAAGTAACAAAACTGAACAAAAATTTTCAAGAACAATCTGTCTCATGGACACTCTGTTCACCAGTAAAGGCAGACACGGTGGTGGTGATCTCAGCTGTGCTGTGATCTATGTGATCTATGTCCTGTGTTAATTTCTTCCAGATCCCTTTTTTCTTTAAGGGTTTCTCTGTTCTCTGGGAGACATTTTAAAATACTTAATTATCCTGTACCTCTGAACCCACAATGGGGATATTGTTCTGACAACAGCATAAAATTTGGTGCATGGCCAGTCCAATACAACAGCTCTTTTCCTTTGCATTACAATATATCTCTTTAAATGTGTTATTCATCAGTGTACATATTTCACATGCTCCTTTAGGAGGAATGTGTGTATTTTCTGCTTCTATTGTTTTAATCTTTGAATATACTAATAACTCAAGCTGCTATATTCATTCACTCATTATGATTTTCATCATTTGAAAATTGCACTTTTTATTTTAGGAATTAGTTCCAAGTCTTGCAGCAATCCTCCCCTCTCTAAATTTGTCCATAGTGCCAGATGCCAAGAAAAACAAAAACAGGAGAAAATAAGCCTCTCTGGGAGCGATTGTCTGCATAAATTTGTGGTGGGTGGATATCTACTCCACAGTGGACCTCCATGGGCTGCAGGGGCACAGCTGCCTCACCAGGGCATTCAGCACGGACTGCAGGGGGGTCTGCTCCGGTGCCCAGAGCACTTCCTCCTCCTTCATCCACAGTGACCTTGCTGTCTGCAGGGCTGTTTCTCTCAAATATTTTCACTTTTTTTTCTCATCTGCTGTTATTCAGAGTATTTTTTACCCCCTCTTTGTAACACCATCACAAAGATGTTCCCTGCATCACTGACTAGATCAGCTTTGGACTGCTGGCTGCATCTGGCTCTGTCCAATGCGGGAGCAGCTTCTGAGATCTTCTCACACATGCCACCCTTGCAGCTCCCCCATCATCAAAACCTTGTCACACAAACCCAACACATTTTGGCACCATCCAGCACCTGAATGTCTAGTCGCTTCAGATCTCAGCTAGGGTATGCCCTGTTAACTCACAAACAGAGGGTCCTACCTTGAAAGTATTTGTACTTGGTCAGATCCAAGTCATAATTTTTTCTTCCATAAGCCTTGGTGAATACGCCTTGGTTTTGTCAAATCTGTCATACTCAAATCATTAGTGTCTTCTACAGAGTTAACTGAAACTTTGTGAACTCAGCCAGTGTTACATGATAGTCAAAAATAAAGCTGCCTCTCTCAGTTGGCCAGCCATGATCTGTTGAACATCTCTTACAACTTCCAATAAAATCAGTGTTGATGTTTAAGTCTTAGTATGTCATGATTCATATAAATTACTTGTTCATTGTTCTTGAAAAAAGTTTCTGAATCTATTTGCACAGTTCACAAACATTCATACACACACATAAATATATACACATGTATTTTTTCTATAACCAGATTATGCTTCACTAGGAGAAGAGCTTTTACTCAAGAGAATTATAATATATATATACTTATATATATACATTATATATATATGCTGAATTAATTCTTGCTTAGCCTTAAGCTCTTTAGAAATTGAACATGTTTTAAAAGAAGAGTTAAGTATATGGTTAAAGTATGAAACAAGTTTCTGGATTAACTTGAACAGCCCAGACAAATTCTAACTCAGTCAAATATCTTCTGTTGCACCTTCTGTTTCAGTTCCTTTTTATGCCTGAGTGAATGATTGTGGGAAAGGTGAAGAAGTATTTGTAAAGTTAATTGCAAGCACATCTTACAGGCTAAAGATAGAATAAAAACTGTGAGGTACAAAAGGGGGGCTGACATAGTAATGCAAAGGCAAATTTGTTTCCTAAATGTTAAGAGCATCCCTTTGCAACCTAATGATGATATACGAACAGAGCTGCATATAGGTGGTATACATACAAAATATAAAGTAAGGATGACCCTTTGATGCAATTAGACATGAAAGACCTACTTGTCCAAGAATTCAAACTGTTTTAATTCTCTGACTAGCTTAAATTGAAATTGGAAGTGACAATACGGACATGTTTTGTGTTTAAAAAACAAGGCAATGTTAACTTTTAGAACAGAGAACAAGGTACTGACTACACTAACTGCGTCTTTAAAGATGCCAGACAATTCTAGGAAGTTTATCAAAGGTATCCATTTTTAAAGAACAATAATATACAGAACATCAAAGAAAAAATCTTGCCAAGATTTTAATTAACTTCTGGAAATAATGAAACCTGCCTTTAATTCAGATATTTTTAATTTGCCTGTTGGTCTGCTATTATGCCTAACAAATATATTCACATATACACACTTGCTGTGTAACTGCTTCTGCATAAGTAATGTAGCCATGGCATATCTGCATGTATTTTCAAAATAGGAGTCCTACCAACTCAATTATTTGGATTAATTTTCACATGAGAGCTATGCTTGCTTTTCAGTTGTCCCATAAGTAGAAATTCGTTCTTTAAAGGGGAAACTATTAGAAATGCTTCAATTTCTGCAATTAGTCTATTCTCCACCCTCTAAAAAGATGTCTTTTCCTGTTGACAGTATTGGGATCATGCTAACACAGCTTCTAGATAACTTTATGAAAGAAAATTAGTGTTATATTTGACATAATCAAAGAATGATGGAGCATACATAGAACGGTCTATGTGACTTGATGACAACCTACAAGCATTGCAGCTTCACTTGTAGTTGTATGTTCTTTCTTAGCACAGAACATTGAGGGAAAATTTCTTTTCCTGAAGTGAAGTTTAGACAACTGTTGACTCAAACTCAAGCAGAAACACTGTACAATAATTTTAGCCACAAATTTTGCCTCATTTGGGTGAACTGCAGGCTTTGATCACTTCTCAAATGACACCTGTCTGATACACTTTAGACTAGAAGATTTAATTGCTTTGGCATATCTCACCTGCACTATGCTCCTCATGTTCAAAGCATCCACTTCTCATACCAGCTTCCCATTAGAAAACCCAAACATCAGCAACATGCAGAGGTTCACAGAATGTCTTGGATTGAAAAAGACCTTAAATATAATCTATTTCCAACCCCTCTGCCATGGGCAGGGACACTTCCACCAGATCAGGTTACTCAAAGCCCCATCCAACCTGGCCTTGAACACTGCAAAGGATGGGCATCCATGGCTTCTCCAGACAGAAGAACCCCAACTCTCTCAGCCTGTCTTCACAGGAGAGGTGGTCCAACCTTCTGATCATCTTCATGGCCCTCCTCTGCACCTGCTCAAACAGGTCCATGTCCTCCCTATGCTGCAGGCCTGAGACCTGGACACACTATTCCAGGTAGGGACTCATAAGAGCAGAGGAGAAGGGGAGAATTACCTGCCTTGACCTACTGATCACTAATACTATTTCTACTACTTACTACTAATACTATTCTAAAAACATGGCTGTCATATTAAGTTTTGTTTGGGTTTTTTTTCTGTGTGAAACAGGGCCTTAATTTTATTTAAAAACTCACCCAGTAACCAAATTACAAACCAGTACAACAAATAACTATAGGTTAATATAACAAATAACTATAGGTTAATAAAAGTATTAAATTGTCACTTATTTAATTAAATATTAATTTAATTTAATTAAAGCTTTCTAAGAAGAGGATCAAATTGTAATTCTTAGGCAAAGGTCATTTAAAAATCAAACATTTTGAAGGAAAAAAGATAAAGTTTTCATTTACAGGGCTAATGCACTGTGCCTTTGACTTGGCCATGGCTGTGCATCTTTATCCATCTAATCCTCTGTAAAATCTTTCACAGTTACACCTACGTGAAAAACAGTGATGAATCTTTAAGTTTATAAGTTCTTCATTTCATAGAATCATATTGCTTTTGGTCTTCAATAATTCTTAAGTCTTGTTTTTTTTAAACAAAATCTTAATTTTTTATTTCCTGGAAAACATACAAACAAACAAAAGAATTGTAATGTACCTTGATGCAGAAAATTATTATAAAGGACAGTGCATGTTTTGTTAAAAAGCTTAATAAAGACCTCTGAGTGCAAGACATAAGAATTAGCAGGGCCAGACAGTAATTACTGTTGTTCTTTAAAAAACTAACCAATAATAAGTAAAGCAGGTATGGGTTTTTAAAGGATTTTCAAATGATTTTGTTTTGGTAATAACTATTGAAAATCCTGATAAGAATTTTTCCCACATCTCTTCCATCTTATTTCCATTTATTCTGTTCTCATAATATTGATTAAGCCAGCACTTGAATGTGAAAAGATAATTTAATGTCTTGTGCTTTCTCTCATCTGCACAGCTACTTATGATATTTTGGTGCCAATAAATGAGTATGGCAGAGTGCAGCTTTCCTGAAAAAGTCATATATCTTCTCTGTGTTCAGGAGACTGAAGCCTATGTGATAAGCAGTCCTAGCATTTTAAACAAATTCAGAATATTGTTCAGAAAATCATATATTCCGTTTTTAAAAAGTATTATTAATTCACAGCATAGGATTTTTTTTAGCAAGATCATCAGACACAAGTCTGATTAAATCCATCATATTTCACGTGATTAATTCTTTCTCCAACACATTAAGTCATCAGTGTTTACAAAGAGGAGCAGCAGGCAAGAATAAGGTAAAATACATGGAAAATAAAACGAAAAATAAAAATGCAGGACTCTAAAATAAGAAATTGTGTCGCTGTATTTAAGAAAGTACAGTGTTTAAGACCAGAAATATAAAATCTAGTTTTATTTCAAAGCATGGAAAAGCAAAATTTATCTTTCATTTTTTATAAATTAGAAACTACTATCAACTTCTAATTAACATGTAATGCAAAGCAGTCTCAGCTCTGTTGTTAATCTGCTCATCTCTGGAAGGTCATTGCATGCAAGCCCAGTCAATCTGCTGTAAGAATTTAGTCTCAACATACTGGAAGTACTGAAGTTCCCACATTTTCTTAGTGAACAAAATTAGAAATCTGAAGTATTTTTCGTCATGCAGCCGCAGTGCCAGCCTTAGGCCCAGCCTATGCTTAGTTAGTGGGGTTTTTTATGCACCTTCTGAAATTGGGGCCTCCAGGAAGCAGCTTTCATCAGAACTACGTAGCAGATTACTCTTTTTTTTTTTTTTTTTTTTCAGGCCTAATTAATCATTTGCTAAAATAAGTACTCTTCAACGTCCTTTCTAAAAATCAGATAAATTCCTGATTCCTTTAGAATATAAAAGAAAAACTGGGTAGTTTTGCAATCCTGCTTTTCTTTAAAATTTCCTAGAAACTAATTTATCTTAAGTCTTAACACAATTTGGTAATAATGCATTGCATTCATGGACTCTTTATTGACAGCTGAGTGTGAAAGGTGATTTCTAATCCTCTTTCCACTGATTGCTTACGATGGAATACTGAAGTGTTCCCTAGAAGYAAGAATTGGTCTAGTTCATGGTAAGTGAATGTACAGACCAGCTGAACCACCACAATGCAACTAATACTTTCACATGGGACAAACAATGCAAGAAGAAAAAGACATTCTTTTCCTATCCCATCTTATCACCACCCGCCTAGATGTCCGCTTCTTGAGGGCAGCGACCTTCCCTAGCGAGTTGCCTTGAACAAGGCAGCCTCAGTCCAGGTGGCGCAGGGCACCTCGGTGGAGTGATTTCAGCTCAGTTGTGACAGGAGGGCCCGTCTGCTCAGATCGGGCGGAGCTGTGGGGAAGGCTCTCCTTGTCGGGGGCGAAATCAGGCGACGCGGAAGAATAACTCAGGAGCCGCGGATGATCTCCGAGAGGCTTCTTTATCGTCTCTGCGCCGATGACTCGAAGACCCTGAGGCGTCTCGCCACCGGGGTTATATACACTTAAGAACGGGGGCGGGGTTTTGTTAACATCCAATGGGGTCAAGGATTGAGAAAACGGGCCAATCAGGGAGGATTTCAATAAACAAATTAGGGGATTGAAACTTGGACCAATCAGAGAACAGAACTGGGGTATAACATATTGACCAATTGGGAACTAACTGATTAACATACAAGGAAGAACCTCCTAACTGTGTCAACAAAAGTAGTTAACTTATTCAAGCATTCGTGGTTCTCCAAGGGAGTGCTGGGTGCACTGCCCTTTCCATGTCCTCCTCGGAGGCATGGTCTCCCACACCATCTATTCCCTCAGTTTGCAGGGCCTAATGTAGAAATCCAGATGGGTGACTTCTGATGTTTGGTATACTTAGTTTGTCCAGTGCCCAAAACCCAAATACATTAAAATAAATAAAAGTTCAAGGATATTGAGAAGTACTTCCGGAAATTAAAACAGACCAGGACATTTAAGATGGAAGCAGAATTAGATTAAATATACCACATGCAGAATTTGTGGGAAAAGCAAGTTCTGGAAACAAAATCATGCATTTGCTCAACTAAGACAGAATTCTCACCAAAAAAAAATGTATTAAATTATAGTTAGTTAAAAGAAAGGTTGCTCTATCCAGAAGCTGAGATAGGAAAAGAAAGAAAGCCAAAGAAATGGACATTTTTCAAATCCAAATAACAAAATCTTTTGAAGAATGAAACTGAAGTTCTATACTTTCTGAATTTCTACTGAAACAGGGTAGAAATACATGGCCTGAAGTGATTCAAAAGATAAATATTTATCAAAAAAACCCAGAGCTTCATCTGCAAAACTTGGAATTTCACATCTGTTGGGAGATGAATCAAAACAAATCCTGTCATGCTCTGAGGGTTTCCTGTAAAAGTGCAGTATGAGCCAGGTTCTCTTCTACAAATATCATCACTATGTGCTATGTATGGTTACAGCTTCCTCTCAGGTTGGCCTTATCAACCACATATCAGAAGGTGCCATAGAAAGAGATTTTTTTCTGATAAGCATCAGGTAATTTTGTCCCCCAAATTAGTACTAATACAGGAGCCTACAGAAAAAGAAAAGGCAGGTCATCAAAAGAAAANAAAAAAAAAAAAGGCAGTGCCAGCTGGTCTACTAAAAATATTACCTGAAAATAGTTTGGGAGTTGGAACTACTGGGAGAAGGTCAAGGAGTTTTCACTCCTCACCTACACAGATTTAAGAGATGCAGCACAAAGACAAGTAAGCTACACACACCTCTGAAAAATAGCTACCTTACTAATAAATATAATTTTGAAAAAGAAATAATCTAAATTAATGCAATAAAATTGGAATATAGAAAAAACTTCCCAAATTCTTAGTTATCTCTTCTATGATATTTTCTGATTTTCCAATTCACAGAGATCTTTCAACAGACATTAAAGTTTCAGGATGTTAGAACAAGAATTAATCTGATCTCCTACAAAAAAGAGAAGACCTAAGTTCATTTCTCCATAACCTATAGCAGATCTTCCCTAAGGGCAGCAATTAAAAGGTTGGAGCATTAAAAACTAACTTCAGTCTTGTTTAACAATTACTGATAGAAAAATTAAAATTAGTATCTGTGTAACAGCACTGAGCTGAATATTGTGTCACTAATAAGTAAGCCTCAATAAATTTATTATATTCCACATCCTCCATTAAACTAAATGTTGATTTTTGGTACTGTACCATGGCTTCTTTCTTCCTTTCTGTCCTTTTGCTACAGCTTATAGCTTGCTAACAAAGACTGATCTCAGTGCTGAAAGAGCATGAGAAAAAAAATAGTGCAGTACAGAAAATTGGAAATCAGGAAGCAAAACCAGATTAATTATTCATCTTTCTACAAGGTCTTACCAAAGATGGAAGAGGTTTCTTGACTTAGTTGTATACAGCTAATAGCCTTCAAGGTTTTTCAGTTTTCAAAACTGTAATCAGCTGTAGTGTATTCGTTACCAGTTTTCTTAATAAAAAAATCCTCAACTTCATTGCTCTCTTTTATTTTTTATTTTGGTTTTTTTTGTTTGTTTTTGTTTTTGTTTTGCAGTGAGATTTAATAAATTATCCTTAATGTTAATGTTCTAGCTATATATGTTTCATTAGTGTTCTTGTAATCCTGTTGGGAGGTAATACTAATAAAAACTTTCTTTGGACCAATAAAAAAATATATTTTAATGTAAAGAAATATAAAAGTCTTTATTTTTTAAATCTTTTTCTTAGTGATAATTAATTAGAATACCTAAATATCTTCCTATGTTTGCACACCAAGCACTAATTTTCAGGCTTGCATTACACAGTTTTACATTTAAATACTTGTAAATAAATATAATAACATCGATTTGAAGAGAGGGATAATCAAATACTGGTAAATGCCATGATCTTTGACTCAGTACTTAGATAGCATTGCAGGATACTGTGGGTTTATTTCAGAAGAAACTGGGCCATAATTTCTTGTAACTACTAAAATCAAAACATCATAAACAGAACAAGAGAAGTGATGCATCAGTTTGTCACCTACATTCACAGACAGGAATTTGTTTATTCATTTAACCCTAGTTTCTGAAATAGAAATATTTCCCAAATATTATTTTAATCTTTACTAGCTACATGATTGATGCTTTTTTTCCTTCTTTTATTTTTTTCCAGATTTGTGTCACAAGGAATCACTGTATTTATATATATATATATTCATAGCATACTTAACACTGATTACTAGGTAAACCTTGCAAATGGCTCAATTCAGTGTAACTTGAAGTTACTGCTTTCGGGTTTTTTAAGACTAACAGGCTTTAGAAGAAGGTAGAATGTAACCCAAAATAAAGAACCTTTTACAAAGAAAATCGGTATTTTCATCTGCGAGCAGAAGGTGGGCTGGAAATTACCACGATATCATATGAAATACTTCAGTCATGAATGTTTTACTGCACAGCAGTGAGAACCTGTGTGCCTTCATTGAGAACCTGTGTGTACTGAGAAGCACATGTGCTTTCAAATTACACTTCAGTCAAAGTACCTTTAGAATTCACATTTATAACTAAAGGCTATCTCTCAGTGAAAGCAAAAAATATTCACACATGGTATTTCTAATAAACATACAACACCCCTGAAGACTAAGATTCTGCTTTGACAGAATTTGTTTACTTCTTGTAAGTACTTTCCAGTAAATTGGAAGATTTTGGCCCTGACTCTCCTCCTATGTTCTTGGCTACCTCACTGCTAAGGGAATTATCAAATTTCCTAAGATCTAATTTACAAGGTCATTTACAAGATTACTTACAAGGTCAGTTACCAGGTTATTACAAGATTGGAGGCTACACTGCTTCCAGCAATGCAGCTTTTCTCAACCTGTTGCTCATCCACCAAACATCCTGGCAGATTTTCCCTATCCCAAAGAGACTGCTGTGTCAACATTGCCCAAAATTAACTGAATCTTCAAAAGTTCATTTGAGCAATACACAATAAAGCTCTATAAATGTGTTTTTCTAATAATACTTTACTTAATAATATTTATTATCCAGTATACTGTTGAATTACTCAAATATGACTCTTAGGAATAGCATAAATTATTTTACTACAACCCTTGATATAATTAACTCCCATTTTAATCATAAATTTTCTGAAGCATGAGCGTAATTATTAAACAATTTATATACAAATATCTCTTTTAAATGGGAATATTTGTAACGATTGAGATTATTTCTCTTTATTTACTGATTTTCCTAAATAATTCTTTCCTAAGATTATCTTAGGGTACCAGTTTTTGTATGATGGCAGTGGTCCAGTAAGAATGTTGGTGTCTTGGGTTGGAAACAGAGCATTTAAAGCCTGCCTTTAGAATGCACACATAGTATCTGTTGTCTGAGATAGAAACATATATCACTACCACCAAGAAAGACCACTGGTTATTGACACCACAGAGATTTCTTTGGAATTTAATTATTTGATCCTTAGTTGTATTGTGAGTCAAAAAATTCTATCTCTGAAAATTCACTGAAGCAAAAGTCACAACTTCATTTTTTGTACAAGTTTAAAGTGTTCCATGCAAGTTACATACACAATATTTGCATGGAATTCAGTTCTGGTCAGAGTATACAGATAATTTGGACTTCATTCAGTTCACTAGCCAGCATTTCAAGGATAAGTCTACTGGAAAATTTTCATGGAGGGCAGTATTTCATACTAATTTTTTAATATATTTTTGACCTTAAAAGCTAAGAATTTTTATTTTAATCATATAAAAATGTAAAAAGAAATAAAACCAATGGTCATATCTTCAGTGTTTTCTTCTGATCATTCAAAAAAAAGCCTAGAGTTTATTCTAATAACTTGAGATTTTATAGACCTACTAGAAAAATGGTCTGGTATGCAATCAGAAGTGCTGACCTCTACAAATGCAAAATAGAAGCTGAATCTCCAGTAAGATCAAATGAACAGAGGGATTATTAAAATACTCCGAGGATTTTAACATTTTGCATACTGTTAAATACCTACTATTAGCAGAAATAATTATTAACAGGCTAACTGCAACAAATTATTAACCAACAGATTTTCAGGATTCCTCTTTCCGATTTCTTTGAAAACTATTGCTCTGCATCTCAGTCTGTTAGGTTTAATTTCTGATATGTACCTTCTAATACACAGAAACTGTATATATTATTATTAAAGCCTTTACAAATATTCTCCTTTTAAAATATTGCTGCCATCAAAGGTCCCCCATGCTGAAGAACAAGTCTACAGAATTTGTGATTCACCTTATCGAAATTATATTCCCTCCACCACATTACTTAGGTTTTTAAAATCTCATGATAAATTAAATCTTTTAGGATTTTTCATCAAAGTTAAACTAATTCATTGCTTACTCTAATGCTCAGGGACCTGCATAGTCAGAGTATCATAAACCCACATGGATTTTTTGGGAGTTTATGTGTTTTTTTCATGTTTTTAATTCATTAGAGATTAAAATATCCAAACAAACACTAGGATTTAAGAGCAGAACACTTTATATGCATGTGAGAGTTATGAAAGAGGAGATTTGAGCCCAGGACCTCCTTTTCTTTCAAGTCCTCTTGCTCTAGATCCCACACAGTTTTCTTTCTCATCTGATTTCACTTATTACTCTATGTGATACACTTACACAGGTTACCTGAAAATATGTGTAAAAATTTCTATTTTTAAAGGACTTCTCTAATTGGATAGCATTATTTCAAAATGTAATTACTCAAGAGGAATAAAAGCGCAACCAAAGTGTAAATAGAAGCACAATTTCCATTTTGAATGTTTTCAGTGTGTTTACATAGTAAAAAAAACTCTGTGAGAATAGCTGTGATTATGACTTAAGAAATCTTTTTGGAAATACTATTTGAATAGGGAATACAGTGAAAACTCCACATTCATTATACAAAATTCCACTTAATCAAATCATATCTTGCACAACACATCTACTGAAATATTAGGACAACATTTTTCATAGTTTATTTACTTACTCATTTGAGTGATATGGCAGGCTGACAATACTGTAACCAATACTGTTATTGGCTCTCATTCCCTTATTGTGAGAAAAAGGCAGTCTATGAATCTGTAGTGCATTAGTTGGTTGGAAACTACCATCTTCAGCCTAGTGTTACATTGCTTTCATTTACTGTGGGATGAAGACATGGGAACAATCAATTAGGATGCAGCGAGTACACTGCAAAATAATTATTCGGTCATACTAGATTTCCTACTTCAGTCATACAACAGCTTATCCATGTGGCCAACACAAATCTTTCTGAAAATTTCACAACCTCCCCCCCTGCCCCCCAGGATCTGATCAAATGTGCTTTTTTGCCTTAAAAAGAAACAAAACAGAATGAAGAAAAAGATAAACTAGTAGAGCTATGAAAAATAAGCATACAGGCATAGGCTCTCCTGAGAAACTCATTAAAATGTATGAATAACAATGTGGTAAAACAAACAGAAAACTTTTAAGTACATATACATTATATAATATGTTATCTCTAGTAGACAATATTATATACCAATATGAAATAGTATATGTAGGTGCATACAAATATTGCATATACATATATAATATATATGTATAATTTCCCCTCTTCTTTACCCCGATGTGTCTTTTCAACATATTCCTTTCCAATTACATTCCAATGATATTTTGGAAGCAAAAATGACTCAACGGATTAATGACAGTTGCATTGCCTGATACTTATTTGCCCTATTATCATTATCCTTGTATTACCTTTAACATTTGACATTGATGCTAACCTCAGTGTGTTCAATGATTATGCCTGCCCATATCCAATCCATCTCTCTCTCTCTACTTCATATATTTTTCTATAATTATAGAACTCAAATCTTCACCAGTTTGATCAATTTCTTCCTAGATTAATTATCTCCTCTACATTATGAAATAATTTACAAGCAGTTATTTAAACAGACATTTTTCCCAAAAAGAAAATTAAAGCAAAACAGTTTTCTTCACCAGATTCATAGTACAGAACAAAGAAACAAAAAAAACTATTCTGGAATAGAAGCGACAGGAGGAGGAGGAAACATTTTTTCCACAACTAGCCTCATTTATCCCACATTCGGGAAAAATGTAATCAAGATTCTTTTCATGTATGAGACATATCTGGGGTCAGGGTTCAAAGCAGAAAAAATTAGTTTTTGTAGGTCAGAACTCAGAGATATTTAAAAAGCAAAATCCTTATACTTTTCCATTAAATTGTTTAAAAATTACTTCTTTTTTCCTTTTACAAAATACTTCATTCCAGCCAGGAAAAAAAAAAAAATCCACAAAACCATGCTCTTCTCTGTGAATACAGGAGAGAATTAAATAAATTCTACCCCCCCACACCCCTCCCCCCCAAACTGTCATTTTCAATGAAGATGAGATACAGCAGTATGAAAGATGATTCAAGTTCTCAGACGTAATGTGAATAGGTCCAGTGTCAGGGGAATTCCTGACTCCTGACAGCTTGCGTCCTAATGAAGAACTAAACTAAATCCCTATTGCTCTCAATGGAATAGTCTCAGGCAGAGAGTATGAGAATCTTGCCGTAGAATGTAGACCCTCTGCAGACTGAGGCCAGTCTTAAATCAAGAGGCTATCTTTTTACCTCAAACTTCTGCATACAAGTCTGGCTTGGTTTGGAACGACAGGTGTCTGCCAGGGAAAGCGGGAGCTCCTCTTGGAATGTAAACCCCCCCCTCCAAATCATTATAATTTTGGAATTAGGGGCTTTCAGGCAAAGATATGGGAACAGAAATAACAGTTCTTTACTAGGAATATTAAAAATACAAATGTAGTAGTACAAAAAAAACAAAAACAAACCAAACAGTCAACCAAAAATCCTAGAAACCCTGAGAGAGTCAGAATACGACCTGACATGCTGTTGATCAGGGTGTTGGTAACAGTCCAAATAAATCCTCCTGCTGTGACAGATGTGGTTCTGCTGGAGTAGAGATTATCCTGTAGAAGGGTCCAGTAATGGCAAGAGAGGTCTGGTCTTCCTCTGGGAATCCAGGTTTTTTCCTCTGGGAGACAGGCTGTCCTGGTGATCTGAATCTCAGGTTTTATCCAGGTAGGAATGCTTGGTTCCTCCCACTGGGTGGAGCATCTCACAATGGAATGAGGTAATGTTATCAGCCATGTGGTGAGCCTTAATGGCCCATTAACAGAAGATACCCCCCTGGACGGAGGATGGGTTGTGGAAGAGATGAGGAACACTGCTCCACCTGGTTTTAACAGCTGGCCCATTAACAGAAGACACCTGCCCCCTCCCCCCTGGAGTTGTGAGGAATGGGTTATACAAGAGATAAAAGAAAACACCTCCCCAGCCGGTTTCAACAGATGGCAAATAGAATATACACTTTTGGTTACACATTGCAACCCAAGACAAAAGCAAACCTGTACTAACAGCTGCTAGACACAAAAAACCACCCACCTCACCCCCTCGCCCCCCCACACCAACAGAAAATCCCAAAACCCAACCAAAGAAAGAAACAAATAAYACAACAGTCCCTAAACCATAAAACAATAAAATTATGTTTTTTCTTGACTTATGTTTTGGGCAAAGCTGAATCTTCCCAATGCATTTTAAGAATGGCCAAGGGAGTAAGTGTCCATAGGAACATGAGTTCACGTGTTTCTACTGCCTGCAGGCTGAAAACTGAGCACTTGGGTGGTTCTAATGGCTTGGGAACACACAAGCATGTAGTGACAGAAACTTCACCCCACAAGATTTTGAGAAGCAGGAGCTGAGGGTCCAGTTGAGGTGTGTGCACGAGGAAACATCTACAAGCCAGCAGAGCAGCATTACTCAGGACTGGCACTTCAGCCCTGTATCCCTCATGCCAGACATTTAAGCACCTCACAGGTCTAGCACATGAATGTACAGAATTGTTCAGAAACAGGTGAAACCATACATCTTCTAGGAAATAAAAGTTTTGAAGGCAGCCAAGACTTTCTGGAAAGATTGCAGGTAAGAGAGGAATATGATCCTTAAGGGAGGAAAAAAGTGGGAAGAGCTATAATATCATAGTAAACACAAAAAAAAGCCTCTTTGGATTGTTAAATTAACTGTCTAGTTAACTGGTTTTGTGTAATATAAATTGGAAATGAAGCTATATTTACTTTTAAGATTTTGTTGAATAGGGATGGATGACAAACTGCATGTATCCTTTTTTTTTACAATACAAACACACAAGGATTTGGCTCTAGCACAGCAGGTAGAGACACAGAGGGTCCTGTGCCCAGAGGGAAGTAATCTCTGAAAAAAAGGTTTTTTACACCAAGAAGTCACCAAGGGATGAATACTGGGACACATTCCTAGGTTGTAGATTAAACCTCTGCTGCTCAGGAAGATTATTTTAAATTAGACACAACATTTTATATTTAAGGATACATTCTCTATGTTCTTTGGGATTGTCATTCCTAACTTCTGAACCTAGACTTGTTTTCACTGCTCTTTTTCTTTTTTTTTTTTTTTTTAATTTAACAGATTAGTTCAGCAACTATTTTTCCCATGTTTCTTGAATAACAGAATACAGTAAGTTCTACAATTGCATTGTAATTCTTTTTTACCTTAACTAGTTAAAATGCTCGTGGAAAACAATTCTGTGCCTATAACTTATTTTCATATACATCCATACAGTCAGAATTGTATATTATATTAAAAACCAAGAATATAATCCAGTACTAATATTTTCAATTTTTAAAATTTACAACCTGTTTTTCACCATCATAATCTTCTTCTTMTTATTATTCCTATTATTATTATTTAGAATAAATACCTTCATTATATAAATGTTTGTAGCAAACTGGCCTAGCAGGTAGAGGACATGGAAGCAAAAAAAGGAAGGCAGAGAACTATATTCTTCTCTACCCTCACAATTCTGATTYACTCCAATGTTTTGTAAGGCTTTCACTACCATCTCCAATACATATAAAAACGAAATTATTTGCATCTTCAGAAAAAACTGACTTCTACCGCAAATTTTCACTTAACTTCATGTGCTACTCCATGAATTGCACCAGTAACTTGGCACACACCACTGTGGGACTTGTACATCGAGGGATGTGTCTTAACATCATTGAGTTGGTTCTTTAAAAGGTTATTTATTTARCCTGAAGTGAGAGCATCTCAGTACAAAGGAGTAAGAAGGCAAAATAATTCCAGAARAAAATAAACATGCAAATTTAGACAACTTTTCAATGCTACGTTAAGATTTCAGTAAAAGTATAACCACTGAAAACAAGACATTTTAATGTGATCTATTTCTGTATTGCTCTGTGCAGAATGATTTCACATGTCAAATACATCAGTTTGCAACARGCATTGTTGCTTTCACAAGAGTACTTCCAATTTAAACATATGCTCTAAAATAAACAGAGGATAGGATGCAAATTCCTATAATTTCTTAGCTTAGAGTACTTTAAGCAAGCAAAAAATTAGAATAAACTTCCTGGCTCACAAAATTTACTTCTTTATTATTACAGGTAGTATTTAATGGCTTCACTTTCAAAAATGTTCATAGCCTTAGCTTAAAATAACTTTTTTTCCTCCCCCACCATTCTCCTTCAAAGATAGTCRCAAAATACATTGTTCCAGTAGACTGGGCCTTTTGCCTCATTTCCAGCTTGAGTGTATTTATAATTGTTTTCTCCCTTTTTGTTCTTGTACAAACATTGGCTTTTAGCCTAAATGACAATATTTCTTCCAGTTTTAACCCTTCTACTGAATATCTTAACAAAGACATGCCCTTTTAACTTGTTTAGCCTCAGATAACAAGTTCTGGCTCTTTGCAGAAGACATTCCTCCTGTTTCACTTATCTATCCAGCAGAGACTTTGTGTAATTATTTTTGTTTTAATTTATTGATCCTGGACATAGGCAATCAAAACTAAGAAAGTATTCCAGATAAAGCATCACCAGTGTCATTATTTCTATTGGAGTTGCCTTTTCAACACAATCATACCATTTTCTGGCTAAATGAATTCACTAATTTGTAATCCTGCTGTTATGCAGGGCAGCCAAGTACTTCTCCWCCTTGTTTCTTTGCTAAATTCTAGCTTTGAACAGAAGTGGGATACCACTAGCAGGGTTGTGATGACCCACCCTTTAGGGGAAGGGTGCATCACTTTATATTATTCAYTATTGAATTTAATCTGATTTCTATTAATCCATTTGAAATAAGMAATTTTTATACAGTACCCTATATTGAGAATGCTTACATATTTGTATCATCAMCAATTATAATCAGGATCTTTATTTCTACCACAGTCACGACTGACATTATCAAATAAGTTCAGTGCYGAGTTATTTTAGGAACATTGTTAGTAACTACTGTGCTACCAGATATTGCAGAACTGTCTACTGCTCTTTCCCTGTTGGAAAGCTTTTATCCATCCTCCAATAATTCCATAAATTGTTGTCATCTGTAGTTTAACTGTTAGTTTCTCCTGAACTKAATTTCAGAAAGATTATATCTAGTGTTTTATTCATTTTTTTAAATCAACCAAAACATAGCGTCTCAATTTACATAGACTGAGAACTTAACAGTATTTTACTTCCACTTTTTCTGTGGCCCATTGAATTGTCTTAGTATATCTGTGCATAAAATCTGCCTTTTGCAGTTCCAGACATGGATTACAGCCACTTAATTCCATTTAATTTTAAATAAATCCTTTTTTTTCCCTATTTTTTTTCATGAGAGGCTGATTTTGATATGCTGTGTTTTTTTACAGCCATAACTTTGTAAATACTCTTTTATCAAAAACTATTTTAAATACTACTACTTTCTTCAGGTTCATAACCTAACTAAAAATTGACTGGTCAGTATGCATACAAATATCCAGGTCTTACCATATCTTCACCATTTTTCCCCTATCTGTATGCACAAAGTTGAAGTTCCCAACATTTCTCTGGCCAAAAACATTGCCGACAAGATCTTCATTTATATTTACATAGCCAAAGCTCAGTTACAGTAGATAATTATTCATTCTATGTTACTCCAAGTGAAACATTTCTGTTTTTTTCTCTAATGAGTTTAAAGAAATATTATTGAAGAATAATATTTTGTATGGCATAGGTCAGACCTAAAGTCCACTCAGCTTTATGGAATCCCTGACTTTTCTAYTGTCAAATGGTTAGGGGAAGATTTTAGGAAAAATTTTGGAACTGTGCATGGTGGATTCTTCTCTTGGTATGTCCTATGAGGTTTTGGGAGTTTGCACACAAGGACCTTCCTAAATCAAAAGTTGCTTGGCATTTTACAGATCTGCACCTTCATGAATGTAGCTATTTGGTTCTTCTCATCTTTTATATCTCACCAGCCGTAACATCTTGCAATGAACAACAAAATTTAATTGTGTTCTGTAAAGAGATTATTTTTACCAAAAAAATTTTCATCCATTTAAGTCATACAGCCTGGTGTTAAGGGAAATAAAGTGTCACTTCCTGTTCACCTGTACTGTAGGATCCTTCCCTGGAAAATCCTTGCATAAGTAATGCATGACTTTGCAATGCCTCTGCATTAATTCAGTTGCTGTTATCTTTCTTTGTGTGTTTTTGAATTCTAACACACGCCAGGAGTTAGCCCCAGTGGTATCTGTCATGCAAAATGTCTCACCTGGATCTGCTGAAGTGGTTGGCCAGCACAGTCCTGTCCTCACTGGGGCATGACTGCTGAGGGGCCTGAAGAAGGCAATATCCCAAGGGGGTGATGAGCCTCTGAATAGCAGGATCATCTGCAAATGGGAATGCTGAGAACAATTATTTTCTTGAATTTAGTTAGAACTTCCCTTGCTGCAGCTTGTGTTCATTACCTTTCAAATTATTTGCTTCTGTGCAAATACTGTCCCAGAGTTAAAGATGGCAGTAAGAAGCCCCTACAAGTCCCATCTCTTCTGGCAAAAATGAATCAATAGCTGTTTCAGCCTCTCTTCACATGTCACGTGCTATAACCCCTGGCCCCCTTGGATGCACTGCAGAATTCCTTCTTAGACAGTCACACCAAATGAAACCACAATTGATGTAACCCACTTTCTACCTGAAAGGAAATGCTTAGAAAAAGTATAAAGCAAGTTGAAAGTATACTCAAGCACCCAGTAATCTGTGGAGTATACATGTCTTGACTTACTATTGGTACCTTTGTATGCAAAAATCTTATTCACTTTTTATCATTCCTCTTAAGCCTTTCCAGTCATGTTGTACCTGCCATGTTCCAAACATGGTCTTCACAGCAGTTTCACTATTTAGTGCTATTGTATGTACATGGGCTTCAGGACTCATGCATAATCATCTTGAATTAAAACTAAAAAAATTTGATATGGAATTTGACTGTAACATCTAAAAGCAAATCAGTATTTTTTCTTTAATTATGTAGTTGCAGAGCAAGAAATTCTTCAGAAGAAAATCACAGGCTTGGAGGAAAGTTAACAAAAAATATCATGAAGACTGTCATATTTCAGTAGAATTAAGAAGCTTTGTAAGACCCTAGATGCTTTTTTTGCTAATATATAATGAAAACGCCATTTAAAATTTATTTCCTAGATTAGATCATCACATTTTTCTATGATGATAAGCTTCTCAGGTCAGAGGCCACATCATACAGTGGTGTTATTTAGAGCACTGCAATTTATCTTGGAACATGGAGAACATGGGTTGGATTATTGCTTGAGATTTAGAGTTACTGGCCTATGGTATATAGAAGTTGCTACCAGGACTATGAGGAAAACATGCTGTAAATAGCTGAATGCAGGACAGAAACATAGAACAATTCTGGCTAATTTTGTTCTCATCTGTAGATTGATACAATCACGATCTTCTGCAAATCTTGTTCTAGTTTAGCCTGTTGAATGAACCCTCTGTTTCACATTTTAATGAGATACTTACCAAGAGGTTAAGTACAAAGACAGCAGCTTCACCTCTGAAATGATAATGAACAGCAGATAACAACAGTTTGAACAGCTGCTACCCTTGGAAGCAGAAACTCCCACCTTCTCAAAACCCTGCCAGATCACGAGCAAGAGAAATCCAATCACAATACACAACAGCAAAAATTAGCCACACGGTGTTATGCGCTATGTATTATACAATTATACTGATTTATTTATGTAAGTCTCTACTTTTAACTGATTATTTGTGTGATTTATGTAGCTGCCTCATAATGGGTAATACCCTGAAGCAGTTACTTGGTCATCAGTCCCTGTAGGTATTTTTCTACATTGCTGATCCAAGGACAATAATGAAAGTTTTGAATAACAAAGTGAAACGAGCACTTTTCATAGTGAATGTTGAAATAATTGCGTTCCACTTTTTTAGCAAAYGCATTTGCAATTTATATGCATTAATCAAAAGCAAAAATCAGAACACTAAAGATGCTTATTAGTTATATATACAGACTAATCCTTTAGTTAGGTCCCCTTTTCAGAAAGTATCAATGCCACAGGAAAAAAAAAAAGACAAGATCAAAGGAAAGAAAACCTAAAGATATTAAAAACAATACAGAGACCATGCTACTGAAATTCAGTTTCACCCCCAATCCCTTTATGTGGGTTCACCTAGAGCTGAGGAGGGAACCAGCAWAAGTACTAAAAACAGCCAAATGACACAGCTTTTAGACACTGAAGTTGAGATTGTCAGTAATTGATGAGTTAAAAGTTTGCTTTATTTCCTCATAAGCCAGAAGGCTCTTAAGACACTCAGACACTAAACAGCCTAAGATAACAGTGTTTGTTATTTTCTTATTAATTTTTAAACCAAATGCCCCTATTTGCTTTCTCGCATTTCAGTTGCTTTCTGTTTTATGTGTTTTTCTCTTTTTCTACAATTACGGTTTATCTTGTGTTTGTAAGCTGAAGGATCATGTCAATTTTATACTTAGAATTTCTTAAAAAACTGTTATTTATGGGAAAAGTCTCAAAGTCAGTAAAATAAACAAAATATAAAGGAAGTCAGTGGAAAGAAGGATCCTTTTTAGTACAGGATAAACCACTACAGATAATAGGAAAATCTTTGAAAATTTTTTATGCATCTTTGTAATTTCAGTAGTGCTTTTATTTTTATGAAATACATATATTTTTTGTCAAATATATATTTTTCATGTATATTGATCAGAAGGAAAAAACTCCCTAAACTCAATTATACTTATTTTTGCTTTTCCCGAACATGCAAATTAGCTCCCTTACAGTATCTGTTAAACCGTCTGAAGTATTATCCTTGGAATGGTAAATTTAGACTTAAAWATTTGTACTAAAATTTTGACTATATTCAGCCAAGTAGGGAGCAGAAATACAGTGTGAATTATACAAATAATARTGTTACAGATCATACTGAAACTTCATGAAAACCCTCTCATATAACTACATTTAAGAAGTAGTACAGAATTCAGCTTCTTTTATGTTTTTGCCCAGTATTTGAATTCCATGAGTTTTTAAGCTGTCACATACATTTCCATTCTTTTTGTTTATTTGTTTGCAGCTATTTATACTGGAAAATTGATAAATGTATATGAATAGAGCTGAAGAAAMCCCACCATTCCAGACCTGTTTAAAATTTGTTCAAGGGGCAGAAAGGGTGTTCAGAAGCTCCCTTTAAGCTTCTTTTATCAACAGAGAAATTACTGTGTCTTGCAAACGGAGATAATGATCCATAATGTCTGATATTCCTGTAGATGAAAAGAGCAGTGCACCCAAACAAACAAGCAAACCTTGATTATTCAGCTTGAGGCTGAGGAGCRGTAACAACTAATCCCCCATTCTGTCAGCTCCCGTTGTCACGATCTCCTTCCAGCTCTCGGTGCTGGGAAGCTGGCGCTACAGACCGTGCTCCAATGATGCTCACGTACAACTAAAGTGTAGGGCTGCAAATGAAATCAAGGTGAGTGCATGCTCTAGCTGGTATTTTAAAAATCAAGATTTATGACTTCTACTTTTGGTAAGACATCCTGTAATTGTTGTATTTTCCTCCTCCACCTACTCTCATTGTGAGTAGATGAATACTCATGTAATTAAAAATACCTTGCCGTGCCTATTTAAAAAGACAATACCCTGATAATTACATGTAAGGAACRAACATATATGCTAAATAGGCATAGGATATCTGAACAACATGCTTTATTCCAGAGCTTTATTCCAATGCATAGAGTGCTATGTGGAGTCCTTCAGGCTTCACATTCACTAGTTACAGAATTCATAGCCTCATGTAAATATCATATCACCTTCCAAAACTGTATCAAATACAACAAATTGCCTGCTACAGTGATCTATAAGTAACTAAAATTTTGGCAAGTATRTATATATATTTCCACAATGCCAAGGTGTAATCTTGCATGCAACACCCCACCGAGCCAAGCTTTTAATTTCTTTGTTTCTGCTCATAACCACAGAAGACTGAGCTCATCCATACAAGCTGGTAACCCCTAAATTTGCTGTAATGTTAGTGCCTTATGGACATTTAGCAAAAGACATTTGCAGCTCTGTAAGCACTGGTGAAGACACAAGCTGAACAAGGATTTTTTACTCCCTTTTTTTTTTTGGTAGTGTCTTTCTTATACTGGTAAAGATGTAGCAGCTAACAGTTGTTTGCATTATGCTGGAGTAATAACAAGATATTAGTATTTTCTTCTAAACAGMATTCCTTAGTTGACAGTAGATGGTATCCATAAAGTTCAATTCTCTTTTCAGCAGTCTTTTAAATTATGACTGCCAGAAAAGGTTAAATGTGTTTTTCTGGGATGATTTCCTAGCCCAGGAAAATTATACAATTTATTATGTTGTTCCCAAACCAGGATAATTATGCACAGAGTTCTCTGATTTGTTTGTTTGGCTTATTTTTTCTTTTCCTGTTTTGGTTTGGTTTTGTCATTGTTCCTTTTTGTTAGCTGATCTGTGTATGCGATTTCCTCTGGCTGTTTGCAAGGGACATATAACCCACATGCAGAACTGCTAGTTTGTAGACAGGCACTACGCTGTAGAAAACAGTTTTAAAGTTTTTCTAAGAATATTAACTGCACTACCACTCACTCAGAGCTATAAAAATGTCATATCCATCTAAGATAATTTAAAACAAAAAGTAGCATTGCAGCATTTGTAACGTGTTATTTTGATTTCAAGAAGGAATGTCTTGTGTTTTTGTAAGTTCTGTTGCAGGTTTGGGGGAAAGATTCTYCTTGCTGTAGTTGAAACACTGCACAGAGTGTTGCATTTTTGAACAGAAAGAAAGTGAGGTGAAGGAGGGGTGGAAGGAGTCTTACAGCCCTTCCATTCTCAAGGTTTCCCTCTAAGCAAAGCAGAATTCCTAGGCTCAAAGTCAAAGCATAGTTTTGGTTACATGGCAGCAGCTGAAGCGGGACTTTCCTGGAGCAGCAGATTCTGCTGCAACTCCAGACATTTTTCCAGGCAGAAGTGAATCATAGAACTTGCAAGGAAAAGCCCAGCCATGGATACTCATGGAGATTTTGTGCAATGCAAAGTTTGCAAGAGACTGGGATGGGCTGAAAACTTCCCAGAATTGTTTTGATCTTCACTGAGCCTTTTCATAAGAAACTTCAGGAAGGCACAGATCCCAAAGATCCACGCCCCTGAAGAAGGCATGTGAGCTACAAGGCACAGCTAGATCATGCAAAAGCTGCCTCCGACAACCAAGTGGCAGCTGCCTTAAGAGCTGCCCTCAGTGCCCCCTGGGCTTCCATTACCCAACAGCTGAGCAAAGGAAAGCTGCTGAGATGTTGAGTTGGACAACCTACATGGTCAGAGCCAAAATTTTTCAGGAGTTGTTGCATTTAAGTGCTTCTCTTGCAGAGTATTGCCGTTTCTCATAGGCCAGTGCTTTGCTCTGAAGTGCCATTGAACATGAGGTTGCCTATCCTCAGGCCCTTCCTTCACAGCAATCTTCCTGTAGTTTACTCTAGCTTGGCATTCACTATTGCCTAATCAAGGTACAAACTGCACTGCAACTTGAAAGGATCCCACTTAACCCTTTCCACTCCAATCCCCAACACTTCGTATGTGCCTGTTGGTAGGAAAATTTTCCTAATCTCTGCAGTACAAGACTACTTTCCTCCCAGCTGATAAGAAACAACGGACAAAAAAAAAAAAAGAAACGAGAAGTGACTGATCATGTTTTTAACTGGTTGTTATGCAAAGAATATTTTGAAAATAAATAATTGCAATTCAATCTCAGGAGGTTTCATGTACAAAACAGACAAAAAGATTGTATATTCAAAGGTTAGTCTACAATTGCACATTGTCCTTCTGCAACTGCACAAGCTCTAGATATYCAAGTGTCCCAACTATATGCATGCATATCCAGTTAATCCATGTTTATGAGTCTATCTATGCACGGACTCACCTGGTAGAGATACAAAAAATAATCTGACAAATGCATGCGTCTGTACTCAAATCACATGCACGCATATGTGTATACTTAAAATCCTTATTCTGCAGCTGTACRTATAAGTTCGAAAAATTTTGTGTATGCATGCAAATTTTGTGTATGGATGATACAAGACATCCATTCTATTTTTTCAGCATTTGCACTGTATGAGTGGAGAGCTACGAATTATTTTAGTATGCCTGTCCCACTCTTAGAAATTCCTACTTCTTGCATATTTAGTGAAATTAGRGAATTCTGAAAATGGATATTTATGGTGTTTTGCACATGACGATGGCAGGAAAAGATAGGTAGAACTGGAAGGGGGAAAATACCAATTGATTATTCTGTTTAACCTGCAAGCAGAAAAAGCCAAAATTATTCTTTTTGATAGTTTTCCTATGTGCAAATGCTATTTAGATAGCTTTTCACAAGCTATGTCACTTCAATTTACTGAACCATTTTTGTTGTGAAAGCYTAATTTTAAAATGGCTGACCCGTTCTAACAGTATAAATACATCTTGTTAGTCAAAATACTTGTTTTTACTAACATTTCTTTGAGAGAGACGATGGGGGAATAGAACTTGAGAACTTATTGAAAGACATCCAGCAACCTTCAGTTTACATCCATCTTTGGTTGATTTTAGTTAAAACTGATGGCATTTCTTAGCATCAATAAATCTAACAGCTCCTGCTGGTACCTAAAGAGCTACTTGGACAGTCAAGATGAGACATGACAGATGCTCAGATCAAGACTGTCTTTACTCCCCTCTTCAATTTACATACCAATTAAAAATGGTGTGGCAATGGCAATAATAGGAGCTCTTCATATAGGAGAGAGGAGAATCYTGACCTTCTCTATCAGAATACCTTTTCATAGCACTTAGTTCCTGCCATTTTCAAATGAATGTTCCTTCATCTTGCCCAGAAAAATGCCTWATCCTTTTGCAAAACAAGGAGTTGGAGGAAGACTTATGCAAGTTAAAGTTTCTATAAAAGTCAATATACTTGCTATTTTAGGAACAAGTATCTATTCACAGACAAGTGATTTTCAAGGTGTGGTCAACAGATTCCTGTGCRCACTTTACAAGTAGCACTTAAACATTCTTTTGTATGATGAACAGCTGCATACCATGCACTTGTTCCTGTCAGCCACTTGTAAATCGTGTTTTTTAAAACACACTTTCCCTTCCCCCCCGTTATTACCATGGAAGCAATTGTTGTGATAACATTAAGAATGATACATAAGGAAAATGTCTGTGCAAGGAAGCCCTTTACCCATTTAAGATCTCTCCCACAGAGATAATTATTACATCTTACACTTGGATTACTGCCTGAGGCAGAAAGCTGAGCAGGTACGGAAAGGATTAAATTTGAACGGTAGAATTATTAATGAATACTTCCACATCATGAAATAAGACAAAACATGAAGAGTAAGAGTTAGATTTAATGATCAGTGAAAATTATGACTGAACTCAACTCTTACACTTCTTTTCCGAGAATTAAGGAAAACATCAGGTTTAGGTAATCGGTAGCATATTTAAACAAAAATATATGCATTGCACAAGGATAAAAGCAATACTGAATTTGCAAAGATTTTAGTTTYCTGTAAGAAATTAAAATGATGCACTAGCGAGAAAGTGTAAATGGGAATATTTCAGTAGTCAAAATAAATATTTAATAAAAACCACACACCCAAGACAAAGTATCAAAACAACAGAACTTAGTATTTGAAAGGATACTACCTATATTGCCTTGTGTTAAACATGACTAAATTCAGTGGTTTAATTATCGCACAGCTTTGAGCAAACATTGCTTATATTAGTGTTGTAAAAAGTCATGAGAATAGAAATACTGTTGCAATGACAGAAATAGTAAAACCAGATTGCTATAAACAAGGAAGAATTTACTACACCAAGGAGTCAATCCACAGCCATTAATACAAAGTCAACAAAATCGACTACTGCATAGCATACTGGTTACTGTACCAAAGTGCATTTATCAGCATTCAATGAACTGGGGAAGAAACCACCCTTTTTAATATAATTTTTAAAAACAATCAGATTATTGACAGTTGAAGAAACCCCACACATTTCCTTTAAAATAAAAAAGCAGAGTCTAAAGATCTTAAGAGCACCGTAAGATTTCTTACCAGGTAGAAGAGTACAAACCATTAGCATTGSAAATAAAGAACATCTAAAAGTTAATAGATCATTCCATATTCAGAATGCAACTGAAAATTTTAGTGTATTGTTGCATCCTCCCATACTACATCCAGTAGCATTTTGATGACTTAATGTTAAGTTCTGGAAACAAATAATGCAAAGAAAAACTGGTTTTCCTGTTCAGCAGAGGTCTAGAAAAATTTCAGCTGATGTGTAAACTGAAATGTAGATAATRAGAATACAAAAAGATTTGTTGGGGGAAAGAAGGACTGTCTGGCTTATCCCAGTAATTCACCATTCAGTTCTTCCACTGAGTTCTTGAAAGTAGCATTACTTAATATCCCTGACTAGCAATGACTTCTATGAGTGCTATTTTCTCAATATTAAGGATTCTGCATTGAAGATGTTTCTCAATCTCTTATCCTCCAATTCTCACCCACCCCTCCATCATATTTAAGGGCTGAGGTTTTCTCACATAGAGCATTGGAATGCCTTTTGCTGTTTGATAAGTGATATGCAGTCAACATTATTTCTATTTTCAAAGCACTGAGAACACTTTCCAATTGGCTCACAAATGAAACAATAATTAAAAATAGTATTCTCCCCTTATTCTTTTGTGACATAGTAAAGCCTATTCACCATTTAATATACGTTCAATTTCTTCTAGTCTTTTCAATGCAGCAACTCTCTTTTTCTCAATGTCTTTGATTTCTTTTGTAGATTTTTTGGGAGTCTCTTTGTGCACATGGCTTTTCTCTGTTGGTTTCTTATTTTTTGAGTGCTCTTTATTATCAGCTGTTGATTGGGTGGTTGTCTTCTCCCTTTTTGCTTCTTTCAAATTCTGAAATGAATTTTTTTTTGCTTCTGTAGCTGCAGTTCCATCTGATGGAAATGATGACTGTTCCACAGCACCGAGTGATGCAATTTTACTTCTAACTATGTTTAGATGACGCTGAATATACTCTTCATGAGGTGCCAGTGCTAGTGTTTCAACCAGACATTTTTCTGCCTTTATTAAATCTTTKTCTTCAAAATAAACCACACAAAGATTATGTTTTCCTTGTACATTATTGGGATCCAGTTCCAAAATTTTTTCAAAACACATTTTTGCTCCAACAATATCCTTCTTTTGGTTCATAAGGATATCTCCTTTCAAAATCAGACCTTTGGTATGATCAGGGTAGTATCTCAGTAGGTCTTCCAAGACAGGCAAAGCCATCAATTCTTTTCCTGTCTGAGAATAAAGCAGGGCCAAATTGAACAAAGCACTTCGGAAGTTTGGCTGTAACCTTATAGCTTTCTTCATCCATGCCTCTGCTTCCATATCTTTTTTGTCATCCATTGCTAGCATACCCAAATTGAAGTATCCATTTGAATCCTGTGGTTCTTCTTTCACATAATGTAGCAGCCTTTGTTTAGCTTCAGGTCTAAGTCGAGCATCACCTAAGTGACAGAAAGTGCATTTAATTCTTAAGATAGTTCCTGAAACATTTATTCTGAAGGATCTTCAGACTGTAAAATGCTAATCTTTATACAAATTAAAATGCAACTGTAAAAGGGAAAGGGTTTAAAATGCCACTTTTTATCGTAACCGTATAACAGCAAAAACAAATGTTATCTATCGTCTTTATAGAATGAAACTACATACAGTTGACTTCTAGCCAAAGTCAGCATCATTACTTGATTAGCTGTTGAATGATATTTAGGTTTGGTATAACAGATACAGGAGGTGTCTACACACGCTTAAGAGAAATTATTTTCATGCACAGTTGAACAAGTGGAATGCAGAGCAGACGTCAGTTCTGAAAAACCAGCTCTTACAGAGGCAATCTCTGAGTGGAAGATCTCATTTTATTAAAGACAGATTGAAACAGTTTAGACAGAGAACACACACAGGTTGACTTCTAATGTAGCCAGGCTCAGGTATCTTCTTACACCAAAACATTAAAACCTGTAACCTCAATATTTTAATTTGCATCAAAGTTTGAAAAAGATTTAGTAAAATAATTTTATCTGACAATACCAGGATTAAGCTAGATGTGCTTGTGGTCTGTGCTRTCTTACTGAATAATAAGTGAACATATTTTAGTAACAAATTCTAGACACAGACTTACTGAAGGATAGGGGAACTGCTTTCATCTGCCCTCTTTCACTCCCTGAAACAATGTTGCACCTTCTAGTATGAATGAGTACTAAATAGTTAATATTTCTTTTTGTTTGAAGCTGTTTGTACTTCTATAGACAAGGAACAAGGCATGTCTTGAACTACCTAACTTATAATTTGAGAAGAGATGGAAAATTATCAAATGTCTTCAGCTTCAATCAACTGTTTTATCTTTCCTAGGGGCAGTTTACCATCTCAACAAAAGGGAAACMAATTTTAGCAGTTCACTTGCCAAATACTCTTTGCAACAGCCTTAATTCAGTATGGGCTCACCCTTATCCACACAACTATACATATGAAAAAACAAAATCATGAAAATCCAACTGAACTCATCCTAATGAACAGTATCACAGAAAAACCTATGAAAACATTCATATTTTTAGAGCTSGATTTAAGTCTAGAGATGTAGGCTAGATTTTTGAGTCAATAATTAAATCAATCACTATAAATGCAAACCAGGTATTTAACATATTTTACTAAACATTATCTTTAAAGATTACATAGGCATTATTTTGAAGATGTTTGAGTAACACTATTCTTTTAACATGTAAGATGTTATATTGTAAAATAGCATTTGTATTAAAGATGCTGATCAGCTAAGGTATATGTACGCTTTGCACAAATTCCATACACTGCAAATTACAAAGCTATAATAGTTTCTTTTGTTGATGATGCTATGTACTTCTCCTTTCCAAAACCACAAGAGTTAATAAAAAAAATAATGCAACAGTATGGTTCCTATAAATGCAAATATGCAACATGCACAGAAGGGRCAGTGGACGTACCAGATTCCTGCATTAGCAGCGCTGAGTTGAATAATGCCAGTTTATGCGTTGGGTTGAGTTCTAGTGCTCGGTTGAAATTCTTCAGGGCTTCTGTTGGATCTTTCAGTTCAATGTAAACAATTGCCAAGTTGTACCAAAGGTCAGCATTGGTTCTRTCTAGTTCTAGAGCTCTAAGGTAAGCTTCCTTAGCTTTCAGAGGTTTGTTCATTTTTAAAAGTAGTTCTCCCCTGTTGAAGAAACACACTTTTATTGTTACCCATATGAAAACTAGTTTTTTGAAAAAGGTTTTTTTAAAGTTTGTCTTCCTACAGACAGTAGATGTCAGATAACAGTGGCTTTTTTATTTTTTTAGTTTTAAGCACAAAACAATATATGACCCTCTTTTACATTCTAGTCTTAAAGCTTTCAGCTCTCAAAAACCTGTATACARCAAATGCATAAGCAGGACAAGAAAAGAAAAGATGAGATCAAGGGTGCCTGATTTGGCTCTGTAATTACACTGCAAAGCTATAGTTCAGACATCTTTGAACCTCCCTAAGTCCTAGTGCGAATCACAAAAAACAAAATAGTGGACAGAAGCCTCAATACCCACATCCAATTTACCCTTAACTAAAATGCAATTAATGTCAACTAAATAGTTAAGACTTGCATTTTCTGGACCTTTTTAAACAAAAAAGTATGAARAAAGCTCCATGATTCACACTAACCAAATGCTTTTTAGTTCAAAACTAAACGACAAGGTTAGAAATTTGAGTTTGAGATTGATAAAGAAATCTAATGGAAATAWCTTTCTACACAATATTTGAATTCAGAACCTATATGGAAATACRCCATTTGAAGCAGGAATTGAAAAGAACAGGGCTTGTAATGAATAACTGATTATTGTCCCAAATCTTCATGTTGTCCCTTGGAAACAAAATAATTTCAGCAGCTAATTGAACTGTATGAACTAAATACTGTTCATAGTACCACAAATAAAAAAATGTTTATTCAAGAATAARTATCTCTAAAATTAGAAAATATACCTGCTGATGTAAGCCTGCTTGAAATCTGGCCTCATACTAATTGCCTGCCGATATAACTGATCCGCTTCTTCGAGGCGAGATTCGTTTGCTCTAATTAAGTTTGCAAGATTGATATAAACATTCAGATGGTTAGGAGCAACTCTTGCTGCATACTTTTTCCCTGGAATAATCTGTCAAAGAGAATATATGTACCAAACACAGATGAGCAAAAATATGACAGATGATCAGAATAAAACTCCTTTTCACAGAGCCACATTTGTTTTAGGGTACTACTGGACATTAGTGTGCAGGCTCTAGATAATGACAAAGAGCAGTAATTCTTTTCCAGAAAAATCATACTGAAAAAATAAACAGAATACTTTTTATTCTTTATTTCTATGAAAACATAGATAACTTGTACAATACTTAAGATACCAGCTAATTAAGCTCTGCTATTACTTATTTTGGCTCATGTAGATAGCCATTGGAAACCAAACAGACCTCGCAAAACTTTCTCCAGTCAGACAAAAATATTTCCTAAAGCCTAAACTGACATTCTGTCAGACATTTTCATTCTTTTTTATAACCCTTTAGCCTAAAAAAAATGCAAATAAGATTTTACAGCCAATGATTTGCCAACTGATACAGAAAATGAAAAGCAGCGAGGAAAGATCAAAATGCTTTGACATTGCAACTGCTGTACTGTTTATACTTTATCCATTTAGAATCTCCATACTGTTTCACACAACAAACTTTTAAATGCCATGCTTCTACTCAAAGGGCTCCTCATTTTTTGTTGTCAGTCTCATTTTCACCACAGCTTTTATTAACTTCACAMATTCTTCAAAATACTAGTCTCTTTTTCTCTAAAGAGCTTGAACAAGTAAAACTTCCTAGGTATAAATATAACTTAACAAATAGGAAAGGTAACAAAACACRTGTTTATAAAAGCATGTTCAGATAAAGTTTTTTTATTGCTGCTGTGGCTACCTTCTCCAACCTCCAATGCTGTGTTTAAGCCTTCTCTGAAGGGCTCAGAAACTCAGTCACCATCAATGTATTAGCTGTAAGTGAAAATAAACCAATTGTGACTAGAAACTGTAGGTTTTGGCTGCTGCTTTCTCTTATAACCTCAATTTCAGAAAAAAAACCAAAACCCAAATCAAAACACAACACAGCGGTATAAAAAAGTAAATTAAAACAGCTGTAGCAGAGTTCCAAGTCATCATTTTTTTAACAGCCATGAGTGTATACAGCTTATATTTTTCATAGATAGCTTTTGGAAGAAGACTGAAAAACTTTACAGTATCAGCCACACAAACCACAGGAAAAATACAAAAAATGTATCACAAATACAGGTTCTGTCCTGTGGTGGTAGACAAAATAAAGTTACTAATTACCTGTGGCATCAATGATTTAGCAATCATATATGATTCTTCAGCTTCTTTAGTTTTGTTTAGGTTCTTGTAAGTTCTTCCTACATTCATGTGGGCACCAATATCATCTTAATAAAGAAAASAATGAAATTTAAAATATTTCCAAGCACTGAGTATCATGAAATTAAACACCTCTGTRTTCAGAGTAGCATGAAATACAGATWCTCTGATAGAACATCCACATCAACAAAAGAAGAAAGCAATTCTATAATTTTTCACCTTAATTATGAAGCTAGTAATTTAAYCATGAACAAAAAAGGGATTATAAAATTATGCAGGAAACTGTAAAAATTTGAGGTCCTATCATACTTCCCTATTTCTTTCTATAATAGAGGCATATGAATTGAAGGTTATTTATTGATCTTCTAAAAGGAAAATTGTCCAGTACTACCTAGAACTACTTTTGTTTTGTAACAATATGTAAAATGGATTAAATGTTGATATTATCCATATTTTTTTATTTTCTTACACACTTCCATAGTTTTGAATACAAAAATGAAGTAGTATTTATACTCCACAAGAAATAACAGTTCAAGTTAATTCATAAAGAACATAATGCAAGGAATAGTATTGGAAGTATTTGCAGCTTTTTATAGATAGAAACCCTTTCTGGAGATCTTTTTTAGTTTATCTCCAAAAACCCCAGATCAATTAASTTACTATATGACATTGTTTGACATTCAGTTGAAGCAAAACAGTCCACTGAGAAGCTGTTAAGTAAGCTAAGTATACTGAAATAGGAGTGCAGAGATGGAAACTAGTCAAAGCTTTACCTGGTTGCACTTGTGTGGCCTGTATGAAAAACTGCAGAGCTCTTTCAAAATTTTTTTCATTTTCTAATGCATGCCCCACATTGTTCCATAGTTTTGCATTGTTCTTATTTACCTAAAACCAGAAAAAGATACCAAAACTAAGGTATTAAGTTGAAATGACTTATAAATTGAGTTTCTCTTAACAATATCTTAAGATATGAAAATGTACTGCAAATGAGAGACTTCATCAAGCTTCTAAACACAAAGAATAACAAAACACTACATACAAAATGATTACACTGATCGTGTTGTGCAACATCAATTTGTTTTAGTTATTTGCCCCTAGAAATACCAAACATCTTAAAATTCATTGTAACTGTTATGGGATATTTTGAAAACTGCCTTATCATGTCACATGAACTTAGAAGAACTAATTCTATGCATCAAACTTTTTGTAGATTTTTGTACTGAAACGTACCCTGCTTTCATCCAGACAAGARAATAAATTAACTGCTTTGACACAAGAAAAAATATCATCTCTTTTCTGCCCATGAACTTCTAAGTGTCCATCACACTGCTTTTAAAGCATTCCCAAAAGCAACTAATTAGATGCCAAAACYCTCAATATAGAAATTAATGTGCCGAAACAAGCATCATTTTTGTCCATTTTTATCATGTTCCACTGTGGCTTCTTAAAAACAGCAACAAGAACTTCCCATTATCCTTTCCAAACAGAATACAGTACCTTTAAAGCAGACATAAACAAAGTGTACTCCGACTCCCAATCCCAGTTTCTGTGCAGTGTTTTTAAGGCATGAGTGAATAGCACCGCAGTCAAACAAACCCAAGAAATTTTTCTTAGCACGCTATTAAATAAAACAAACAAAGACRTGTTATAAGCACACCAACAATTCTAATTTTTATTAGAGTAAGTATCTCATATGCTAAAAGGCAAAGGACCACATTTGTGATTAACACACTCCACAGTTTGAAAGGAAATAATGTTCGATTTAAAATTAATTTTGTTTACCTGCTTTTGTTTTTATACCCATGCAACTCCCTTAATAAGAACACATCTCAATCGAGAGATCTGGGGAGACCACCCAATCTTCCACAAGCAAAAGTAATCCTAGTGCTACTGTAATATCTAAGTAGGAGAAAGATTAGTGTCTTTCTAGCAATTTTATTTTTAAAGATGCAAACTGGGACAAATATCACTCTCCGTGACAAGTTTGTCAGGAATAATCTTCATTTTGCGCAGTTTATTTTTCTGGAGTTTAAACATGACAGATATAAACCATGCATTTTAACATGCTGAYCATTTGGTTTCTGGATTCCTAATTCAGTTATGAAAAAGATGTCAAACATTCAATAACCTTCCYGCAATTATGAATATTCTTTGTTTTTAAAAAAAATCTCATTCTTGAGTGGACATACAGCTATTTCTTACACTTGACTTATGGAACAGTTGCTCACTCTGCTACCTACTTTACAGGGGTTTACTAAAAACTGCAAGGTTTTCTTGCCCCTCCACTTCTAAGGTAAACAAAATGCATGTTTTGACTACCGTGTTTGGTTTTAAAAGTACTAAAAAAGTRGAACTGTAAAATTAAGGGAATAATTCTAAAACAATACCAAAGTGATCAMTGAGAACTGGCACATATAGTAATCTGTGTGTCCATCAGGGTTATAAGAAAGTTTTTTTTTTTTCCATATAAAGCAAGGAGCCTTTTTTTTCTCCTTTTAGAGAACTGATTTCTGATATTTTTGTAGTAAATGACACTAGCTGCCTAATTTCTCTCCCCAGCCATCCTCTCCTTGTTCCTTGCTTTCTTTCACATCTCTTCTATTTTTACTGCCTCACAGTGGGATTTGTGAGAAAACCACACTCCCACAATATATCACTAATTTCTCATTATCCAGGTGCTGTCTGCTTCAGCAGCACCAGTTAGTGTAAATGTTACTGCAAGGCCTCATCTCTAACAATGGCAGACAACACAGACTGCAAGTTGCTGCCCTTCCATTTGTCTGAACTGGCATTAGGATGCCACTGGGCTAAGAAGGGTAAAGCATCCACATCAGTGGGAGATATGTCCAGRTCCATGCAGAAGATACCAGAAAACACAAAAGCATGTGCAAAACATGCTTTTAGAGCACAAATTTTAAGGAGAAATTGTTAACCAAAGAATCCTTTTGTTTAATAAGTACTGGAGGACTCTGATATCCATTCCTAGCATGGCATTTCTGAATATTTAATCTTTTACTGATTAAATTTTCAGAAACTTTAATTTGCTGACACACATGCATTGTATAAACTTCAGTCAATAATCAACTATAAATAATAAAATAAAATTAAATAAAATTAAACCAGTTTTGATTTATACTCACCTCKTATTTTCATGGAAGATAACCATATTTATGGCTATGCAAGCTTTCCCTTTAGGGCTTTTATCAGTATGAATTTATTTACCTTTTATTTGATAATTTCTTCCATCCATGTGCTACTAAAATGCAGAATCCCATGCTAGGAACATATAACACTCGTTCGGCTACTACGAATCCAACAGGAAAAAACAGGTTTGACGCAGGAATGAACGGCAGCACTATTAAGCAGAGTGCCTAGAACGGAAATACAAATAACRTTAGTAATCAAGATATTGGCAGTGACAAACTGTACCCAAGTTACAAATTAAAAAAAAAGAAATCCCATAAAACCAGATATGCATAGCAGATATCTGGTCTTTTTTTTTTTTAATATTCAGATCTGTTTTACATTGAGATCACTCTGAATATGGCAAGTAGTAATCTGCAAATGATTCTATTCCTTACTTAAGGGCTTGAAAGTCTATTTGCTTTTCTATACTACAAAAAGAGGACAAATCAATAGGATCAAAGGATAAATTAAATTCAAACCAATGTGTTAATAAGTGCTCCAGATAGAGAAACRAGACAGCATAAGAACCTTGGGCATTATCTAACAATTAAAAATTCGTATCAGCTTATTTGAGGCATAAAGCAGCWACTTTTACACTACAACAGAGTCTGTTTTGTGTTTCTGTAAGAAATGTGAATAACAAAATCAGAATTAGTCACTGAATAAACAGTTTTTGCACAGAGTGCTAAGAGCACCCCAAAGTATTTGAAATTACGATGAACTTAAGAACTGCACAATTGTAGTTCTTAGGTTGGGGACTGACTTCTTATCAAAAATTGTGTTCAAGAGACAAAGAAATCCRTCTGCTGCAAAGAAAGTGCACATGACCAGTTGCTTCAAGTCCTGGGTGACTGTTAAGTAGTGGCTTTCCAATCTYTGGTTCCAGAAAAGACACAAAAATTATTTCAAAATATCTGGCCTCCAAGTTACAAAAAAAAACCCCACAAAAACAAACCTACAGAAATGGAATGTTTCTTTGAAGAAAGAGGAATTTTCAGTACAACTGGCTGTCTAGATTTAAGCATGACATTAATTGCATCTTCCMTGCTAAAAGAGTTAAATAATCCAGTTTGAGAATCAACTTAGTACTACATATATAAAAACACAACACTGATTTAAAACTTCAAGCAAGATTTTACCCTGTATTTCAAGAATATGCACATGGATGGTTAACAGAGCTCAGCTGTTGATCCAYGGCACTTCATTAAGGTCCATGAAAACAAAACCACAACTGACCCTCACCATATACAGAATACTTTGATAACTTGGGGATATTAATTACTTACTGGAATGCAGCAATAGGCTTTGGCCTATCATATTGTTTCATTTTGTAGTACATAACAATTAATATTTAATATAAAATATTGCATTCTCATTTTCTATGAAATTAGCTTCCAGGCACTTCAATGCTGAAGAAAATCAGCATCATATTGAAAGTTATGCATACAACATGGGTATAGATTAAAAGAAAACAACTTGCATTAAACCAGGACTATACTGTAAAAATGCCACCCTCAAACACAAACTGACTTACACSAACACATGCTGACAAACCCATTAACCCTTTCCTCTTGTGAGCTTCACTGGGTAGGGAATAAACAGAAATGCAGGGAAATAAACAGCCTTAAAATTCAGGAGCTGTCCTATAAAAAAGTGAACCACCCCCCATATACATTTTTCCTGCTAACAGTGCAGAGGASAAAAACTTATGCCTCAGGATACCATAAGGAGGAAAACACAATTACTCCTTTGTGTATTTGAAGTGCTGTAAAACTTATTTTCYAAGCATGTCACCTTGCACGTTTATGACATCAATAAGCTATCTAATTTTTTTCTCTTCATACACAGTTTCCAAATTCAGGACAAGACATTTCATCAGCAATACTAGATATAATTTTCACTGGTTTTCTAGTGAAATATATTGCCTTGCTCCAGTGACAAGACAAGAAAAAACATATGAGTCAGACCTATAATGCTAGGTCTTTTAGAAGTGAATCAAAATTTGTCAGCTGCTTAGCAAAGAGCTACTTAAATCTTAGGTTATGCATAAATATTTCCACCCATCTGAAACTTTTGTTGGCTGATTAACATTCTAAAAAAATAYATTATCTCTGAAGCAGACTAAGATAATGCATGCAGGTTCGTTGTATACATACCTGCACTCCAGAACTAATGAAAAGTATGGTATCAGGTTATCATTCAGCTYGTAAAAATTTGCAATGGAATCAATAATTGATGACTTTTTTTCTCAAAAATACCAGCTCCTTTGATTCTTCCCATTTCTTCCAAAATACTCTTTTCTGTTAATTCATCTCAGTTTTAAGATCATATATAATAGTGAATAGACAGACAGGAGCTGATCTTACAGCTTGATGAAATTAGTTTTTCATTATAATATGAAAACAACTTAAAGAAGAAAAACAAAACAATACCAAAAGTRGAAACCTTATTCCTAAATGCAAAAATATGTCCTTTCTTTTACACCTATGAGAAAGAAATTCAAATCTCTTGCTAAATGCACGTCACGACTACTGACATTTAAATAAAGTAGACAGCTTGCAGGATGAAAATGCATTCTGGTCCTCGAAACACATTTAAATTCCACTGAAAGCCCCCATGTGCCAGTTGACCTCTGAATATCTGAGAAGGGCTGCAATACAGTTTACAAATACCTAACAAGGGGCATATTTATTCTCATCTCTGACAGAATCACATACTTAATTGCAATTTAGCAGTTTTGYTGCTAGACGATTTTCCTCTTATGTGCTCATTCTAGCCCAAAAGGAGATGCACATAATATCTCTGGGTCACAGCAGATTACACATGTGACYACACCACCTGAGCCACTTACTCTTAACAAAAGGACAAAAACAGTACATCATTCATACCATCAATACTGTCTTGGAGGAATCCCCAGGGTATCGGAGACTGAAGACCGTCAATGTTCCCAGAAAGCAAAAGAAGGTAAGGGTGGCAACATTTCTAACATCTAACAAGGACTCCACAAGAGGAATAGTTCCCATTGTCCAGTCACAGCATAATTCTGAGGGATTCAGAAGAAGCCAAGCATTTACAGGGAGGAGGTAGTTGAAAGTCAGCTGTCTTGCTGGGGATGGACTAACAGCAGCAGGGTTATCAAACCTAAAGCAAAAGAAAGGAGAAAAAGGAGCTTTTAATGAAAAAAGATATGGCCTTAATTTACTTTGTGGCAAACTTTAGAGTCATAGCTAGAACTACTGATTACAGACATGTAAAATATCCTAATCTTCCTGCATCTGTCAGGTGTGAAACCATGCACAATGATTCATTGAAGAGAGGGACAGAGCCTCCCCCATGTTTATGAAAATSTTTTGGGATACAATCAACATAAGTTTGAAGAAACAGAATGATTTACATCTCAAGTTGAGTTCAGCGGTCCTTGTTCATGTTTTTAATAGTTTGTCTCATTTTTTCAAGGATAGTACTAGATTCTTGTATTTCTACATTGCTCAAACTTAAGACAAATTAATTTTTCAGTTCTAATGTCATTCATATACACTTATCTTCAAGTAGTCTATCTGAAGGCAATCATGTTTTCCATATAGTACATAAAATGTAAAATATATTCTGTATGTTGAAGAGGAAAAATTTATGAGGCTTGGAGAATTCAGCCAAGGTTCAAATACAGAGACAATAAAAAATACTTAAGCAATAAGACATTAAATTTTTTAATTACTAAGATGAACTATCAACTGCAAACGTTTTAAAATGGCTGCCTGCTCAGATACCTCAATATTTTGGACATTTTAGTCAACAGTTGCTGAAACATACCATTTAGCACTTTCACAAAAAAAAATTGCAATATTGTACAGACACTGAATAATAATATTAAAACAGGTGAGTAACATTTAAGTTCATACATTTTTGGTCATTTCATTCTGACTTCACTAAGTCACATCTTATTTATAAACAACTGTAAATAAGAAACAACTTTACTATTACCTTGTAAACACTGGAAGCTGAGACTGGATAACCTGGACTCTGACAACTACAAGCAGGAGTGTACTGAACATTAGGACTATGAGCTTCAACAGTGTTTGGAGCATAGAGAAAGGAATACTGCCCTTCCCTCGAAGAATCTGTACGGCTGTGTCCAACAATGCTGGCAAGGTGTACTGCAAATTAAAAAATTGTTTATAATCAGGTAGATTTATTAATCCCCTAGATAAATATGAGGTAATACTTTTTTCCTTGGTTTTCTCTAAAGATCTGCTTGCAGTAGTTACTTAATTCAGCTTCTTAGTGTCTTCATGACAAGTCCCCAAAATAAGCTCTCCATTCTAATTAATTATTCAAGTGTTCTTGCTGACACTATCACAGCAGAACCTGTACTCCTGTACCTATTTTTTGCTGACAGATCAAAAAATTGTACCATCTTCAGAGGCTTGAGCAAATGAATCAAAACTATGAAGTAAACTCTCAAGAAGAAAAATTACTATTTTTAGAATTATCAGCCCCTCTGAAAACTTGCCCTATAAACAAAATCCCTTACAAATGACAGAAGTACTATTTGCCTCCTGATTAGTCCTGGCTTTCTATTTTATGCCTCTGTGGCAGTAAGTCATCACTCCTTGCCTCATGAACATCATAATCTTGCACAGTTTCCCATTACATAAGCTAATTTCTTCTCCGTGTACCTCTTTCCCTTTGTCTTTGTGACTTCTGCTGGTGATGATTTATTGCTTCACATATACCAGTTGGCTAAACTACAGAAACTGAAAGGTTTTTGAGGACTGGTAAAACTCTAAGTTCATGTGACATCTGTGCTTTCATAAGAAGCCTGTTTGCATTTTATYCTTCCTACTCAACTGACTTACATAATCTTTTTAAACTTTAGTGAAATTGAAGATCAGACCAAAAGTTAGTAAAAGAAAGCAAGAGTGGGCTGAAAACCAGTCATGTACTGGTGATTTCCTTAAAAATCCAGCTAGAAAATTGCATTTTAGTTCACTAGACCTGCAAAGGCAATAGTTACACAGACATCTATRTGATTTTGGTATTTTGGCCTTGATTAGGTGTCCCCAGGACAGACAATCTTTCAGCTTTTATTCGTGCATTTTTTGCAAAATTTTCCTGCAAGTAATTAAGGACTAATAACTATAAAATAAAATTTTCTTAAAATACACAATGCTACATTTTTAATTGCATTTATTTTGATTATTAAAAAGTTTAGAAYTATTTAATTTCAGGAAATTCTTGTTTCTTTAAGGAAAAGTTGCCATTAATTTAAAGGCTTATGAATGCTAAAAATGAAATATATCAGATAACTGTATTCTTCAAACAACAAATTTCTTAAGAATATTACTTATTCAAATAGGACTACTCTTAAACATCTGCTTTCTCAATAGAAAATAATGAAAAGATTTTGTATATAGTATGTTCCCTAATTTTACTACAGTGATTAAAAACAAATAATCCCCCACCTTTATGYACCTCAAACTTTAATCAAGACTGTTACACGTTAAGACTTGCAAATCTCAGCCAGCTAAAACCGTGGGCTTCCACTAAGACCTGTCAAGTCTTACTGAGTCTTTACTACTTTATTTGCTAACATCTCTGCATGGCATGTAAAGAACAACTTGGAAGTAATTTGCTTCCCTCACCGTGAACCATGACTGACGTGAAACATGAACTGACTCAAAAAAAATCTGAAAAATGTAATGGAACTATTGAATTAACCTTAACTGGGGAAAAATCAGTGCTGAAATATGATGCTTCAAAGTACTTAATGTCTCATAGCAGAAATTCGCTTTATCAACAGCTTACCCCTTGAGCAATAAAGACTTCATACACACAGCATATCCCCACCACTGTTATTCCTTGCTCTTTACATAGTGTTGCAACAGCTACTAGAAATACAGTCACTGCAATTGGAGTCCACACTGCAAATAAAGAAGACACTATTGAAAATGTTCCATCTGACAAAAAACACCAACATTTAATGAAGTAAATTAACCTAAAACGTGAAGACTTTGGCTTCTCATGTTTAAATATGTCACGTTCTGTAAACTTGTTTAGCATGCAATTTCTTATGAAAAACGACCACTTTTACTCTACAGAAAATAATACACATGCRTCGATTTTAAAACTGCCTCCCTTAAATTGAAAGAAATAAATGAAGGRTAAAAGGCTAATTAATAATAAGCARATTATCTCAGTATTTCCTAAATCACTAGAGCACTTTTTCAAATGGAGTACTTTATAGGGAGTCATGACTTCTCACTATGTCAATCTGACTCCTTCATCTGCACTGAAAGTTTGCAGCTTACTTGTGACTGACCATCTGAGGCACCTCAATACACTTCCACTTAAATTGAAACAATAAAAGTTAGTGCAAGAATCTTTTAGGGTAGGTATTATAAAACTATTTAAAGAAATACYTAAGTCTAGGGAAAGAAAATGCAATTTATAATGGAAAGTAGTATTACATGGATATCTTGGCTCTGAAGGSGTTTTGGTACACACTTGCTGAATAACCAGCACACCTCTGTTACAGTTTTAAGAGTGTTTTTATCCGTGATAAAGAAATTAAATTATACCTCTCTTTGTCAATCATTTACCTATGGTATTATCCGGCCCCTTAGACTTTGTGTATGACAAAAAAGCAGCTAGGAAAAAAATAGATGATAAAAGCTCTGCTCTGCCCACAACTCCAGTTACCTGAAAAAAAAAAAAAAAGAAGAAAAACCTTAATAATTATTAAATATTTATTATTATTTGATATTTTAAGATAGTAGTTGTTGAGTTTTTATTAGTAATCTAAGTATGCTATTTATATGTTACTAGATACTTATTATATAAAGCTAGCAGATCTTTAAGGAATTGTTCCATAGAGCACTGGAGTTACCAATGCCCAGGAGCAAGAAATTGGGTAAGGAAAGCAAGAGGCCAGCATTGYTGAGCAGAGAACTGCTGGTCAAACTAAAGTGAAAGAAGCAAATGCCCAGGCAGTAGAAACAAAGACAGGCAACCTGGAAAGAATAACCTGGGATGAAAGCTCAGTTATGCAGAGATGGCGTGAGGAAGGCCAAGGMAAAGCTGGAACTGAATGTGGCAAGGGACATAAAGAATACAAGAAAGGTTTCTACAGGTAGGTTAAYCAGAAAAGGAATGTCAGAGGTATACCTCCCCACACCAACAGTGCTGAAAAACTGGTAACAATGRACAAGGAGAAGGCTGAGGTACTCAACAACATTTCTGCCTCAGTGTTCAATAGCAATCTCCCTTCCCTCAATGACACACAGAGGAGTGGATTTTATCAAATTCAGAGAAGCGTTAAAATGTGTATGGCAGAGGGTTGTTTCAGAATCCCCAAAGAAATACAGATCCATTCCCATTTCAAGAACTRTTTTCAAAAAACACTAAGGTGAAACAAACAACTGGATATGGAAGGCAGGTCATTATGCTCATGGTTATTGCAGTAGCCACTGTGTTGACTACTTTCTAGGACTACCATTCTTCCTCCCTTGTCCTCTTCTGTAGTGCCTCTGATTGCTTCCAATTTTTTCTAAGTAACATGGCTGAAAAACAGCATGCTGTCCTGAGGCAGATGGTCATATTTAGCTAAGGAAACTGCATAGCTCGTGATTTAACTATGATGATGCTGAAAACTGATGTTTTACCATCCGGACCCAGCTAGAAAGGTTTATTGCTAGTACATTCTTGGTCAAGCATGACTGATCCAGCACAGCATAAAATGAGAAAGTAACTCAGTATCCAAGGTCACAGTGTAAAGTAAAACATTCTAATCTGAATCTGAAATCATATTCTAGTACTTCTCTTGGGACTACTGTATGTTTACCAAACGATTCACTGAATCACGCACAGACAAGGCATGTTTCACAATTGGTAATGCACCACAGTTTGTGCTAATGCTTTAAAGAGCATCTAAGTATCTGTTTCCAAAATATCTTAAGATGTTTCAAAGATTCCTGGCCTGGATTCCAAAACTACCTAGCATTGAAACATTAAAGAGAACTTTATCTGTAGATCAGTTGAAAGAGAACATTAACAAAGCATGTTGGTGTGCCTCCATAGTTGACTGCCAACAAAAGAGAAGTTCTATTTCTGGACACAAACGTGACTTGTGAGGCAAAATTCCAGCACTCACAAGGTTAGTTGACATCCTGTCGTTATAAAGGTGGTTTACATACTTCTGGCCAGAACAGTAGCAAAGTAGCTAAGAAGACTGAACTGGAATTGTAAAGACAAGGACAAATGAAACCATGATGCTATTCTTCAATCCATTTCCTAAAGCCTTCTTCCTCAGAAAAAGATATTAGCACTACAAGAACTTCTTTCTGAACTCAAGCAGAAAATCATCTTCTACTTATCCTGCTCTGATAACTTTTCCAGGAAAAATTAGTTTATCGTAAGATAGGCAAAGGATTGAAATATTTATGTACTGTATCTGCTATTTCAAACTCTTGTGCAGGTAACTAATAAGTAGGAGATTAATTTGAAGAAACTAAGACCAGATGTCTTTCAATTATAAAAGATATAAAAATCCCCAGTCCTAACACACATCTCATTATTACCTTCTCTTTTCTGTGTAAGGAAACTTCCACTTGTTCTTCTTTTTACACCCAGAAAAAGGTGAGGGTAAGAAGAAAACAAGCCCTTATCTGACTCTTCACTGTACCTAAGTACAACAGCAGGGGGATTCAACCAGAATTGCAGTTTTGCAGCGTTTCCAGGCCAGCACCACGGTGTAGCGATCCTTGTGTTACAGTGCCCTCACGTGGCCGACACCAGGCCTTACACACCCCGTGCCAAACCGCCTCAGAACTAGGCTACATCTCCTTACGCAATTAACCTTTTGTTACACAATGGGCTGTGGGACTTGTACGGTACTTTTTACTAACCCTGATGCACAGCACTAAAAGCATCTGTGCTACTTGCTATTTCGGTCAATATCTGAAAGTTCAGGCATAATARAAAAATCAGTGAAATTTGGAATGAAAGTGATAGAATTACATCTAACCTGTGAGCCACTAACCTAWGTCACTGGCAACTTGCTAAAGCTCCTGCAAAGATCCTATCACATTTACTACAAAGAAGCAAAGCCAAATTTTGCWATTTAAAGCACGTTTTTTTCAAAGAACCAGAAAGCCAAATGAAATAAAGAATTTTATTTTTTTTTACCTGTATTTTATCCAAGTTTTTATGGGGGTTTGTGCTTCGGAGCAAGTAGAAATTTTTAGGTGCTTAACTTCTGCATTTTAAACACTGCATTGCCTTCTAGCAAGGACATATTAGTAGCTTAAACAACAGTCAACTTTATCAACTAAATTCCTGTAAAATTTGCTCAAAATACATGAATGCGGGCTTCTTAAATTATTGCTTAAAGGGATCTGTACTATTAGTGAATAAGAGAGAGATGCAAACKCTTTACCCAACAAATCAGGACCAAAAAAATTACAACATAAAGTAAGAGCAAACCCCTCTCATTTTATTAAAATCAAAATACTGTACCCACCCCCTTCCCTACCCAAAAAAACCTCCTCCACAGAATAAAGCAGTATCACCTCCAAAGCAGCAAAAGATACAAGCATTTTCCCTTTTCTTAAAATAAGCTTATACTATAAAAAAAAAAAAAAAAAAGGACAGGGCTTTGCAACACCTGTGCGCTGAAATCCAGGAAAGCAAATTGAAGGGGAGCAGAAATAACAGCAGAAAATGCCACATTCTGTTTTATCAGATTTTCTGGCAGAATTAAATCTAATAAATGGTGATCACAAGACTTCCTTTCCTCCACAACATTGCAAGCCTGGTTGGCTATTAAAAAGCATATAATCAGAAAACTCATACAAATCAAAGTCTTCTGGGTTTTTCTTTAATAGCAGTAAAGAATTCCTTCAGAATAAAAAAAAAAAGAGTAGAGGAGAGAAATGTATTTCTTCTTCCTCATATAATATATGTTAAAAAAGTGGAAGTTTCAAACAGAATTGGGTCTAAGCTATCTGCAGCATAGCAACAACAATCCTAGGGAAAGTCCCACTGAGACAGACACATTGACATAAACGAAAGTAGACAGAATAGACATGGTGATTAGCCACAAGGGATTCTGGAAATGAATTAAGAGGCATTCATAGTATTTGCAAAATAGGATACTGGCTGAATCATCACAGAACACAAATGTCTACGTAAACTGAAGTCATAAAAGCCAACGTGCATAGCAAAGGCCTAAATTATTTAGTAACCAAATTCATGTTTCTTTAATTATTTTCCAGTAGCTGCATGTAATATAAAACAACTCCGAGCATGAAAATTTGTTGCTTCCACCACTCATTGCAAAGGGAAGAGCAAGTACAAGTAAAATCATACTTTCTGGAGTTACATATATACAAGCAGATATAAACACCATAAAATTTAAGTTTAATTAACATAGCTCGAACAAATTAAGTACATCACAGCTGTACCTACCGCTTCAGTATGTATTGGGTGCACTGCGAAGAGCAAGGATGCTACTATGCTGCTCCTGTTGTCCAGGAAGAGCTTACAGACCTTGAGGAAGACTATGCAAACCACCACATGAAAAACCAGATTCAGAAAGTGGTAAGAAACTGCATTTAACTCACTGAACAAGTAGTTTAAGCGAAATGTTAGAACTGTGAGGGGWCGATAAGATTTATGACTCCTCTCCTGAAAGAAAATAAATCAATCAATCAGTCACCACTAACTTACAAAGTGACTTTCACATCAAAATACCTTTCTAAACACCTATCCATATGTGAATCCCCTCCTACTGTCAGGCATCTACCTTCAAAACAAAGATATGAAAATCAGTAGCCTCCCCCCCCAAAAAAAGGCTTTTTTTCCACTAGACATGGTTAAGGATTTTTTTTTTTTCAGTAAAAACATGTTCGTAAGTACTATTTGAAACGTTACTRGAGGAATTTAGGAACTTACTTAACCCTCAACGAATACAGAACTAAATGGCTTCTAGAAGCTTTGGTTACAGAGTTATATGAAAATGATGTATAAGAGTCTATTTGTAGAGCTAGTAAATAGTATGTCACAGAGAACTAACCCTGTAGGTTATGAACATAAGAAAAGATTATAAAGTGGAATGCCTTGATAAGCAGAGAACGTATGAATGGGTGAGAATTTTTATTCATTTGCTCCGCAATAACACCATGTGACATAAAACTATATCAAAATCCTTTAGCCATTGCCACTTAACAATATTTATCAAGAGCTTCAATGCCAATGCAGCTTTTCAGATAATACATAGCCACTCTGTATGGGCCACAAATCAGAAACTCTGAATTCATATCTATACATGTCTATACATATATATATATACACACACAAATTTAAAGGATTCAATATCCTAAGCTTTGTTGTTTACGTGTTATCTTTCCTTCCAAAAATAAATACCTTTGTATGCCAATATCTAACTTTAGCAGGAGAAAAGAAATTGGTCAGAGTTGTTTAATTTTGATACTGTGATTACAAAGGAAATAACATCTTGCAGCTGTGTGCTGTCAGTACAACTTTATTTTCTTACCAGTTCTTTTATGGAAGAAAGGGAAAGAATATAAGCTATATGTGCTCCTGGTATTATTGTACAAAACACTAACATCACCAAATTCCACCAAACCCAAGCTATTGTGTTAAAACCACATCACGAAAAAGAAGTGTAAAAACACTGCAACTTTTTTTCARTTTCTTAAATGTTTCAAAGTGTTTCACAAACCATTTACCTCAGACATTGGAGTGCCCCAGAAGTCATTCTGAAACAGATTTTTTAATGGAGTAGAAGGATGCAAATCTTTATTGTCCAAAATTGCTGAAACATCATCAAAAACAAACCCACAGAAGAGACTGTTCCAGTAGCAGGCTGCCACCACACCAACTATTAGTGCTGCTTCCTTCAAGCTTAYGTCAGCCATCTTCTCTAGGAGGTTTCATGGACAAAAGCTGAAATATACATAAAGAAACTTGATAAACAAAGTCAAATTAAGACACCAAATACTTTAGAAGTTAATGACACCAACCKAAAAATCAGTAACACAGAAAAGTTTCCTTTAATCACACATATAATAAAGCGATTTAGTGTTTAAAGTAAATACTCTCACTAAAATATCTTACCCTTAAAAAGCCTTACACAAGGTGGATACGCTGCTACTTTTCATGTTTTACCTGGGGGGAAAGAATAAAAAGCATTGATAAGGAATTGTGATGTAGTTTTTGGCAGACAGCCATGCAGTTCAAGTGAGTGCTGCAAACTGGTAAACTATGAAAAACAAGTTCTCTGGAATCCCGAGTATTTTAACATACACAAGATTCTAAGTTACCAAACAGGCAGATACTATGTCAGTTATTTATGGGGTTTATGTTTAAAGGTGTTTCTCAAACTATTTCAAAAGCAATTAAAACTAAAACAAACTTCAAACATTCTGATGAACAAAGAGTAAAATTGTAGAACTTCATAAATAGAGGGGTTCAAGGCCAGGTATAGGCCATGAACAATAATAAAAAGTTAAACTTACCATTGAAGGTCACACTAGGCTCATTTGCATTGTTTGCAGAAGTTCACGAAAAGGTCATTTTTTTCCTCAACTCTGCCAATTGCTCTGATGTCACTGACTGTTCATGAGGCTACTGTCCAAAAAMAACAGCATGCAAAAAACCCAAAATGAACTTTATCTTATATTATTTTCTCTCATTTTGCATAAATTTCCTAAGCTCTAGAAATTATTAATCAGTAGTTTTATGATTATTTACAAAATATTATATGGGTGAACTGGTCAAAAGGTGAAATTACTGTGTATTGGGTTGTTCGAAACCACTGTTCTGCCTTGGAAGAATTGGAAGGTAACTACAGGTCAAAGGCATTTCTTTTGACCACTGGTTGACACTGCATAGACCACTGCCAACTGTTGGGTCCAAAGATACTGAAAAGCTACAGYCGAGCACTGACTTCATTTTGAGAAAATGGACATGACTGAACAAGAGTATTTTCTCCCAAACTGTAGAGGGGGAGCATCTGTAAGGACACAGAGCAGCTAACATTAGCCAGATAATGCAGAGCCATGAATATGTAATAACTGCAGCCTCATGTTTATCACAGTTCACACATCAAAGCTGACGAGCTATTTGAAAGCTACAGTCTGCTTTATTGTCCTAAACCCTGAAATCCTGGTGATTTTTTTTTTTTCAGTCTGCTGGGCTTTTTAAAAATTCTGTTCAGATTTATCATAAAACATGCTGAGTTGGAAGGGACTCACAAGGACCACCGAGTCCAACTTCTGACCCTGCACAGGACAACCTCAAGAATCACACCATGTGCCTGAGAGTGTTGTCCAAATGCTTCCTGAACTTTAAAAACAGGCCACCGAGATCTAGACAGGTGATGCCGTTTGTGGTTTGCAGTGTGGACCTGAGAGCATGACAATCACTCATCACCACAACTAGAGGCAAAGTAGCAGCGGGTATTTGAAGGAATACATGCGCAACAAGATGCAGGYGCAGCTACACTTGAAACCAGGACACAATTTCAAAGAAATCAAACCAAACTATTTGGTGTTCTTCACATAACGGCAGTTAAGGGCTTCTTTTACTTTCCTAGTACTTGGAGCACTGGCTATTGATGCTACTTCAACCAAGAAAGCCTTTTTTTTAAAGCTGCCACCACCTATGTAATTAACAAAAATAAGTAAAAAAAATCACCACAATAYTGAAGGATGTTTCTACATCTTTTTCATAGAATCATACAATAGTTTAAGATCTTTAAGCTGACCTTAAAGATCATCTAGTTCAAATCCCCCTGCCATGGGCTCAATCTGAGTACTTTAAAACRCTACACTAAGTTTGCAACTGAACTTATCTATGGTTTTCTTGGCAGCCAGAGAAATCTTATTTAAAAAAGAAAAAGCACGCTACAGGAATACATGAAATGACAGCCCACTTTCAAACTTGAACTCATCACTTTTTTAGTTCCCCCTTCAAAGAAGGTGGATATGAAACRTATGTTTCTACCCTGCCAGAATCTGAAATTCCTTTTTTGCAACAGCTTCTGAACAGTGCACTTCCTACTTCCTGAGGTTCACTAATTTTATTGAAAAGCAGTGATATCTGAAAAGGACCTACAATAAACATGTCAGGATTTTCCAACATACAAGCCTTTATTATTTTAAATAATGTTACCACACAGTAAGTAATTTAAGTAATATTACCACACAGAACCAACTGTTTTTGGTTGCTACCAACTAATATTACTTAAATTACCACACAGATTTATTTAAATTCAAGAAGAATTTAAGAAAAGGCATTGTTAGGTCAGTAGGGTTTTGGTGACTTCCAATTCTTTACCAAACWTATTCAGAAACAGCTACTGTTACCCAACTAGCAAAAAATCCTAAGTATKGTGTCTTATCAAAATGAAAAGCTTAACCAGCCTTAATTATTAGYTCTTACAATTTTTAGTAGGTTTTCACTTTTCCAGATGCAAAAAAATATGTCAAAACATCTACTCTACTTATCCCTTAATCCTAGGTGATTCTGATGCTTTCATAAGCCTTTCATTTTGCTCTGAATTTCTAGTATTCCTTCCACTCAGAACTCCACACCACTATTGACCATGCTGCTCCCTGGCAGAGCTCCACTTTCCCTACATGCCAGCTGTAGGGAAAATATTGTTTTAATTTGAATGAAAGCGAACTTTTAAGCATAAATAAATTCAGATATTAGATAAATCCAAAGTTCATGTTTTAGTGGTTAGCCCACCATCAGAGAAACTTTTCAGAGAAGTCCAGAAAATATTCACATTTAACACTGAAATTTTTATTGCAATTTACCTCTCCTTTACATGCACATTTCAATCATAGATACAATTACAACTACATGCAAATACATGGCTATACTTTGGTCTTTCAAGACAAGTATTTGAGTCACAGACCATYCAGGCAATCCTGAACAGTTTTACTAAATTTACTATAAGCAACGAATATATGCAATGAAATGCATTGTTCTGGTTTTAGCAGCAAGTCACACAACATACTGCTCGAACTGTACCACAATTGGTAGCCTCTAAAGCATCACACTACACCCCTCTGAAATTTTAGTTGTGTGCTAAAGCACTGAGTCTTGAAAACAGAAGGCATAATGGAAATCTGGTAAAGCCCCCATATTCAGGCACTCTGCTTCCAGGTTAAGGACAAAGAGAAAAATGGGAAATGTAAGGCCACGTACAACCTGTAGATTGCACAAAACTGCAGCACAGGTACTTCATTACTTCTGACTTGCACTCTGGCATTTCAAGGTCTTATTTTCCTGAAATGTACAGTAAAGATACACAGAGTGAGGAAAATCACTTTTTTCCACCTGGTCTGATTACAGGGTATTTTTAATGCTCTTCCTGACTTAAAGCATAAATATGGAAAAAAAAATTGCAGTCCTTTATGTTAGCATAACAACGCAGATTTTGAGGAAGTCTTGCCATGAGAACTACTACTTCCTATCTGCTACTGTAGCACCACCGTCACATTCTAGGCTCCAAACCTGCAATGATCATCAACACGTTGAGAATGCAAAACTAAAGCAGAGGCTTACAAAAGATCATCTGTATTTGGTAAGCCAGGCAAAAGTATGCCTGCCATTAAACTCACTGGAAAACAGCAACTGCTTCTTGCCAACCAAAACTACTTTCACGCCAGCTCATCTGTAATCAGTTTGATGTTGGAAAGTAAGAAGCCATGTAAGGAGTACACAGTACTGAGAACCTTGCAAATCACAGATGTGCAAGAGGCTGCTGAAGCCTTGGTATGATTGGGCTACTCATGTGAGTGGATATATTCTTCTTACCCAACTGACATGTCGACCCAAGTACAGTCTTGCAAGTGCCAGTCCTTCACTGCCAGTGATGGATGTATCTGATAAACACCTGCAAAATGCTGCCTAACAACTTCTTGTTAAAACAGACTTGCTGCGAGTACCTACTCCTAAACAGGCAAACAGACTGACCATCCCTTCAGTTACTTTTTCATCTCACCTACCTGCTACTTTCACAGCTTCTAAGACTACCCCTCAGATACCTTAACCACCCCTTGGGCTTATGACTGCCAGMTCGTGGTCTAGTGCACAGCYACAGAGCTACCATTTGACTGCATGAAATCAGGACAGACAGGTACTTCGTATACTTTATTACAAGGACTTGTGTTGGATGCTTAATTTACAACAATATCTGACCATGTCACGAAGAATATACAGCTGAAAACAAATAATAAAAAATAAACAGCAAGGTAAGCCCTGAGAATCAGAAACTGYGCAATAGTCACGAGAGCCAACTGTAAAAAAAAAGAATACCCAGACTGTGCAAAACAGACTATCACTGGACTAAATTCTTAGGCTGTTTGGCACAGAAATCTGCACTTTGCGCTGCAACATTTTCACATTTGTAYAGAGACATCAAGTGGAAAGCACAGAAGAGAACCAGAACTTGCAAGCCCATTTGGCTCATAAGGCACATAGTTTTCCTCTTCCAGCTTCTTGAGATACCTCTAATAGTTCATCCAGTCTTCAAGAATAACAGACAAGAATAAAACATAAGAAAGTCCCACAAAACTGAAAAAATGCACTAACAAAAAAAAAAACAAACAAAAAAACCAACAAACCAAAAAACCCAAGTAATAACCACTGAAAGAGCCAAAACACTTTTAGAAGGTAAGAAAACAAAATATTTCTCAACAATGACTACTAAATCCATGACACTACAGACAGTTTAGCACATCACATGCTGCAAGATGCAGTATCTGGATAAGAAAACCTCCATCATAAATAAAAAATGCATAATGATGTTTTAAGAGTATCCTCAGTTGGGAAATTTGGGAGTGCAGAAGCTATTTTCTGTCCATAAGAATTGAGAAAAAAATTGGCAACTGTGTATCTTGGCAAGAATACAGTTGCAATCCCACAAACACACGAAAGCTATTTAGCACTCCATAATTAGTTATCTGCCACCTTACATTAAAAGACCCTYGCAAGAACAAATATGTTTTTGTCCATTAGACACATCTGACTATCAAACTTTAGAAACTTAAACATATATATAAATTTTTTTCTCCTACTGAGTAATGGCACTTTCATGGATTGAAATGCATTAATAACAACGTGTTATGTCAATTTACTAAAACACAATCAGGCAATACTGGAGATTTATTTACTCTAGAGACATAAACTTTATTCATCACTGAAGGTTCTGAACTGTTTAGAACATTATTATTTACAGTTCACACAGAAAACTTTCAAATTATCAAAGGTGGAAGAAAATGAAGAGCTGTTAAAACCACTCCTATGTGTTTTTTAAACAGGTGAGCAATTAGTTCATCTAAGAGCTAGTAGCTGAACTGATGAATATCAGCAGAGATATATACAAACCAGTAACACAGTCACTTAAAAATAGCATTTTAATTCAGCTTCCGAGGCTCTGCTAATGTCCTAATTTGTATTGCCTACATGCTAACCTTTGTTTTTTATTTTGATTTAAACTGAGCATTCTTTCTGCTGATTTACAAGTGTTTACTGACAGAGAGAGATCATAATTTTTTGTTTTGTCTTTCCAACAAAGTCTTAAACTTTATCTACTCTTAAAAATGCCACTCCAAGTAACAACTCCAATATGAACCAACTTAGATGCACAGTTGAGATTTAAATGATTTGGCTTGAATCTGATCTAGAAGGCAATAAGTATTTGGGAAGATGACAGGAGAAATAACACAAAACATGCCTGGATTCCTCTTTCATCTTGCTGAGATCCAAGGATAAATATAACAAGAAAAGTTTTATTGTGAAAACYTTGTTCTCCAAAATTTTCACGACCAGATCAAGAGGCATGGGACTACTAGGAAATACTCTTCATTACACAGGAAGGTAATGGCCTCCAGCCTTCTCTTCTTATGGTTCTGAAGGATTAACTAGAAGCACTGGTGGTTCTGATACAAAGTCTGAACACGTGTTGCAGTCCAGATGAAAGATGTTCCGGGGGAAAGCACTTGCTGGCAACCAAGCGGCTGAACTAACACTGGGGACATTTTGGGTTACTCTGGTACAAACAAGGACCAAAATGTAACACAATTTAAAATGGGTCAGAYGAGGATACCGGTTTAGCTTCAATTTGTTCAATGTAACTGCTACAAGCCAGTGAAATACAAACCACACAGGTCTAGCTTGTACTGCATAACTTAAAAACTTAGTAACAAAATGTCACATTTCAATGTCAACTCTTTAGGGTTTTTTGCTACATTCAAACAGTAACCAAATAATACCTGTTCTATTTAGATTAACTATATGAAATGACGTTTGCGGCCTCACTGATGCAGAAATAGTGTCTCTAAAATAACACTTAACACCACTCTCCCTTTTCCAGAAATGAAACAGCAGAAACTGCATGCTTGTTTACTCCAAAGAATAAATGAACAAAAGTTATATGTGAGGTATAAGCTGAAAACACAGCCTTTAGACTCTGCTACTCTGTCCTTACTTAGTATGCTGGGTCTGTATATGATTTCTTGTGTACTTTAAATAACATTTCATTAGGCTTTTCACAGTGCAGTTTTTCTATTAGGTCTTTGCAAGGGCACACTGCTACCAAAGCTGTGATTTAACATGTATGCCTATCTCTTCTATCAGAGTAGGTCAAACCATTCACTATGGAACTGAAATAATTTCTTGGCTCCAGGACTATAAGTATCTATTCCCACTAAAAGAAGATTCACTCACATAAAGTTCATCACGTGAGGTGATGCAAAACATAAGAAAAACGAAGTGACTTGGTCCAAGCCATACTGTATTTTAAATGTTTTCTCGTTTTGTGTAGRGTTAATATTTCAATTCGTTTTACTCTTTTCTCACTTTGGAGTTTCCACGCCCACCTCAAACCCAAACACCTTTTACTTCTGCACCAATGGTCTTTACCAGCTGCACTACACAATTACAACTCAGACATGGTTTCACTACCAGTAAATGWAGTAACATGTTCTCTGCTGATTCTGCAGCAGAACACTCAAAAATGCTGATGCATATCAAATAAAGCACATTAAACAGCTGTACTAGCATAAACAGCTTGTTAAGATGATGAAGATGATTCAAAAAAAAAGCTCCTATACAGAAGCRTTCTAGCATCAATGGATTATTTTCTCTAACACAGAAGGCTTCATTTCCTGAAGGCTTAGTTTGTGGCTAAGGTGCCATTATTTTCTGTGTCACTTCCTACACCTATAAAAATCCCTGCTACTTAYTAAGAAATCATTGTTTTACACTCAACCATAATTAATTTTATTTTTAGTAACATTACCCATTCATTAAATATAACCCAGTCTCCTTCCCCTCCCTAACTACACAGTTTGCTTTTTGCACCTAATACGCAACTATAATTAACCAACCCCGGGCTGCAATATAGAAGTCTTTGGAGTTGTGCTGTGACTGGAACAACTGCATWACTATAAGGAGCACAAGGCATCTTGCATCTTGACAGTCTTCATTAAATACCACCACTGATCGAGAGATAGCAAAAAAAATTGAAAACAATTATTAATCCCAACAARGACAAAAGTACAAAGATAACATTATTATCACATTTCTCTTTACCCTTAAAAACAAAACAGAAAAAATCCACTTCAGCTCTCCATAGCTGTTGAACAGACAAATACAAAGAGATAATCACGCCTGGAATTGTTACTACTTTTCTTTTTTTATTTGAAAAGACATCTTCACACCCATTTAACTAAAACACAGGATCCCAAACTTTCTCGGCTATCAAACCACTACCAAAACTCAGACTTGCTGGCCAGTAGTACCCAATGGATTTAAGTAGTTTATAGGTGTACTTTTTCCCGTGCCTTCTGGTCCCCGCTATTCCCTACGTCCCCCCAAAGCACTCGGGTACCGGGGCAGTCCCGCAGCCCTCTCGCCGGCCGGGCAGGAGCCAGCACGTCGCCCGCAGCTCTGGGGCGAGGCAGGCTGAGGCGGCCGAGCCAGGGCGCGGCCYCGTACACCGCTCAAGCGGCGTAGTCAGGGGTCGGGGCCGCACCGCAGCCCGCTAGGCGAGGAGGGCTCACCGACATGGCACGGCAGTCACAGCCAGCAGACCCAAACTACCGTGCGCAGCAGCTACACCGGACTCACTCCCCCCTCCCCCCACTCTACCCCCGGCAAGGCCCGTCGCGGGGGCGCGGCCGAAGCACGCCGTGCCCACCCTACCTGAGGCCGGGACAAACACCGGGGCCGCGGCCCCGCCACCGGAGCCACCACCCACCGCGCGCTCCGCCGCCGCCGCCGCATATGGCGCACGCGCACCGCCCCGCTCTCCGTGCCGCAGACGTTGTCGGGAAAAAGGTGGGCGGTGTGGTCGGCCCAGAGGCATGCCGGGAGCTGTAGTCCTGCGGAACCTGCCCTGTGGCGGGGGTGGTGCTCGGRACCGTTGCCCCTGTGAAGCGGCGCGCTCGGGCGGGATCGCGCCCTGGCTGCCCCTCGGGACTGAGAGAGCCCGCTTGGCGCCGTGGGGCTTGCCTGTGGGAGCCCCCCCGGAGCGCTGACTTTCCCTGCGCCCACGAGTATCCGGGTCCGCGGGAGAGTCTGATGGCGTCGCCTGGCAGCGGCCACCGTCATCCTCCGGGAGCGGTGAGGCCACGGGGCGGGGGGTGCTTCGGGCAAGGAGACCACAAGCTGCCGCCGGCCAGAGCGGCCCGCGCTCCCCCGGGAGCGGCCGGGCTGGGGGCGGCGGCGGGGCCGCTCCTCTCCTGCGGGCCGGCCGCGGGTCCCGGACAGGCGCCTCCAGGCGCAGGATGAGGCCGGGGAAGGAGCGTCCCGCTGTGTCTGCTCTCGGCTGCTGCCTCTGCTGCGCCTCGTTGGGAAGGCGGCTGCAAAACAAGGAATTTGTTAATTTGGCAGACCTGGGATGAAGCGGGGACAAAATTGTCTCAGCAGCATGGAGGGATCTTGGGCTGTCACTGTATCCTGTGGCTGGGATATGCCAAACAGGAGAGAATGGGAACCCTGCAAAGATCCTCTCTTGTCTGGGGCTTTGTAATTAAGATCTTGTGCTTCGCAGAGCTACTCCGGGTAAATGCAATTGGAAAGTCAAAAGTAACTTGCACTGGAATACTCCATGTAAACAAATACGGAGTTAGCAGAGCTCATCTCCTATGTGACTGTGGTGTTTCTCGATAAAAAGTCCCCCTCGAGTGCACGCACAAGAYTCTGCTGCCCATTATACACACCTTGGTGGGAAAGGAGCTGCTCTTCCCAATGGTGCTTGATCTCACTGTGGTGGTAAGGTATTGCCATGTGAGCTTGGCCGCCTCTGCRTGGTTTCCTGAAGTCAGACCAGGGCATTGTTGTTCTGGTAGTACTTGAACATACCCTCCAGACTTCCTTTTCTATCTGAGTCTGCTGAACTTTACAACATCTGGCCGTTTTATGCATGTATGATTCTCTGAATAAGTCCAGACTATCTTGTGGTAACGAATACCAAATCCCCATCAATTTCACGTTTTATAGACTCATGAGCTCTGCTTCTTACTACATGGATCATCTGTTTACTGAAACCACAGGTTTTAGTTGAGGACAACGCATGAGTGAAATGATGAAAAACTCTTCAATTAAATAAATTCTCTCACAGTATGTATTTACTGTGGAACATACTCTGTGGGGTTGTACCCCCCTACCTTACTATAGCTGGTCTCCAACAAGTTGGATTCAGTTGTTTATGTACTGATATCTCTCCTTTTGGATAAAATTTTAGGACTGATATTTTCTTAGGACATTATTTTGTAAGTTAAGGAAAAAAGATATATGAGAGATGGAAGGTAGGAAAGGATTGACAGTAGTAAGTTTGTGTATTTTGCTTTCAGAATAGTTTTGATCTTTGAGCATTTAAAACTCCTAAGTTCTACATCTCATTGTTTAAGAAAAAAACGAATATGTTTAAGAACTCTGATCCTTAAACAAGTATGTTGCTGAAATCAAGTAGTAGTATTCAGTTAACTGAATAAGTCAGAGTGCCAGTATTCTCCTTGTATTATCCTTTGCCATTACAACAAAACAGAAAAACAATAATGTATGTAGGGTGACATCCTTGTGAAGTCATGGATTGAATGTAGTGCATGTTTTATGTTTAGCAAACATTGAARAAATACAGTAAATATTTCAAGTAGTTCACATAGTCAGAAAAGATGAAGGTCATTTTTGTCCTCCCTTAAGAATACAGCTGTATTTCTGAGTCTGGCAGCTCTTCTTTCAGAATGCTTAGGCAGATTAGTTTTGGAAAGTAATACCAGTTTCAACCTTTTGTTGAGGAAGGAGGTTTCAGTTGTTGAGTCTTTAAACTGCTGAATGAGGAACAGGGTGCATGATGGATCAGATCTCAAAATATTGTGCTCAGCATACAGCATTGCTGAACTTATTGATTGAGCTTTTTCTATAAAATACATACCCCTGCTCTGTCATTAGTTKTTTTGAATAATACTGCATTTACTATTCTAGTTAGCTTTATTTATTTCCTAATTTTTCTTAACCATTTGTGCTATATTCATAATTTAGTAGATTAAAAATGTTCTGTTCTAAACCTGGTAGAATTTGCTTTTTGAAATTTTAAACAKAAAGTCTAGAAACAGCTCCAAAGAACAGAATAACCCAAGATTTCCAATCCCTTCTGCCTTTTTCAGATACTGCATTGACTTTCAGGTGTTTGAGAAATCACTGTGGCCCACGGCAACCAGTAGGTAAGCAGYAGAAGAAAACTTTCCACTACTTTCTGTTGAGATTTTTCTAAGTTTCCAGATTGATTAATGTCCTTTGTCAATTCAAGTATTCTAATCAAATAGAAATTATGTTTAATACAATGTCAAGAAGTTGATGCTTACAGTATCAAACTAAAGAAGGTGTTGGTTCTATTTTAAATATTAGAAATATTTTTTTTGTGTGTTTGTTCATTTGCATAAAAATACCATATTAAGAGATGGGGAAGAAAACAAGGATATTGAAGTTAAAATACAGGTTTCCTGTGTCCTGATCTTCACTGTCATTGAGTATGCATGGTGTTATTTTTACCATAAAGAAAAAATRGTTTTACTGTAGCCTTCTAGTTTGCAACTGATCAAAATGTGAACAGAATGTTAATCAGTGTTACTGTTATTAGAATCATCTGGTGTGTTCAGTGGCCAGCCTTCATTAAATCATTTGACCTAAAATTAGTTTGTGCTGATAATATCTGATAACTGTTACTTTAATCTTTGTTCCAGGAACAAAGAAGTCATACCTTCAGTATGGCACCTATTTTAAGTTGGAAGAAGCTCATGAAAGTTGATCCAGATACTCTGCCTCATCAAGAGGAACTAGCGGACACATTGCTGGATATCATGTTCAAGGTGCTTGAGAAAAAGGGAACATGAGGGTTTTTTTCTTTTCTAAACTCTCTCTGGTCATTCACATACATGAAAGATTTATTTTGTGGATTTCATTGATACTAGTGTAAAACCACTTTTGTCTCTTTCCTTAGATTGATGGGAAAGACTTAAAAGCTGAAACTCCAGAAAAAATGATACACCTTTTTAAAATTACTCAGTCACTGCTGAAGGTTTGTACTTTCAAGCTTACTTTCGTCAATTCTGCAGATATATTTGTTTRTTTTTTTGTTTAGATGGAAGCATCATTATTCTTTTTTTCCCCTGTTCCTGAAAATACTGTTTACTCCCAAGGTAATTTTTATGCTAAATATGTGCTTGCACCAGAGTGCCTTCTTGTGTAGGTGTTGGAATTTAGTAGTGGGAAGTGAAGTGAATTGAAATAAATAGATAGATAGATAGATGGAAAATGCAAATAAATTTTTGAAAATAAGTATGTTTTAAACATAAAGTCTGTGGAACTATCTTTTAATTTATGGTAATAATAAATATTTCTTCTTTGCTTGCTATGCTCCTTTTCTCAGATGAAGACCCAAGAGGTAGAACTGGCACTAGAAGAAGTTGAAAAAGCTGGTGAAGAGCAAGCCAGATGTGGTAAGCAAGCTTTTTCATGCTGTTCCTAAATGATTTCTTAAATGTGTTTTTTAGATTTTTGTTCTTGCTGATTTGTGGCTTTTTTTTAGAGAACTGTACAAAATACCAACTGCTCTAAAGTCAATTGCTTCAATGAAGCCAAATAYTTAAAGTCTAAGGTTAACCATTGTTGTTTTATGTGTTTTTTACCTTACTGGGTAGTTCACTATATCTGTTCTATTTTAACAGAAAATAATTTTAAAACAAAGCTGATGAAACTTCAAAATGAATTAGAGGTATGTTTTATAATTTTGTTAGTGTATAGAGTGCTCTGCTGGGGTCTTTTAATTATTTTATTTTAGRTGAGTGTATAGTCTTGTAAAGTGATGAAATAGCCTTACATTTAGGCAAATGCTTTTTATTGTTTTTTTTTTTGAATATGCACCAGTCTTGGGTGATAATTAGTTGACTATTTTATACTTGAAAAATCCCATTTCTTTTAGTCTTAATGTCTTCTTTGTGTTTTTAAATTCTTTTTACTTTGAGTATCTACTGTTTATAATGGTATTTTAATGCTCATAAGATGGCACAAAAATCTGCTGGTGGTCGTGATACTCGTTTTTTGCGTGATGAGATCCGCCAACTGGAAAAACAATTGGAACAAAAAGAGAGACAGTTAACAGATACAGAAAAAGAGTTGGAAAAGGAGAAGAAAGTGAATGAACAGGTAAGGAGGACTTGAGCTTGACGTCTCTAGAAGCTGTTCTGTCAAATATTTTGAAAAGTTGATGTTCTGAAAAATGCATCTGAAATTTAAAAAAAAAAGAAACCACTGATGRAATAGGATTGCTGTGCATTTGTTTTATTTTTTTGTTTCTGGAGTTCTTTGTGGTGTCAGTAATGCATATAAAGGTTTTCTGTCTTGTAGCTTGCTCTTCGAATTGAAGGTGCTGAAAATGAAAACATCAGATTCAGGAGAGAGGTTAGCAAAAATTATTTCTGATTTACTGTATTTTCAATTTTTAAAATAAATATATTATTGTATTTATGTATTTATAATTTTTGGTGTAATGTTTAATTTTAGAACATTCCCTGTTTACTGGTGCAAAGTAAATATGTAGTACCTCTGCTCCAATGAAACATAGTTAATTGAGGTCAGGAAGTCTCAATATTTCAATTTGAGTAGTCCTACTGTGCACTAGATTGGCTTGGATTTTGAGTTTTGAATTTTTAGTGCTCTTCTTAAATATTTATTGCCAAGTAGATTTGTTYAATTATTGTCCTGGGGTAAAACTTYGATAATCATTTKTCAAAATACCCTTCTATATATGKGRGCATGCAGAGGTATAACAAAAGCTATTTTATTTTGTCTCTATATTGATTAATATTTAGTCTTCCAAAAGCAAAGCTAATTTCTAATATTTTTCATGCTTTGTTCTCTTGGTTATGTTTTCTCCTTTTTAATATGAAGAAAAAGCGCATAAAGAAAAAGGTGAGGCTTCTAAGACTTTTAAAAGCAGACTGTAGGAATTTGGATGGGTTTTGCGTGTCATAGCTCTGTGTGTTTTAGCAAGCTAGAAATGCAACTAGTTTGTCTTCAACTCTTAGAAATGGATTGAAGTTTGAATTGCTTTTTGTGCAGAATGAGCAATTGCGTCAGGATATAGTTGACTATCAGAGGCAAATAGATTCTCAAAAAGAAGCAATTCCATTACGAAGAGGAGAGGTTTCTGATTACTCATCACAGCTGTCCAAAAGAAGCTCTGAGCTTGTGCAGTATTTGGATGAAATCCAGGTAAAAATCTATGCATTCTGTTGAGTAGCTATCGGAGTTTTCCTGACCATAGTGTCTCTCATGACAGTCTGTCAGTTTCCAGATAAAGTCATATGGGGTGGGGGAATTCATAATATGTTAGGGTTCTGTCATACATACAGTCTGCCTCTATGAATTTGGCAGAGGTAATGAAGTTACTGACAGGGAGAGATGTGTCTTATTTGCTGTTTGGATTTGTTGAAATTGATAACCTAAAGGGGAAATACRGTATTCTGTGCTGATTTTGTGTAAGACTTTCAAGTTCTTACACAGGTATTAAGATGGGCACTTTCTAAAAGAAGGGTTTTCTTTATTTTTGCAGAATTTGACTGAAGCTAATGAGAAGTTAGAGATTCAAAACCAAGAAATGAGGAAAAACCTTGAGGAATCAGTGCAAGAAATGGAGAAGATGACTGATGAATATAGCAAAATGAAACTAATTGTGCAACAGTCTGATATTATTATGGATGAGTTAAGAAAAGAGACAGATCGGTACAAATTTCAAGTAAGAAATGACTCATTATTTAGTATTTTTTTTTTAGGTTTCTACTCTGTTTTCATATTTTAGCTTAAGTTAAAACCTTCTATCTATGCAGTTAAAACCACACATTCCTCTAAAGTAATGCTCTTTAAAGGTAATGTGATCTTTGAATGTGGTACAGATTTTAAAATTTGACTGCAGATCACAACATTTTTTTTTGTAGAGAACATTAGTCATGCACTGTTCTCAAAAGTCATTCCCTTGCTGTTGTAATAATAATCTGTTAAATATGATGTACTTGATATAGTGTCTTTTTACATGTATACAGGTTAGGCCCAAACCTTTTTTTTAATGTGATGTTCATCCAAATGGCTTGGCTAGGTTCAGGATCTGTCAGACCAGCTGAAAGCAAAGAATGAGGAAGATGATCCACTCATGGCAGCTGTAAACGCAAAAGTTGAAGAATGGAAGGTATTTTTTAGTACTTTTAAAATCCTTTTTAGGAATTACTTGAAGTGTTCTGATGGTATTTTATCTTCCTTTCAGAAAATCTTAGCTTCAAAAGATGATGAACTCCTAGAGTATCAGCAAATGTTATTTAACTTGGAAGAGAAAATGAAAATGGTCCAACTTGATGTAGACAGAAACAGTATATTGTCCCTTCAGCAGGTACAGTTCATGTGAGATACTGCACACACAGAGATCACCATTAACTAGACACGCTATTGACCAAATATATATTTAGTTTTTCATAGTTTGCAAATACACAATGCTTAATTTTGAGAATTATGAGACAGGTCAATTCATTCCACTGCCAAGTTAGCTTAATAGACAACATACAAAGAAAACTTCTCTATATGTATGTATGTATGTATGTATGTATGTGTGACCTGAACTCTTGGTAGCTGGTTCTGCTACTTCCATATTTATCTTTTCTAACTATTATGTAGTGTTTCTGAAATACGGCTTTGTTTCTGTCCACTACATTTATTAGTTAAGGAACAGTCTTATCTAGTCCTCAATTTTCTGTGTTCATTTGTCTCATCTGATTGACTGTGGTTCATCATATGATAGAGTTAGCTGAATTTATGTACCTTTCATATTCATGCAAAATTACATAGTTCTTCATGATTTTGAATGCCTCCACTTTCATAAACAACGGAAATCCCTCCCCATCCCCCCAAAATAATGTGGTCCATTAGGAATCCTGAAATAGTCTCTATGGAAAGCATACTCTCTGATTCCTGGATGATTTCCTGCCTTGCTTCAAGTTTTTAAAGTAAATTGTAATGACATTTATGTTACTTTTTGTGTTCTTATAAACTGAGCAGTATGGTGAGATATATTTATGCTGTCTTCCAAACCTAGTGACAGATAGTTTCTCAAGAGAAAAACACCCTAAAGTACAAATCAGCCTTAGGTATCCGAGGAGGAAAGCAGCTGAAAGTAACTTTGATAAGCATCTGCTTGGTTTTATCTGATTAGGTGGCTGTAGAGGTTSCTTTTTTGAGGGGGTTGGGGGAGGGAGGAGGCATTGTTAGCATGGCATTTTGAAATGTGTTGTGGAAATAAGCATGTATTTTAAGCAGACGTTTAAAAATTAAATCAGGTTACAGCTCAGGTTTTTACTCAAAATGGACTGAGCTTGCTWTCCTTCAATGTATGTTTATATTTTAAAGGGTTATATCCAGGTTTTTACAATTTTGCTAAGCTCTCTACTTTTTGGTTTCAAATGTGGTTATATTTTTAAGAAAGCCTGAGAGTTGTTTTTCAGAACATTGTATAAAGTATCCAAAGTATAACGTAAGGACCTTGAGATTTTTACTTTTTTTTAAATCACATTATTATTATTTTACATTTTATTATTATTAATGACTGTAACTTTTTAAAAGTCGCTTTATCTTTTACCACTTTTTTTATTCATCACAGAAAATATAGTATTAAGCTTTCTGTGTTGTTTCTAAAGTTCGTGTACAAGTCTAGAAATAGGATAGTATGCATAGAAGTCTCTTTGACAGTCTTTGTGTACCTATGAATGTATATACATCTGAAACAAGATATGATATGAATTTTTAAAAGTTAGATGGCTTGCTGAAAGGCTGTCTGCAATTCATGTGTCATGTGTGATGAATTGCTAGTCCTTGCAATCTTGAACTTGTATCTCTCAGTTCCCARTGGCAATTGTTTATGAGGAAACTGCAAGAAACCTGTATCATCTGAAGCTTTTCATCTAACATTGGCAAACTCTGAGAGTACTGTTTCCATTTAAAATCATTATACTAAAATGCTGTTTGTTTTTCTGTGTTTGAGTGCTTTATTTTTATTTTCTTCTTTATTTTTCCTGCTTTGCATTTATATACCGAACTTCTAGATAATATCTGAACTCTCTGTTGTAAGTATAGTATATTTGATGTTCTATAAATTGGTTTGTATTAGCTACATGTAATTTCTTCATTTTGTATGTGGTGTTCTGTATTGGTAGTTTGTCTGTCAGTAAAAAAGGATCCTTTAATGGAGTTTCTTTTTTTTGTGTGCCTAGGGTGTGCAAGAGCGTGATGCTCAGATACGATTGCTCACTGAGCAAGTTGAACAGTATACAAAAGAAATGGAGAAAAATGCTTTTGTTATTGAGAAATTAAAAGATGATCTCCAAAAAGATAAAGGTAACATGACTATTTTGTATTAATGTCAAAATCAGGAAAATCAGAAACCACAAATTCACTGTGCATTCTTTTTTTTTTTAGAAGTACAGGAAAAACAATTGCAGTGTTTTGAGTAATTTTAGTCTCTAATCTTTTTTCTTCATTTTTTTTAATAACATTTGTGAAGAGTTTAAATTTGTCCAGATTACTTCATTGGGTTTTATGGGTAATAAAAYTATACCTGGTCTGTAACAGTTAGAGCATAACATATAAGGTCTCAGCTCCATCAAGAATTGAAAAGGAGTTGTAGCATGCAATTCTAAATACATTCTGATGTCCCTACTGTGCACTCACGATAAATATTGTGTGAATGAAATGTTGGGGGGAAGAAAACTCAACCTCTTATATGTAGTGTCTTGTAATTTCCTAATTAAAAAGAGCAAGAAATGAAAATCTCCTTTATAATGTTTTCTGAAGTGTTTCTGCCTTGATTAATGGCAGATAGCAAGAATTCCTGGTTGAATTGTAAACATCCAGGTTTTTCTTTCCAGGTCGTTCATCTCTTACTCAGCAGAACCAAATTGGGGATATGCAAGAAAAGTTAAAAATGCTAGAAGAGAGAACTGTGGAGGCTGAGAAATCAGCAGAATTGGCAGAAGCACATGCTAGAGAAAAAGACAAAGAGCTTGTTGAGACTTTGAAAAGAATGAGAGACTATGAACTGGTAAACAGTTTGTCAGAGTGGAGAGGGTATTAATCGTATTTTTAGGAGAGTGTTTTGTCCTCCCATATTTGTTTAATTGTTCCAATTAAAATTAAATAAATTACTTTGATGCTCTTCTCCTTCCTTCTTTCCTTCCCTGTTGAACAGTAATTGAACACTCAAGATGTGATTCTTTAAAGGATCATGTAGTTAGAAGACTCACTTTTGAAATATGCAGGCTCTTCCGTAGTCAAGGACAGATTTATAGGATCTGCTTTTTATTCGGTAACTTTTTTCACTGAGCATAGTGCAGAAGAGTGATAGAGGTTGAAAAACATTTTTTCTTGTCTGTTTAATGATGAAAGATTCATGACCTATTTCAGTAAGTCTTCTATTGGTTGTTTTGTTCTTACTTCCTGTGTGGGGTTTTTACAGGGAATATATGGCTTGGAAGAAGCTGTTACTGAGATCAAAGATTTAAGAAAGCAAGTCAAAATACGAGAACATGAGATTGAGTCATTAATTAAGGAGATTAATAAACTTGAACTTAAAATAAATGACTTCCTTGATGAAAATGAAGAACTCAGAGAGCGCTTAGGTATGCTGTATCCAGTACATTTTCAATTATTTGATGTGCAAAAATTGAAATAGGATTCTATAATGGAAATTTTTGACTATACCAAGTCACTGGAAATAATTTATTATTAATTTAGTTATAGTCTGCCAATATTTSTAAGTAGTTTTAATTAATTTGGGCAAACTGCATGAATGAACTTGGCTTACAGGTTCCTTTGACTGAAGAAAGTAGGAGAATAGGTGCTCTACTCTTTTTTGGTTTTCGTTCATCTTCGACCACACACTGCGTAATAAACTTCATAGTATGATATTTGGAAACCACAGCATCCCGAAGTTGTAATGCTAGATGAAACACACAGAGAAAACTTCAGATAGGTTTATTTTTAAATAGAAGAATTTAAACATAAATAATGTTAATTTTGGGTGCCACTTTATTGCATTTTGGGTTTTGAGTAACTGAGGTAAAATTAATCTTTCTTCTCCTCTTAATACACGGMGTATAAGATGTGTGTTTATGTTATATAGATAGTTACATATTTTTATAATTCAACAAATTCCTTTTTTAACTCTACTTCTCTAGTTATGTTCTTATGTAAATTAACTGCATTACCTAACATTAATGTTTGTCCTTAATTAATAACTGTGATAAACTTTGTTTTAGGTCTTGAGCCAAAGACAATTATTGATTTAAATGAATTCAGAAACAGCAAAGCACTGAAGCAGCAGCAATATAGAGCTGAAAACCAGATTCTTTTGCAAGAGGTAAGTGATAAATCCTATTTTTGTGTAAGAGCTATGTAATAAAAATGCATTTGAATGAAATGAAATATGGATCTGAATATCTGAATTATAATATGCAGATTGAAAGACTAGAAGAGGAAAGACTTGAACTGAAAAAACACATTCGTAAGTTGGCTCAGGAGAAAGGAAGAAGAGTTGCAACAATAGGTAGGATGTTTTTAATATAAACTGTCCTTTCAAAAACATTCTGTTTATACTTAAGCATAAACATTCTGTTTATAGTTAATTTAGCTATGTTATATTTACTGGTTTGTTTACATTTAAAGGCCAAATACATTGCATTGAATCTGTAGGAAGAGGTGAGTGGTTTGGATTTCCTGATCTTACAGCCCAGTATCTTCTTGAGTTGTGATGACTTGTAATGCATCACTGAGCCTTCTGTCATTGCCTTGCAATAGGTGCAGGGCCCCAAAATTTCCAGTAAATCTACTTAATTCACGTGTTTCAAAATTTTAAAAATTCCATGCCACTCAGGGTACCGTAATGCTCAGATGGAAAGGTAGAAAGCTAGAACTCAGATACAATAAATGAAATGTATTCTTTTGATTGGAGACCAAGTAAAATTTCCTAATAATTTATTACTTGTACATCTACTTGCACTTAGGATTGGATGCTGATAATATGCAGATGACTGATAGCTTTACTGAAGAGAAGGGAAAGAGTACAAGGAAGTTTGATTTCCYGAGCAGACATGACGTTGCTGAAGTAGAAGCAAAGGTAGGTTCATGAAGCAAGTTTCTGAACATTTCTTGTATTTCTCTTTCAAAAATTAAATCCACCTATTTTGTAAATATTTGTTAAAATACATATCATGGGGCTTTTATTAACTGTTTTTCAAAAAATCCCAATATTAATAATTTGTAATATTTTTAGAAGACTAGTTAATRTTCTCTATTTTTTGTAAGTAGATCCTAGGAGCTCATGTAATGTGGAATGCAGAAACCTGCAGATAGAGTAGCACCAGTCGAAATTCTGAAGACAGAGAAAAATATAGCTGAAAACAGAAAGGCTATTTTCAGCTATATTTCTTCTTAGAAGGGAAATCTACTTAGAAGAACTTCTGGCATACATGAGAATTCAGATCATTTGGAAAAAAGCAGAAATACTTTTTCAGTTTATTTAGGTTCTAAGCCTATGTGATAGAGTGGCAACTAATTAAACACAAGTGTAATTCTGAAGCTCTTGATGTTTTCATATCACTAGAGCTGCAACTTACAAAGCCTCACAGACTTCTGGTTTGTACCAGACCACTATTCCAGCTGCTGCATGACCCAAGAGTACATATTTTGCTGTGGACAGTGTTATATGGGATACAACTCATGTAACTATTCCAGGGAATCCATTTCTGTTCCTATTTAGGCAAGAAATCATTATGTGGATGGGGAAATTTTCATGAATGCATATTTCAAATTTGCAGAAGTCTGAGACTAAAATATTAAACTGCTAGAATTAGATTCTGTGTATTTTTTTGTCTAGGAGAAACTTTTTTTTTTTWWAAATGTTTTTCATTCTTTAGAATGAATATCTTGCAACTGAATTACGTGAGAGAGAGAGAGATTTGGAGAAGAACAGGACTGTAATGGCCAAATTTCAATCTAAATGTAAGTTGCAGCCTATTTTAAAACTAGGGAATATTATCAGGTGCCTGTAGATAGTTTGCTTATTTAGTTGTTCTGTTTCTGTAATTGTGATAATAAATATCTGACTTGTTCAAAAGAATCTTGATTTTATATTAGTGTGTATCTTTGTAYGTATGTGTAAATAGACATATATAGTTACCAAACCAGTGATAGTACATGAAACATAGTTTATTCACAYTAAATACATTAAAATATTATCTCTCATGTTTTTCCTTCTTGATTCATACCTAGTAGAGAYTTTAAGTGTGTGGGTAATCCCACTCGTAACAATTATACAACTTAYGTAATTGTAGGGCTTTTCTGGCTCAAAGGAAGTGTTGCTGCTTATATATATGTGTTAGCTGAAGTGCACTGCTTGAAAGCTCAGAAATAAAAATAATTCTAATTTCTCTGGGCAGGAAGCCTAGTGTTTTCCCCCAGAGAATGTGAATTCTTAAAATTCTTGAATTTTCAAAATAGACTTGGTGAAACTACTCAAGTTTTTGCAGTTTACTCCTGGGTGTTCAGGATGATTAGCCATATTGTTTGAATGCAGAGAATGTCCTGACAAGTTTGTTGTGTTCTTTTTTAGTTTTCAGGCTTCTCATTTTGTGCTGGAAATTGGAATTTCATTGATAAAATACAGGTGGTATGAGTCTTGAGAGTCCTTGACAGCCACATAATTTAAATTCTGCAGAAGGAATTCAGGCAATTCCTAGATACCTCATTGTTATACCCAGACATTTCCATTTCTGGACTGGTAAAAGTCAGACAGGCTACTAAAGAAGTTTACAGTGAAATAAACATTGAAGACTAGAAGGTTCAGTGAAGTCAGTTGTGTTCCCATGAAGCATTTAATTATTTTTTTCTTGATATTTCATCAGTAAGATACACCTCCCAGATTTTCCTAGCAGCTCTTGATTTTAATTTCGTAATTCATTATGCCTATGTATGTATAATATGAACATTCTTTTAATTTATCGAATCAASAAGTAACATGATGAAATGTCCTAGGAAGCCTTTAATCATTTTTTCAGTGCTTTTTAATGGATTTGCAACTTTTATTACAGTAAAAGAGTTATCAGAAGAGAATAAACAGCTTGAACAAGGAATGAAAGAAATATTGCAAGCCATCAAGGAAATGCAGAAAGATTCTAGTATGAAGGGAGGAGAAACAGCCTTAATAATCCCTAGTCTGGATCGCTTAGTTCATGTAAGCTTGCTTTCTAAATTGTTATTTCACTTTATAGGATTTACAGAGTTACGATGTCATGCCTTTTGCTAATTTCATGCACTCTAAACTTGAGGGCTCCAGTTTACTCTGAAAAAACTAAACCTTTTCTACACTTTTTCTTTGTTATGTTAATTAACCTTTTATTGCATTAGGCAATGGAGTCAAAGAATTCAGACGGGATCTTTGATGCTAGTGTGCACTTGAAAGCCCAGGTTGACCAACTTACAGGACGAAATGAGGAATTGAGACAGGARCTCAGAGAGACTCAGAAGGAGGCAACAAGTTTGTCTAATCAGCTGGCAAGTGCCAATGAAAAGGTATATAATTTATTTTATGTAATTTATTTTCTACTTAAAAAGTGGCTGTTCTGATGGTTTAGATCAATCCACATGATCTAGAAGACACTGAATTTAGCTTATGTGAACAGTGTCATTGTACAAATCTTCCTGGAATTTATGTAGTGGACCTAGGAATTCATCCTTTTTAACTTCAGATCTTATTCTTCTTAATGTTACTTTATCCTTGCAGTATTCCATCGTGTTAAACACCAAGAATGCCTATCTTCTGGGGAAAGCTGTGTCCARAAAAGCTCGCAGATCTATTTCTTCAAAAAAGCCAGGAGTCTCATATTTTTTATTTATAAATATTTAACAGAAATTGTTTGAAATGATGAGTTGTCCTGTTAAGTCCTATATCTTGTTTTAAGTTGTACAATTTATTCTGTGGAATAGTTCTTCCAGGGAAGGAATGAGGAATGAAATATTATCTTATAAGAAGCCAAGTTTAATTTTCCTTTTATGACAGCTTTGGTGATGCAAAAAGATTTGTCAGAAACTAATCTTCAAAAACAGTGTTTTTACATACTSTTAGAGAACCAGAGAACTTTCAAATTAAATGAAAAGGCAAAGATTTCTTTAGAAAAAGCTGTCAAACAACCACTGCAATAATTCTTTCCAAAGCTTAATCTTTCTGAAGGAGTAGGAATGCACTGTGCTTTAAACAATTTGGAATAAAACTGTGGTGATATATGTAGTGCCCTGATTGCTGGGGTAAATTTGGATGAATTTATTATGCATTTATTGATTTATGAAATCATAGCATTTTTAAAAGGCTATTTTAAGGAGTATTAGAATGTTTTTGAATATAAGTGAAAATTAATTAGGTTGTTAATAACAACTGATGTAGCAATATRTCTTTCATCATCTTTTTTAATTTAATAGCAAGAGCTACTTCTTTATGATAGTTTTGTGTCCTGTCTTTAGATTGAACAAATGAAAAATGAAATTTGTTTACTACATCAGTCAGAAGGTGCCAGTATTGTCTTCCAAACAGTGAATCTTCCAGAAGGAATGGCTCCTTCAAGTGTTAATACAATTAATTCCCTGAAYGAATATTTAATACATCTTACACAGGTAACTCATATATTCCTTGAAATAAAGAGTATTCATTACATGTATCTAATTCCTCTAAAATCCAGTAGTATGCCGTGTATGGACATGAGAGATCTCTCCAAAATTATTTTGGTGTTTCAACATCTACTAAACTCTTTGGGATATTCTGTAATTTAAAGCTGTAGGTATTTTGTTGTGCTGTAAGCCTGGAAGGTAATAGCTAACTTAATTTTGGACAGAAATTCAGATTTTTTTTTGTTTTAAATCTGAATTTTGATCTAAATATTTGCCTGCTCTTCCTTCTACTTCCACAGTTGCATTCTTTCTATGAGAAATTCTCTCTTACTGCTGTCTGGATTCCACACCTGAGTCTGCATATKCAAATCCTACTTGAACAGTTTTTCCCTATAGAGCCAAGGTCTCTATTAATTTACTATCTGAATTTTCATTCCATTATTTGTCAAAAATACATCAACAACTGYAAATAAAGGCATAAATACATTGAAACAGAGTCCAGTGATTCCCATGGAAAGCACAGCAAACAGGCTATAGTAATGGAGAGCTATTTCAGGATCAGAGTAAAAAAAAAAGTTACCTTTTTATTATTATTAATTTATCTTTTTCTGTCTTTGATAATTTTTTTTCATTAGAGAATGTTTTTTCAACTTTATATGCTTATATAGTAAAAGAGTATTTGAGAAAATGAGAAGAAAATGCCACTTTCCAGTTAGCCATTCAGTTAGTATTCTTTGTGGGTTAGCTACAGGTCATAGTGTTTTGAACTTTGAGGGCTGTAACCTGCAGTGCAACTGTGCTCTGTTTCACACTGATTAATATGAATGCTGAAGCTCACTGGATTTTTTWAAATCTGTTGCTTCTAAAGAAAATGCATATTTCATATTTGTAATTCATGGCAGAAGCATCTATCATGAAAACACAAAGGACTGCCATTTTGATTAAGTTGCTGGTTTCGTGTYTAAAACCTACATTAATAATTTCTGTAATTTTTTTTTGGAAAATATTAATTAGGAACTGGAAAACAAAGAGAAGTTGCTAAAACAATTAGAAGATGCAGTAGAGGACTACAAGCGAAAATTTGCAATAATTCGTCATCAACAAGGCTTGCTGTATAAAGAATATCAAAGGTATTGCTCTCTTTCCTGAATTATGAAAGTTCAATTATCTAAATATTTAACTGTCTTGAAACAAGAATTGCTGCTGTGTTGAAGTGGTTTGGTTAATGTCATAAGTGCTGCCRTGTTTGGATATGGACTCCATACATTTTCTTTAGCCCTGTAAAGATTCAGAAAACTCCTACAAAACCATCTTCTGTACTCTTCTCATGTTGCATATTTTATCATGAGGATTTCATTGTGCTTTCTGCATCTGATTTCTTGCATTTTACTAGAACCTGGTATGATGGACTCTTTAGCCTCATTTTCTTTTGCTTTCCAGTATGCGTTCTAATAGGTTTTTGGCAGAGGAGGACAGGGGAGGGGAAAAAAGCAAACTGCTGTCCAAATACAGTCAGAAATCTCTGAAAATTTCAGGTTGTCAGGATTTTGTGGTTGGTTTTCTTTTGGACTGCTAGGTCTTTTATATGCTTCAGTGAACCTAAATTCCATAAAATTATTGTTATGATCAAAAAAATTAAAAAAGTATTTTCATCTGTTGGGAGGATAGGGATGAATATGATGGTTTGGATTTTTTATTTAACAATCTATTAGTTGGATACTCATTGGATTGGACTGAACAGTCACCTGGATGTTCTGGAATAAAGGTTTAAACTTTCAGAAACTTCTCTTCATTCTTTGAATCAATTAAATTCCCAGACAATGTTATCTCTTTTTTAGGCATTAAAGAGACAGTTTTTTTATTGAAGGCTGTAATGTACTGCCTCATTTACTGCTAGGTGAGATATCTCCAATGATAGGGATAAAAGGATGATTCAAGGGATGCTACAGGTTCTCTAAATCTGGTACAGACTGAAATTACAGGAGGAGGTTCTTTGACTTGGCATCCCATTAAAAGTCACTTGGACTCCAGTCACCAGTGGTGTCCCTCAGGGGTCTGTGCTGACAATATCTTTATTGATGACGTGGATGAGGGCATGAGTCTTTCATTAGTAAATTTGCAGACGACACTRAGCTGGGAATGTGTGTTGATCTATTGGAAGGGAGAAGAGCTCTGCAGAGAGACTTGGAACAGTAGGATGGATGGGCAGAGTTCAATAGGATGAAGTTTAATAACTCCAAGTGCCAAGTCCTGCACTTTGGCCACAATAACCCCCTGCAATGCTATAGGCTGGGGAYGGTGTGGCTGGACAATGCCCAGGCAGAAAGGGACCTGGGGGTACTGGTGACAGCAGCTGAACATGAGYCAGCAGAGTGCCCTGGTGGTCAAGAAGGCCAGTGCCATCCTGGCCTGGATCAGGAATGGTGTGTCCAGCAGGAGCAGGGAGGTCATTCTTCCCCTGTACTCAGCACTAGTGAGGCCACACCTTGAGTGWTGTGTCCAGTTCTGACCCCTCAGTTTAGGAGGGACGTTGAGAYGCTTGAGCGTGTCCAGAGGAGGGAAYGAGGCTGATGAGGGGCTTGGAACACAAACCCTGTGAGGAATGGCTGGGGGAGCTGGGGTTGTTTAGCCTGGAGAAAAGGAGACTCAGAGGTGACCTTATGACTCTCTACATCTTCCTGAAAGGTGGCTGTAGTCAGGTGGGGGTTGGTCTCTTTCACCAGGCAGCAACTGACAGAACGAGAGGACAAAGACTTAAGCAAGAGAGGACAAAGACTTAAGCTGTGCCAAGGGAAATACAGGTTGGATATCAGGAAAAAGTTTTTTACAGGAAGAGTGATAAAGTATTGGAGTGGTCTACCCGGAGGAGGTGGTAGAGTCACCATCCCTGGATGTGTTTAAAGAAAGACTGGATGTGGCACTCAGTGCCGTGGTTTAGTTGAGGTGTTAGGGCATGGGCTGGACTTGATGATGTTGAAGGTCCCTTCCAACCTAGTCATTCTGTGAATTCTGTGAACCATTTTTTGAACTAGCCTAAACTGTGCCATATAGTCTATACGAGTTTCCTTATTAGACATGTATGAAAGATCATGGTTTGTTTGTTTTTTTTCCCAAATAAATAAAAATGGATAGAGAAGAGTAGTTCGGGCCATAGGGAAGCTGAATAAGCTGAATTTTTTTATGTTTTGGGTGTGGTTTTCATTGAAATAAAACGAGGGTGGGAAGTTATGTCCTTTAAGCATCTGAAATAAAAAGAAATGTAATAGAAGGAAAGATTTGCAGGCAAAAAGGTAGGAAAGCAAGGCATATATATCTCTGCATTATAATATACATTTGAAGAACAAATAAGACACCRAAGAATTATTTTCATCATTTAACCAGCTGTAGGCTAAACAGAGGATATTGTGTTTCAGTACTCCATCTACAATTTATCATGTGCTTTTCAAATTATATTACTGCTAAAAGTAAGTACCTTGGTTTGCAATATTTCAGAATTGCTGTTGAAGTTACAGTTTTTAAAATCATCAGGTCTTTCATCATTATAAATGAAAATTTGTTACTGTTTTAGTCAAAAAGAAAGCTGGCAAAAAGAATCAGAAAATATTAAAGAGGAAATGAAAAGACTAGAAGAGCAAAAAGAACAGGATGCTACGAAAATAAAGGCATATACTGTAAGTAATTTTGTTACTTTCATTTTTCAAAAAGATTTTAGCTCATAGAACAGAGGTTTTAGTACACTGCTCTAGTGTGTTAGGTAGGGAAAATGTGTTCCCACACCTCTTGTGTGTGCCCCAGTGTGCTGTGTATTCATGGGGGCGCTGCAGCGTTGTGTGTGCCTGCTGGTCTTCCTGCAGTCTGATAATCTGTGCACTGGGGAGAAATCATCCCAAGATGTCACATCACACCTGAGGTGTGGGTCCCTACTTGTTGCATTTAGTACCTCTGGGCCATCTGGAGTGTTGTGGTGTTTTGTCCAGCAGGGARGAATCACTCAGTAATGCTCAGAGGGTGCAGAGGTGGTGGAGAAGCTTCTGAAGCTGGACTAGGTTATGAGTGCTGCATTATAACCCTTTCTGCCCCTACTGTTAGATGTTTTTMTGCTTTTTTTATGCTAATTTTCAAGCTGACAACTTCTTTATTTGAAGTCTTTAATTTTATAGTTGCTATTCGGTCTGGTTAATGGTGGTCTTCCTCTTTAAGATTATCAGTTTCGAGCAAATGCCTTCTCAGGCAGTCTTGGGCATTCTGTTCAAATATACTATGTACACTCACACTGCTCTCTGAACAGTAGTTGTTACCCAGGCTGTTTGATTGAGAGGAGGAGCATGCAAACATGTCCTTGGAAAACACATCAGTTTACMCTAAGAATTAGGGTTACTACTTTCAGTTGCATCTTATTATATATAACTGTTAATGTATATGAATCTGTGTTTCAGAAAAATAGGAAACAGAATTCATCTTTCTATTTTGATTTACTTCACCAAGTCTGAATTCAATATTACATGAAGAAAACTGAAAAGTGTTGGTGGTATTTAGAAGTTCCTGGAATTGATGCAGGCATCTAATCACAGACATAGTGCAATTTTAAATGGCTGTGGTTGTCTTTGGGCATCAAACTTTGCAAAATTTAACCAAAGGCACGCCAGCTACATGTGTCTTTTAGAGAAGCAGATACTTCTCAGGGGTACTTCTCAGGGGTATCTCCTCAGGCAGATACYTCTCAGAGCAGGGACACCATAGGGTGTGGAAAGTAACTGGATGTTTAGACAGCTGAGTTCTAACAGCTCCAATATCTACTACCTGTCTCCTTAGCAATCTGATGTGTGTGACAGCAAAGCTAAAGCTCACGTAACTTCTGTGACCTGAGTTGCCATAGTTTGTTTTCCCCACTACTGCTCCTCCTGGGATTTACACATGCAGGCTAACACGTGTGCACACATGCACATAAATGTTACTATGGAAGGGATCCTGTGGTTACTTTACAAGTATGGGTTTGGTCTTCAAAGTAGGACATTATCAGGGTCTGTTTGGAACCACAGGACTTCTGTTTTATTTAGAAAATTGTTCCAATCAATTTTTTTTTATTCTAGTATAAACAGGAAGACTGATGACAGTGAATGCAGAGAACCATTCTTTCTAAATTTTGAAAGTGTCAGCCTAATTAAAGTTCCAGTCAATCAAATGTACTTAGCTTCTGGTTTTGAAGATTCATCTTTTTCTAAGAATATTGTATGTTTGAGCGTATGTTGAGTGTGTGTGTATATTTTATTAGCAAAAAGAAATTATTTCAGACAAATTAATGGAATTTTTTCCACCTAGATTAAAAAATATACAAGAAATCTTGTGTATTTGTGCTTTATCATATTTCTGTAAAAGGGTCTTGTTAAAAATGTTTTACAGGATTTACTCGATGCACTTCAGATGRATCCTGATGAAACAAAGAAAGTACTTGCAGAAAATAACAGAAAAATAACTGTTTTACGGGTTAATGAAAAATCACTAACAAGGCAGTGTACCACTTTACTTGAAATGGAACAGCACCTCAGAAAAGAAAATGAGAAGCTGAAGGGTGAAATAACACATATGGAGACTGCAGTTACAGAGAAGATTGGAAACTTGCAACGATTCAAGGTACAGTTTATAGTAGTAATGGCACACATTTTTGTTTCTACAGTTTGGAAAGAAATACCCTTTATTTTTAAATGGAGTTACTACTGGTTTCTTGAATGCATTTCCCAAAAGCTTGYTAATTGTTGTTATAAATCTTGTAGAAATATTCTTTTTATTTATATAAGCACTGTGACYTGGACAAGCTCAAGAAGTGGGTCCATGGAAATCTCATKTGGTTTAATAAGACCAAGTGCAAGGTGCTGAACCTGGGTTAGTGCAGCTCCTGGTACCAGTCCAGGCTGGGGGATGAGCAGATGGAGAGCAGCCCTCCTGAGGACTTGGGGGTGCTGGTGGATGAGAGGCTGGACATGAC
>QVAJ01000066.1:3221553-3242368 GCA_003546035.1 Mixornis gularis | reverse complement strand
TATTAGGAAGAATTTCTTAGCTATGAGGGTGGTGAGGCACTGGCACAGGTTGCCCAGAGAAGTTATGGATGCCCTGTCCCTGGACAAGTGCTCAAGGCCAGGTTGGATGGGGCTCTGACCAGCCTGGTCTAGTGGAAGGTGTCCTTCCCCATGGCAGGGGGGTTTGGAACTAGACGATCTTCAARGTACCCTCCCAACCCAAACCATTCTATGATTCTATGATCRTCATATGAAACCAAATCTTACTTTTTGGTCTTGCCAGTTCCTAGGGCCTGTATTAATTTTATAAGATATGTTTTTACAGTGCCTTGAGAGGCAGCTATTRATAAAATTACCCAGAGAGTTGGAATATCAGAGAAGTATTGTCAATGCTTATTGCAGGTGATTTTTAAAGATGAACAGTAATTTAGAAAAATAAACTAATATCTAAAGTACTATATTAAGTATAACTCYTTTTCCATGGAGTAATTTTATATTTAAATTTCTAGCTGGCCTTAGTAACCTATTGTGTTGATTATTTTCATAGGAAATGGCTTGCTTTAAGATTGCAGCTCTGCAGAAAGTGCTGGATAGTAGTGTGCCATTGTCTGAGCTAGAAGCAGCCAATAAGCAGTACWATGCATTAACTGCTAAATACAGAGAGATGTTACAAAAAGATAATTTGCTTGTGCAACGGACAACAAACATGGAACACATGGAGGTAATGTTTATGTTACGTTTTAACCCTAAGGGAACAAATCGGCAGACAGAAAAGCATTTTGTTTTGGTTCTTTGTTTTTTTGTTTGTTTGCTCTTCAAACTAAGCTTTGGATATATTCTCTCAGAAATTATATTTAGTTCTTTGATTACTAAAACAAAGCTGGCAGAACGAGTATTTGCTATCATCTTCAGTTTTGGACATCGTAAGGAAAGTAGAATGAATGTAAAGCACTTTCAAAGCTTTCTCGCAAAGTATGTGCTCTTACTAATTCTCAGCTTTCACAGGAATGAAATGTTCCAAAAAGAGTCAAGCTTTGGAATTTTACTTCCATAAAAGAGGCCAAARATTGTTCATAATGTGCTTGCAAATTATTGTAGGCACTGCAAATATTTAACTCTTTCTGTGAACTTTTATTCTGAAGTAGAAGGGAGTTTCTTCTCAAGAACTGTGAAGTTGGCTTCAAAGATATGTTACTACCCTGACTTTTCATGGGTGGTACAGAATGAAGGACTCCTATGTCTATTGTATGGAATTTTGTGTGTATGAAAACTTGCATTGCCTATTTCAGCAACTTCATAGAGCTAGAGAATAATTTATCAACTAAAAACACATCCAGAAAACTAAAAATTGAAAATTAATATGAAGTATTCAACTAGTTTTATTGGTTAATGTGGAAATTTGTATTTCTGTTTGGAGGAATGAAGGAACATTTACAAAAGTAACATTTGACATCATATTAGATGCCTAAAAGAACTAAAAGAAATGTGTGATCTGTCTCAAATAGGTATTTATGTGCAAGATGAAGTGTTCTTTGTGGGATGAAGTAATCCTCCAGAAGTATTTCTTTCCCACTGTTAATGAAGTGCTTAGTATGACAAAGATTTTCTCATCTAATTCTAGACACTGTAGGAATCACAGTCACTGGTAGTAAATATTCACAGTATTACTAGCTGTGACAGTACAGGTACAGAGGACAAAAAGTAAGGTACAGAGGACAAAAACTAACATTTTTACACTTACAAAACATATACACTTTACAAACATACACTCTTCTGTTGCCATATATGTAGATTATGGGTTGGACACAGGTAAAGTCTGTTAATCTGAAAGATTTCATAGATACTAAGCATGAAATCTGCTACAATTCAGTTGTTTGCTATTATGTTGCAACTTTTCTACCATACAGCGTGAGAATGAATCCTTGAAAGCACAGATAAATTCATTGAATAAGGAACTGGAGATCACGAAAGAAAAACTTCACACTGTAGAACAAGCTTGGGAGCAGATGACTAAACTGGGCAAGTATGAAAGTTATATTGCAACATTAAACACCAAATGGTATATCCTGTATAAAAGCAATACTTTAAAGTGTTTTAAATTGAAAATTTTAAAATRAATTTTAAAAYGAAAATTWAAAAAAAAATCGTAACTATTTTATGTCTTTCAGTAATGATCTCCATTTTTGTGCTGAATTTTTTTGTTTGTATGTTTCATTTGACTAAAACCAAATTTGGTATTTTTCTCTGGAAACTCTTCTGCTTTGACTTTCTTGGGTTACTGGATTAAGGATTTAAAAGCTTTTAATGCAACATTACCTGAATTTTATTTTCTTAATATGTTCTAACTTGATTGTCAGTCATAGTGTTTCAGAGGTTGTCAAGAAAGTGATTTCTTTCTGCTGGTTTCATGCCTTGTAACAAAGTATTCTTTCTTAATAGCTGGGGTTTCTTTGTATAGATTTCATGCCTATTGTTCAGGAAGAACTGATTTACCYTGTTTCTTTTACAGATTTTAAGTTAAATTTCCTGAAGATTTGCCAGTTGTATTAMACATAAGGTGAAAGGCTACATTGAAAATAGTTATCAGTCTCGATAACCACGATTGCAGATACATGCATTCATAATTTATAGTAGTATTTTATTCAAATTACATACTTTTCAAACATGTAGTAAGACAAGGTGCCTCCAGTTAAAAATACCACAGATGTTATGWTAAAGTTTACTTGACACACATAAAGCAAACTCATGTTCAGTTTCATGGTGGAAATAATTTTCATAGTTGGATCAGTTTATGTGTTTCTTAATTTAAGTGTTTTTCCGTGTAGGGGATGACAATGCCATGGACAAAGCCACAAAAGCAATAACTAACAGTGAGATTATGTCCATTTCTAAGAAGATCACGATGTTGGAAATGAAGGAACTAAATGAAAGACAGAGAGCAGAACATTCACAACGAATGTATGAACACTTAAGAAGTACTGTAAAGCAAGTAGAAGAACGTAATTTTGAGTTGGAAACAAAATTTGCTGAGGTAAATCTGCTGAGATTTAACAACCTAATGTGATTATATATATCAATAATATCAATTTGTGTCAATAAATAAGTATATAAATGAGCTTATGATGCAAAAAATGTATATAAATAAATATTTATAAAGTATATGTATATATATAAATATTTATAAAGTATATAAATGAGCTTATGATGCAAAAAATAGTTTTGCAGCTTTTAAGAGCTGCAATTCTGCATCTGCAAGACATTGGTAAAAATAGAACTAATTAATTTGACAGTAGTTTATTTTAAAATTTAATTAATAGTAAAACACATGATGAGCATCTTTACAGATAGTTTCCTGGTTTTGTCAGCAGACTGCAAGAAGAAGGTCTGTTCCAAACTTGTTATTTCTTTTGTCTAATCCATATAATCTCTTTTCCTTATAATTTTTTTTCTTATAATTACGAATTATTCAAAAAAAGATTCGAACTTTACATCCTGTGTGAATGATAGTGTCGTGATTCTGTTACAGACTGGCTGTGTYCTCTGCCACTCATTGTCTGTAGTACAGAAATAGAAGTCATGTGCCATCGAAGCTGATGAACCATAGYATTCCTGTCCTATCAGTCTTAAACTTGTTAGGTTTTTTGGTCCACACTATTCATATGGGAATTTTTTATAGAAATTTATTTTTTACTAACACTTTAGACTTTATTATAATTTCTGCAATAAATTTATTTATAGGAATTTTACAGATTTGTTCTTGTGACATTACAGGTCTATAATTTAAGCACAAGGGCAGAAAGAGAATAATTGATAGGAATGCTGAGAGATTGTATTCATTTCCACTCATTGTCCTTTGCTAGAGTGTTGTCTAACTATTTTAGATTACTGTGGTGTGACTCCTTGTTTCTCTGTTATTTTAGTAATGTTTGTTACCTTGTTTTGATTTGATTTAATCTGGGAGATGGAGTAACTGAATATAAAGCTTTTCAGCAGCAGTATTGCTAAAGCCTTTTCTGATGGGGTGGGTTCTTTTATTTCTGTAAGAAATGCTTTAGGTRATGCACTCTGGTGTCACATTTTTCATATTCTCTTTTGTATATATTATTTGTCTTGTCATACTTTTAGGTCTGATGGTCTTCTTTCATTCTGAGTTGATGAACTCCTGATGCCATTCTTTTTTACTAGTGCCTCTGTATCCATTTTTGYCCCATTTCTGTAGTTTCAGGACATGCATTTTCTGTTTCATGTAGTCCTGCTGTCAATACCTCCTAACCTGGTATAATTGCTTCTTTTGTTTGAGAAAGAGATAACAAGATTGTGCAGATGTAATTAATGAAAGTTGTAAATGATAACAGCTTAAGAACTGATAACTAGAAGTCTACTATGCATCTTTTTAAGTCATAAATCAACTTCAGCATTCTACTTTTAGTTTTCCAGATACCTGWGGATATGCTGCACTTCTTCTTGTTTGTTTAGGAAATTAGTTATTTTATTAAGAAGAAGAGGTATCAGAATAATGGGTCACAACTCTATGTACTAATTAAGTCCTGAGACTTCTCTGTGTTAGGATTAAGATAAAGATTATCTATTTTAATGCTTTTTGGTTTAAGTTGAAATATTGGTTACTCAGTGTTTGATAATCAACTTGAAAAATCAGGCTGCTTGAAAGATTAATTAAGAAAGATTTTTTTTTTAGAAAGTATAAAAGAACAATATTATTGTCAGTCTTGGCATTTATAACCTCTGTTTGTGTTACAATGCCAATATAAAAGGCTGTATATAAATATGTAAGACTGCTCATTTCCTAAAGTGCTTAGTCTTTTTTTTTTTAATTTATTTTTAATTTTTGTTTAGGAGCAAGTTATTGCAGTAATCGTTCTAAGAAAATGCACTAATAAAATTTGTGTTTAGTTTAGAATCCTTTTCTTTGCCAAATTTTGTATCCATTCCTACGTGCATGGAATCCTGTAAAAAAAAGATGTTTAAGCAGAGAGTTAGGGAAACTGGTTTTTGAACACAACATCATCACAGCTGAACTGTGTTTTGTAATGACTGAAAAAGAAAAAATGCTTTTGGTGCTGCTATTTCATTGCACGGTTTGAGCGGTTATGTGCTTAGGATATCATTTTGTTTGTTTGTTTCTGGTTTTGATTTTTTTAAGCTCACCAAAATCAATCTTGAGGCACAGAAAGTAGAGCAAGAATTAAGAGATGAACTGTCAAAGAGTGTAAGTAAGGCAGTAAGTGATGCAGATAGACGACAAATTATGGACCTAGAGAAGCGTGAGATGGAACTCAAGATTGAAGTATCAAAGTAAGTCTTGAAGTTACAAATTTTGAATTCAGTATGTTCAGAAATGTGTGAAAACTCTGTCATGCTAATCTTACACAATGCACTACTTATGTTTCATTAATATCCAATTTTCAATGCCTGTTTTTTTGAGCATATATACATGCCAGATTTGGCATTGAAAATGAAGCATTTAATTCCTGACTAATAAAGAATGCAATTTGTTTCATTGTAATTTGAACAAGGAAGTAAGTGCTGGCCTGGATAGATAGGGTAAGTATGCAATTAGATACTTAGAGTAGTATTTTTACACTAATTGAGGTTGATTTTGTTTCTGTGCCACAACCCCTGTTCTGTGTATGARAATCTCGTAGAACTAATTGGAAAGCAGTTCTTTCTTTGAAAGACTCATGTCTCAAAGATTAAGGTACAGTAGGAGGGAGGTTTTCCATTTACTTAGATTAACTTTGCATAAATTGGAAAACTGAGCTTTTTAGATATGTTGATATGAACATCCAAGTAATTAATGTAATCCTTTTATATGCCTAAACCRGCAAAATCTATAGGGATACTTGCAGTGATTTTTGGCACTGCAAATAAGTTATTAGATTTGGGGAAGCAGAGAAAGGAATGGAGAATGAAATGTTTTGAGCATTTATATCCTGAAGTAGGAGAGAAATTGAGGACAGAGATGCTTAGTTCAGGTAAAAAAAACCCCATGACATTGTTTTCCTGAAGTAGCTTACTGCTAGCAAACTTCTGTATAATGTGTAGGAAAGTGTCCTGTGAAAAAGTTGAGAGGCAATACAGAAGAATTTTCTTAAACAGAACTCTTAAGTAGTAGAGAAGAGTGTGCTGAAAAGAGTGAAGTCCAAATGTTTTGATATGAGAAAACACTAAGTATCTTTTCTTAGTATCTTCTATGTAGAAAAATTTATTCAGTGGTTTCAAGTGACACAATACTCTTGTTTTCCTGGAAGGTTAAGAGAACTGTCTCATGTGGCACAAACACAAGTTGAAGCTCTGGAGGCACGCCAGCAATACAGAGATAAAGAAGTGGAATATCTTAGAAGGCAAATTTTAGATTATCAGGTAAAATTCAGCCTTTATTAAAACTTCAGTTTGGATTCTTTTTTCCCTGGAGTGAGAAGAAATGAAGTAATCTAGCAATGAATTAAAAAACTGCAGAAGTATTTCAGAAGAATCTTAGCAAACTAGTCCTTGTAGTGCCCATATCCTTTCAAAAGTTCTGTATTACATTAATTATTCMCTTCTCCATTTATTCCATTTCAAGCTGTGCAGCTATTACAGATCCYGACCTTTTTCCATGTTGTTAACATAATATTCATTCCTGTATCATTAMTAGCTCATGGTCAAGGAAAAACTCACAGTGAGGAAAGTCTGATTGTTTTTTACGAGGCGAGAAATTGCTTGTAAATAATGAAGATTTGCAATAGGTTTACTATTTTGTTTTGTTATTAGCTAAAACGATTCATTGGAATTTGGTTTCAYGGTATAGAAAGGTTTGAGACTTTAAATCCAACACTTGTGCCAGCTTTTACATTACCATATGTTCTAAGTTTAGGTACACATTTCTTCCTCAGTTTCTGGTATTTTGGAAAGAAACCATCTTTAATAACAGTGTCTGAAACGGTGTGCTTCTAAAATGTGGCTGTAGAAACAATAGTGAAAAAATTAAAAGCCTGTTAGAGGCTGATYCTTACTCTGTGGAATAAAATACATGCAATATATAATTCAAATATATAAAAAAATAAACTTGTTTATATTTACATATAAATAGTGTTAATGTATTCGTGTTAAAATGAAAAATAAATTTGTTCTATAAATTTTGTTCTTAGGCACAGTCAGATGAAAAAGCAATTATTGCAAAACTGCATCAAGATATCGTAGCCCTTCAAGGTAGTGAATCTGTTGCTGTAGGCAAATTGGAGAAGCTTAAATTGAAACTACAGAAGATGGAGATCCATAATCTACGTTTGGAGCAGAAGCTTGATGAGAGAGATCAGGCCTTGTATTTTGCCCGCCTTGAAGGAAGAAATAGAGCCAAACATCTACAACAGACGGTTCAGTCTTTGCGGCGACAGTTTAGTGGTGCTCTGCCTTTAGCACAGCAAGAAAAATTCTCTAAAACAATGATTCAGCTACAGAATGATAAACTGAAGATCTTGGAAGAAGTTCAGCATGCCCAGCAGGAGCGTCGAAATGCAGAAAACAGAGCATTAGAGCTGGAGCTGAAACTGAAAAGTTTAGAAGAATTAGTAAGTGCATTGAAAGATACAAGAGGAGCTCAAAAGGTTTGTGATTTTATAGCTCTGAATAGCTTTGCTTATCGATCTRTGTTTAAATTAAGTTTCAGTTCAGTTTGTTCTCTAAATATATGTTTTAATGTACAACTTACTGATTTCAAAATACACTGTTAGAATATGACAGCTATCATATTTTGTTTTCTGTAAAAGTCAGTGCAGTTATATGTATTAATTATCTTTTTTTGTGCCCAATTAAGGCACATAAGATACTAACTATAAATGCAGTTATATTAAATTGAATTAAATTAAATACAGAGCAGCATTCTGAAGTTTTGTTCCATGAGCTTGCAGTGAAATTTTCACTCCAGATCCATGTCTTTTAAAAAAAAATCCAGGGGCAGTAATTTAGACAGCAAATGTTACTGTGCTCATGTAATTCTGCTTAAGCATATTTTGCACCCATAAGCAATGTCACCCTGAAATCTTAAGAAAGCTTTCTCACTTCTTTTCAAGATCACTGTATGTTAGATAATATCATTCTATCTGTTGTGGCTAAAGTTGTCTGCATGTAAGCAATGCAGACAAATGTTCTGGGCACATTTTAGTTTTAAGTCAGTTTTCAAATATTTTTCTAGAGCATTTTGATATAAGTATACCTGTTATTCTTAGTACATGTGCATTTTTTTTTGAATACATACAGTTTTTAATGGTTTTGAATTCTCTTGCTCTTTTAGAAAATACAGACCAAACTTTTTGCATAGTTTTTTGTTCAGTCTGGGCAGATACATAAGGTATAACTTGGGTCATTTCAAAATTGTTTTCAATGCACTTTTTCTAGTGTAGGGGAAACCTGTTGCCTCTCCACTTGGCAGCTGCACTTACCCATCATTCCCCTTACAGTTTCATACTCTTGTCATGCTTTCTCACTCAAGAAAAGTGAAGAAGCTTAAAAAGGCAGAATATCTGTCTTCCATTTAGTTAGAGAAGTTCTATCCTGCCTGAAAGCCAAAGAGTGAAACTACATCTGGTTGGTCTGTGATAAATTATAATATACTCTGTGTTATTCATTGCAAGGTAATGGAATGGCACGTGAAAATGGAGGAACTCCATCTGCAGGAACTTAAACTCAGTCGAGAATTAGTCAAGCAAAAGGAAGAGGTGAAGTATTTGCGTAATATAATTTCTGAATATGAATGTACAATCAGTAACCTGGAAGAAGAAAATGTACAACAGAACAAGGTATGTATTACTGCATGCTGTTGAAAAAATATCCTATTCCTTATTTTACTAAGTGATTGTCTGATAGCTTTTTAACACAAATGTTTATATCTTGGTTTCTTAATAATTTTTATTAGCTTGTTTCAGTGTTTTACTTTTTGGTAACTGTTTTTTCAGTTGAAGTTGTCTGTAGAATTCTCATTGCCTTCAATAAATAAACTACTTCTATCAAACATTTGTTACAGTTTCATGAAGAAAGGCAAATGGCTTGGGACCAGAGAGAAGTAGAACTGCAGCGCCAGTTAGATCAGTATGATCATCAACAAACTGAAATACTTAGCACAGCTTTAAAGGTATGTGCACTAAAAGTAGACACATAAGCATATTTTTCAGAGCTGTCAGATTACATGAATATGAATCTTTCTGTGCAGTTAGAAGAGGCTACAGGCTCGGTTCCAGACCCTAGTTTGCCAATCCCACAACAACTTGAGTTGGCTTTAAGAAAGATTCAGGAACATATTCGAACAATCCTGGAAACTAGGGCAAGTTGCAGATCACTGGAGGAGGTAATTTAATGTATAAAATATAATTTAAAGTGACAAAGTTTGTGTTTCCATGCTCTTTTACTTTTTTCCCCATGAAAGATATCCTTTTCTAAGTGTCATTTATACATATTTAACACTCAGAAAATGTAAATAATATAATCACACCATGAATAAAATGAAATATTTTTTCCATTTGAACAAATAATGGAGAATTTTCTAATGTTTTTATTCATTCATTTAGTAGAGTAAGATGCCTCTTGCTATACAAAATTCAGTTGACTATACCTATTAAATTTACCAAGTGCTACRAAATACTTTTATCATGTGTTTTTAAATTGCTACTCAGCTACAAAAGACACTTTGTGGTTCTTAAATAATTTGTAAAACACCATCTTCTTCATTTGGTAGKACAAAATGAATTGTTAAGTGTCTTATGTCAAGAAAATAATATATAAAGACCCAGTAATTATATTCTGGGACATTTTCATCTAATAGTAATCCCATTTAGACAGAACCCAGTACAAAGTGTTTTGTGTTTATAAGTACATTTAGACAAATTTTTCAGGTACATTTCTTGAAAAGTAAGATCTTTTTGCAGTGTTCGAATTCTGTAAATGCAGAAATTGCGTTTTGTTGTAGAAATTAAAAGAAAAGGAGACCGCTCTGTGGAAAGCTGAACAAAATGTTATATCAAGAGACAAAGTTATAAATGAATTAAGACTTCGATTACCTGCAACATCAGGAGAGAAAATAATGGCTGAATTAAGCGAACAAGATGACTCAGAGTACCATCCTGCCATTAAAATTGCTCATCAAACMATTGCAAATATGCAAGCAAGATTAAATCAAAAGGAGGAAGTGTTAAAAAGATACCAACATATGCTTGCTAAAGCAAGAGAGGTAGTYAAACTTTTTTTCTGAAAATTCTTCCATTTTCAAGTTGCTTTTGGTTGGTTCTTTGTTTTCTCATTACCAGTGAGAAAAGAAAAGTTTCTGATCGGATTATCTCTGAACAGAGACAATTACTTACTTTATATGTGGAAAGTTCATGTAGAATTTTTTTGCTTTTTAGGGTAGTAGGTTTGCTTAGTCTAGAGGTTATGTATACAATGTCTGTTCAGGAACTAAAGTAGTGTGACATGAAGAAAATGAAAATTCTGCTGAAGTGGTCAGTATATTTTGCATATTTCTTTGGGATTTTTTAGTATTTGCAGCAGATCTCTGGATTGCATCTGGTAGTGAATTTGGAAAGTACAAGAAAGACATACATTTATGGATAACATTCTTCTTAAAGCATATTTTAAAGGAAAGCATTTTTTAAAGCATAAACAGTGTGTCTAAGCATACTTTATATTATTTGAGCATAATTAATATTGTTCTTTCTTTATATCCATGAAGTGTATTTTAAARCATAAACATTTTGTCAAAGAAGTACTTCAAGACCAAACATGCATTGGTTTTAGTGTGGATCAGAAGCACATTTTCAAAGCAGTCTTTGTATSAGCTTCACTTAGCGTGCTTTTCTTAATACATGTAGCTGTTTCTTTTGGGAGAAATAAAGGGATTTTGTTTGGAAAAAACCTCAGAAGATGCAGTCTTAAAATGAGCCTGTTGTGCTGTATGTGCTAGCATTCCATTCATGGGATCACACTGTAGTCCAAAGTACATAAACCCGAAATGTACCTGGTGTGGATATTACTGTCCATACTGATAGTCAGTGTTGGTGAAGACCAACACCCACTGCTCTATTCTCCAGCTTCTGTGCTGTTACACCATACTACTTGCTACAGAGCTTAAAACTGCAAAAGTTGATGGTTTTCCCCCCAGTAATGTAAAAAGGAAATCACTGATTATAGCTAGAAGAAAAGAATTTTAAAAAGTTACAGAATTAGAGGATAATCTGGGGAGTAATATTGAGCAGTGAGTGAACAAACAACTTGAAGGCACTGCAGTTTCATGACTTTCTGTGATAGGGTGCATCACTAGAGTTTTATTTTGAACAGGAACAAGAGGAAATAGCAAAGAAGCATGAAGAAGACATAAGAGTTCTACACCAGAAGTTAGATTTGTACACTGACAATTCCCTTAATAAATTCAAAGAGACTGCTTTGGTGAGTCGTATGTATTTGTAGAATTAGTGCAAGTTGTTCCTATATTTTTTACTTTGTTGGAAAGAATAGTTTTGCAGTCAAAAGTTAGTAATAACTGATGACAGGAAAAATAAAACGGCAGTTGATATATAATTGTTGTATTGTTTTTGAGTGATTTCACATGAGAAGCATTAGAAGTCAAGTGTAAAAAAACAGAATTATCACCTCAGTATATATGGGCATTTTGCATATCATCCTAATTTATGGAGAATTCTGAGGGAGAGAGTTGTATATTGCTTTCTATTCTTCTCATTCAGTGTATGGTTATATTAAGCTAACCCATTTCAATTAAAATTTATCTCTGTGCTTTATGATAAGGAGAAACTGGTATTCTGCTGTATTCTGTTGATCATCAGACTTACAAAGCTCTTTTTAAACCAGCCTGACCAGTTTCTCTGTGGACTAAGAATCACATCTCAGTAAATAAATGGTAGCTATTAATGCTTGACTATATTTCAGAATGAGTTAAAAATGCATCAGTAATGCTTATCTTTTGCTTAAAGCTTAAAATGTTTAACTTGCATTTGTTGTGTTTTACAGGAGTTAGGGAGAAAGACTTCTATGTCCCTATCCATCAGCAAATATTTTCATCACTTAGAGCAAACTGTAGCAGAACAGGATAATTCTCTTGCTTCACTTGTTGGAAAATTAAAGAAAACATCATCTGAGTTGGAGAAACAAAAACAAATTACTTTATTGAAAATCAATGARTTTGAGGCAATCAGAGCCCAGTAAGTTTTTAAACTATTAACATAACTCACAATTGGAGTGGTTCAAGTCAATTATGTATTGCTGCTACAGGACTGATCTAGAAAATTGAAAATGTTTTTGCTGACTTTAAGATTTAGCTGAAAAAAATCTCAAAAGCATTAGTATAGTTGGCAGTTGTAAGTTATTTTTAATCTGTGGCCATTCACTGGGGCTAATACTGTGGCTTGGAAAAACGTTGTTTGGTTGTTAGCTTTGTGCTATTTAGTGAAAAAGAAAGTTGTTTTTAAGTTACTATATTACTTGCTGGCTTGTGTTCTGTCATTTTTCTCCCGATGACACATCCATTTGAATTTTCTGCTGAACAAGTTCAAACTCATGAAAGTTTAACCCATGTCTAAAAGGAAAAAATATGATGCTTTCTTTACCTGTAAGGACCAGGAATGAAAACGAACAATGCTCTAATGTAATTTTTCTGACCTTCATGAGTAATTCTCTTATTAAATGGCTGCTGCCTTTGTTGAGTTAGTCTTTCTTTGCTGTTTCCAAATATTTTTAAAATAAAATACTGTGTCCTTTGTGATTTATTTAGAGTTTGCTAACTTAATTATTACACTGTACCCTATTAATGCTTATTTTTTTATTAGGCTTCAAGAAAAGCACAYGGTTGATGTGGAAAAAATAAAAGAAGAAGCAGGTGACCTGAGGAAAATATTGTCTGAGAAAGAGAAGGAATTAGTAAATGTTAAAGCTGAACTAGAGATCCAAAAAGAAGCAAATAATAGAGCACCCACAGCAACACTGAAAAACCTGGTGGCACAGCTGAAGAGCCAGTTAGCCTTAAAAGAGAACCAGCACAAAGTTAGTCAATAAGAATTAATCTCTATGCCATTTAAATACAAAATCTTTTGTAATGCTTAAGAAATCTTTATATAGCTGAGCAGGAGGTACAATATAACTGCATAACATGCCAAAGTAAAATATAACTACCTTTTCTTGTTGTAGTGGGTCTAGTGCTGGCTAAACACCAGTGCACCTACTAGAATTATTTACTCATTGTCTGCTGTGAGATAAGGATTAGGGGCAGGAGCAAAGCAGGCTCTAACTTTAAAGGGTATAAAGAAAACTTTATTAACAGAATTAAGAGAAAAATAATAAGAAATCAGAATAAACCTTCAGAATACTTCTCCCCCCACACCTTTTTTTCTTTCCTACTGACAATGGACAGAGACAAAACCTGGGACTTTCAGTCAGTTTACCACCTTTAAAAATAGTTTTTCTTAGTTCTCTTAGGGAGAGGAGTCTCTCTTGCCATGCCATGGTGACTTGTCCACAAGAAACAGTTACCTTATGGCTTCAGTGTCACAGCGAGTCAGCCRCCTGCAAAAGGAAAATCAGTTCACAGTGTGAAAGTCCCTCCCACGTATTTGGTAGCTTTCCCACAGCTACCAACACGGGCCATTTCAGCTTATTGGGGTGCAGTTCTAAGGATGTACTGTTCTAATATAGAAACAAAAGTTCTCTTATCTCTAGGAAYAGAGGTTTTCTTCTTCTATCCCTGGGGCAAAGTTTTTTATTTCTCTCGTCTCTTTCTGTTAAAGCTACTTCAACATCTGCTTGCTTTCAGCATGGGTGCCTCTGTTCATGGCTGTGGTTGGAACACTACATCCCCCCAATGCATTCCATGAGTTACAGGGAAAAAGAGTCTGGTGTATCAATTATCCCTTCACCATAGCCTTAGAAGAGAATTTCAGCCCCAAACTAAGGCATCTCCTCAATCTCCTCCCATCTAGAATTTGACTCCTTTTTCACTGACCTCAGTGTCCCATGTTGGTTTTTTTACGTGCCTTCACCCTTTCTTTTTTCCTGATTCAGGAAGGAATTGGTGTCCATAGGTTCATTTGTTCTCAGGCTTTATCAATTGAAACCGTTTTTATAGAGTTCTGCAGCACTAAAAAGGTTGATCTCCTCCAGGCTCTGCATTGGGGCAATCGCTCGCTGTTCCGCTCTGTTGGTCTCTGCCGACATCGCGCTGGCTGTCGGTGCCRCCCTGTGCCTTCTCTTCGTGCAGGGCGTCGAAAAAAAGAAAAGCTGCTGCCGCTGCTTTTGTCCTTCTGTCCACAGCATGGCTGGCTAAAAGCAGCTGAGCAAACAAAGTTCATTACGAGATAGCCTCTGCCCCCAGCCGTGCTGATTTTGTCCAAGCAGTCTTGGCCATRTGGCCGTTCTCAGCCTCAGGGCCACTCCCAGTGCTGGTCCCAGCCACATGGTTGTTCCTGGTGTTGGGGTGGCCCAGTGGTGCCACCAGAAAAAAGGGACCGTCAGGCTGTGCTGAAAAGAGGCCCGGCCCCGCTAGGAAGGGACCCCAGCGGCCCTACCAGGCTTCCTGGGATGGGGCCAGTGCTGCAGCAGAGCCCGGCCTGGACCTGCCTGGCCACACAGGCCACAACGCCCAGTTACCTGTTCAAAGGCCAGAAACGAGAGCTTTTTCCAGGCTTTATTTGTTTTTAAATACGCTTTTCACAGAGGCCTCTCCAGCCTTCTTAGTGGTTTAAAGATGTGTCAATATTCAAAACTAGCCAGCTAATTAGTTCTGTTAAGTCTGGAGAAAGCTGTTAGCAGTCCTCACAGAGAATCACTTCCATAACTGATAGATTTTAAATAAAAACCAAGTTATGTTAAACCGTGACGCTTACTTTGTAGCAGCATCTTCACTTACCAAAAAAATTGAATTAATTATTTTCAGGCTTTGAGTAAAGCACTTCTAGAACTCCGAGCAGAAATGACTGCCAATGCTGAACAGCAAATTATTTCTGCTGCATCACAAAAAGAGGCATATATGAATGTCCAAGAGATTGTTGACAGACAAACAAAGGGGCTTACGGTGAGTACTATGTAATTTTATTGCTTTGTTGTATTGCTGATCAGCCTGAGTTGAGGCTTTTGCTGACTTTTGTTTTCTTCTAGACACAGATAGAGGATTTGAATAATCAGATTACAAAACTTACAGATAACCTTAAAATAAGTAAAACCAAGGAAACTTCGTTGTCTGACGAAAGGGATGAGTTAAACCAAGAGCTTCAGAAGAAAGAAAAAGCATTTGCTAAAATATCGAGGGAAAAAAATGAAATAGAAAAAGAAAATGAAGAACTGAAGAACCGGATTAGGAGGCTAAGCAGTAGCATTCAGGTAGAAGTGAATTTTCAAACTATGTTTGATCTTGATCAAGTTTCTGTRTAGATGAGCTGATTTGGGGGGATGGAAGATTTAAGTATCTTACACTTGATTAAAAAATTATTTTTTCCTCATCAGCTGGGTTACATGTAAGCTATTAGCTTGTTTCTTTGCCTCAGCCAAAAAAAACCCCAATTACATACTTCTTGAAATATGCTTCAACRAGTCTGAATAGTTGAATAACCACTTTCATAGCTTCTTGGAAAATGGTATTTTGTCTTCTTTCTGGCTGTCCTTATTTCCCCTTTTAGAAGAAGAGTAGGGGATTTACAGAAAAATCATCTATCTGTTTTTTAAAATGCAGCTACTTGCTGCTGGTTATTCAGTTGAGAGGGAAAAGTTACATTCCAATACTATAACAATTTGAAGAGAATTTTTGAAAGATCATTTAGGTTTTAAACTAACTTTACCAAAAATCCTTATTTTTTGATTGGAGAAAAAAATCTCAGTAGTCACTAAACTTGAAGCTGTAAAAATTTGTAATTTTTCAGAGCAAAGCTGATGAACAAAATCTGATAGATGTGCTTCAGAAAAAAATTAAAAAATTGGAAAGTGAACTTGAGAAAAAGTGTGAAGAAACAGAAAAAAAGGGTCTAAGAGAAGAAAAGGTATGTGGTATTTGTATCATGGCTTTGAAAGAGCTCATTAGTTGAGGCCAAGGTTGTTCACCTCTCATTTCTTCTAAAACCTCCCAGCTAAACTTGATCAGAAAAACAGCAGTTTCATGGCTGCAACTTCTTATATGTTTCTCATGCTCTTTGTTACTGCTCTTGTAATTAGTACTGGTATCTTAATGTTTTCCTGCCTTTTTCTAATGCATGTTCAATTCCAGAAAATCTTAAAAAACAAAGATTTTTTTAGGTAGTGATGAAATTGATTACATAAGTTCTGCCAAATGTGCTTTTGTGAAATCAATTAAATAGTAACAGCACAAAATGCTGAGGAGCAAGAGGGAATCTTAAAAGGGATGATGTCTCTATAAGTGATTATTCTTGACAATTGTGATCTCCACACAGAAGAGGTTCTGAGTGATTAGGGTCGTGTTAATTTATTAGTGTTGCTGGTTTCTTGCTTGTTACTATGTCAGTAACTAATTAGTGGCTTCTCATATTAATTTTGAAGTTATAAAGTATACTGGAATATTATAGCATACTTCTGTAATGRGAGTGAGACTATTTTTTATGATAAATATTATTCTAGGACTACACTGATGCTTTCAATTAATTTGAAATGTTTTAAATGCCTGTTGCTTTGTGTCTAGAGATACTTTTCTCACACTTGGCATGCAGTTTTCCTTTTTTCCAAGATTTTCCTTTTATTCCATTGTTCATAGCAGTAACTGTTCAGAACAAAACCAGAACATTAAGTACAGGGAATAACCAGGAAAGGAAAAATTCCAACTAAAAATGAACAAAGAAAACCCCAAACCAAAAATTTCTTACAGGAATATTGATTGTGACTTGTCAGTAGCCACTTGTAATCCTATAGGTACAGGTTTTAACCAATGTACTATTTATAGTTACTAAGTTATTAACTCTAAGTAGAGATTTCATTTCTTGTGGGAAAAGAAGCTGTGCGGCAGGAGCATGCAAGCCCTGGTGAGTGGTAGAARACAGATCTGTTGTAAATTGCCATAYGAAAACCCTACYTTGTCTTAAATCTAATGTGTAATTTGAAGTGAAAGGACACATTCCACTAGCACTTCTAATTTCATAAAATGCTTCACTCCTAAATTTTGTAAAATAAATATTAAAAGCTAAGGAAGAATTTGGTAGGAGCAATCAACTGCATTAGCTTTATCCACTAATCACAGCTGTGTATCTAGCTGAATTTTTTAGAGCAAAGCTGATGAACAAAATCTGATAGACATGCTTCAGAAAAAAAATTAAAAAGTTGGAAAGTGAACTTGGGAAAAAGTGTGAGGAAAGCKCTACTTAGCTATGGCAAATAATATATGCCTGCTATGGCTTCCTGCTTTAAATTGATAAATGAAGGATAGATCATTCTTAGTTCTCTAATGTGTTTGCTTGTTTTGCTTTAACAGAAGAAATCAAAGGGAAATATATAATCTATTTATGTTCTTCACAGTCCTCCAAGGAAGAAATAATTAGATGGGATGAAGGTAAAAAATGGCAAATCAAAATGGAAGGCTTGCGAAACAAACTAAGGGAAAAGGAAAAAGAAGCAGATGCTTTATCCAAACAGTTGAATACATTGAAGGAAATTTATACAAAGTGAGTTGGGTTTAATTGATTCAGCTACATAATGATAAGGGAAATCCAGATATGTTTGACATATAGTAATTATTGTAGTTTGTTGCATTTATAAGATTGATGGCAAGAATGTGACATTGCTGTTGAGACCAAAAGGATTAGTTAATTTTCCAGCTGCAGGCTTTACTAACTCCTCTAGTCTCCTTTCCTTTGTGGAAGCCAACTACCTTTATTTGAAGAAAGTGTCTCAAGATAAAATTAATTTAAGTCCTTTAATATGCTTCCTGGTTTAGCATTCTATTATTCTTATAAAGCAAATRACAGCTTTATGAAGACAGGCTGTTTCTCATAGTGGTGTTATTTAATCAGGTTGCTAGGACTRGATACTTGTAGTGTTACTGCAGTAATGACAGTTCTAGGATTATGAGTAGGAAGCCTTTTCAGGAAACAACCATATGTCCATACCCTCTGCAGATRTTATGTTTACTTCAGTGAAGTAATGGCAAGATTTTACTGATAAAAGATGTGGTGGTGATTGTAGCTGTTATTAAATTGTGATTTGAAACTGCTTCAGAATGGCTTTTATTCTTAGCAAGCCTTACCTGAATTTCATATAGAACACATGCAAGACTAACAAGTGGTTTATGATGTGCATGATACTGACTTAATGTCCATTGTTTCTTTTGGGCTTTGAGTTGGGATTTTGGTAGGCTTTACTGTCTATACAGTGACCTTGCTAAACAGAAAAGGGAGTGTGGTTCAGTGAGCAGATAAAATGCAAATGTGAATTCTTTAAGACAGAAAATATTTTCTCCTCAAGAAAGCAAGTTATGAAATAAGCTTTAAAATGTAAATTTACTGGATGTTGCAGGATTGAAAAAGAGAAAATTGCTCTACAGAAGAAACTGAAAACTACTGGTGTCACTGTTGACCGTGTTGTTGGAGTAAGAGCCACAGAAACTGAAAAAGAACTGGAAGAACTAAGAAAACGGAATCTAGAGTTAGAAAATGAAGTYGCACACATGAGGTGAGAGACTTTTTAAAAGCATATAGAAAGTCAGAAATCTAAATTAGTAAAAAATATGTGGAATGTGATAGTCTCTAATAGGATAAAACTATAATTCAAGAAAGAAAAAAAGAAACAGGAATTTTAAAATTTCTTCTTAGAGTCTGTAATGAGCAAATTAGAAGTATTTGGGAGCAGTTGTGCATGTTCAGAGAATTTGCAGCATTGGTTCATTATTCTAAAAAGCTAAATAATATGAAAAAWTTATGGCTCCTATTGTAAAAAAAAAATTAACTACAGTTTAGAGTTGGTGAAAGTTATTGGCACTGCTAAGTGCAGTTAGGAAGTGTGTTCTTAACCAGTGTATCCACTATCACAGTGGATAATGTACCTGAGTCATAGAAACTCTACTCATCTGAAAAGAKCAGATTCCTTTTGCCAAAGCAAGTATCTTCCATTCAGTGAGATTAGTTGAAATATGGCCAACGYTGATTTAGGATAACTAGCTTAGAARCACTGGGAAAATCCAGTGTAGAAATCCAGTACTTTTACCTTAAGGGATGTTTTTCTGCATTAATAGCCATTTTTGGTGCCTTGATTCATTTTTTGATGTAGAACACTTCAAGCAATCCCACGAGACTCTGTTGTCGAAGATTTACACTTCAAAAATCAATACCTCCAGGAAAAGCTCCATGCATTGCAGAGACAATGTTCAAGAGAGACATTTTTGAGACCCTTGGTAAGTTAATAATGTAACCATATTATGTAGAATAATACTTATGAAAAGTATTTGTTTTCTGTTTGGTATTCTATGTCACTTAGCTGGTTTTATTTAAACGAAAGTATTCTACAGCAGGATATGAAATACTCAGCTTTTAGTAGTTTWAAAAAAAACACCAACAAACCAAACACAAAAAACCCCCAAATCCCCAAAACTTAAAGTTTCTGTTTTTTACAGGTAGAAGCTGGAATATTCAGCATCCTAGCATATGGGGAGAAATAAGGAAAATATATTTTTAAATATGTCTGCAACTGAGAGACTAGTTTTCTGATTAAAAATTTAAGATGCACAGAGTTTGGGGAAATACTGAGCTTCATTTCAATTACATTAGGGTTTTTTGTTGCACTTTGATTTTTACAAGGTTGATTATATTACAAATTTTGCATTATTATATTTTCTTAATCTTTCAAGAATAGACTCAACAGTGCATTCTAACATTCTAGTTTCCTTTATTTCCTGTTTTCTTTTACTGTGTTCTGCTTTTCTTTCATGCCTCATTCTGTCTTCAACTTGACTCAGAGTACATGTGATCAAACGGAACTGACCAAGTCTGTTCCTGTCACTGTCAGTAAACAAAAGTATCTGAATTTCCTTCACAAGAAATCTATTTCAAATAGGGATGAAATCAAACATCAGACTAATAATAGAGTTACTGATGGCAGTGAAGTAGATGAGGACACAGACATGCAAACRTGCATCATGCATAATGAAGGCCAGGAGGCTGCTGCAGATGTARGCAGAGAAGTGTCTCCTGAACAGCACCCTGAAGATAGTGAGAAATGCAAGGATGCAGATATTTCTAGGGAAGGACTGAAAATCAAAATTATAGCTGAAGCTGGTAAAGAGAACTGCGGTGAAAAAGAAGAAAATATAACCCAACCTGAAAATGGAAAARTTAATGAGAAATACGAAGAAGAAGAGAGGAAGCAAGAAATCTTCAAGCAATCAAACGTGGATGAAGAAGAATGTGTAGAAGAGCCTGTTACTGACAAAATGAGCTGCAATCAGTCTGATTCAGRGGAACCTCCTAATCAAGCTAATGAGTCTGAAGCAGAGAAAATGAATATGAATAATGAAATGAATCAACACACTGCAGAGAATAAACAGGAAAATGACCGAAGCTGTACAGAAGGGGTTGAAACTACCCCAGAATTTCCTGAAATGCCCGAGGTTTGATACTGTAGTGGCCTTCTAGCATTTCTTCAGTACAAACCATGTAGAAATACAATAGTTTGATCTTGATAAAGCAGTGCATTCCTGCAGGGATATCCATGGTCTGCAGGGATATTGAAGTACTTACGATGTTGTCCATAAAGTAAACCTTATACTTTCATGATAGGCATGCGTGTCAGCTCACAAGTAAGCTACTGTCAATTCTAAAATTTTGATCCAGAGAGTTTACAAATAACCCCAAAGATACATGGA
>QVAJ01000066.1:3184938-3221514 GCA_003546035.1 Mixornis gularis | reverse complement strand
CTAATTAGTGATAAAGTAATGAATCATACCCTTAATTCCTGAATTACATAAGTAAAAAAACACTGATTATGAAATTATTAAAAGGTTTTACTCTTTACTAGTCAGGCATAATAATTTACTGTGTCACTATGATTTCAATTGGCACTATAAAGTATGCAAAGCCATCTTTGTGTAGTTGTAATCACTATCCTCCATGGATAAAGACTTAAGATTTTGAGAACTAACAGATTAAATGAGAGTCACATACTAYTGTTTCTGGTTTGCTCTCTGATCCGTTTGACATAATTGAAATTTCTTATGATGTATGTGCTACTTAAAAAATGATCAGAGTATGCCCTTTAAATTAAATGCTGTTCCCAGGAACAGTGTCACAGCTTACTTCATTCAGTAGCTTCTTTATCTTTTAGTCTTTGAGGTTTACTTCAACAGAATAGTTTGTGGAGTAATTTTCCTTTGATGAAATTTTTACTGGTTTATTGTGATTTGTAAACTTCTCTTAAAGGTTAAGCAAGTTTAAGAAATGTAAGAGGCGTTAAAATTAAAGCAGATTAGATCAAAACTGGTAATAATACTGTCTTGTTTAATTTCTGTGAAAAATACTAGTTCTCTGTTGCTCTTAATCAGCTACAACTGATAGTTGTATTGAATTAGGACATTACCACTTAATAAAAAAATTTTCCCCTCTTTTCTCAAGACATCAGGAATAGGATCAAGTGATCAGTATCAAAGAGAACAAGAAGTTTTAAAGGAAAATTTAMGATTGTCATCTGAAAACGTTGAGCTAAGATTCCAACTAGAGCAGGCCAATAAGGATTTGCCAAGACTGAAGGTAACATCTTCTTACTTTAGTGTCTTTACCCTCACCCAGGTCAGGGAATTGCTTAAAAAGAAATGGGATATTTTTTCTGTACATACTGTAAATTTTCCATGTTTTTACAGAAGACGAGAAGATTGAATAGCTGGTAAAAATAATGGAAAAAGTCATTGAGATAGGAAATTGCTTTCTCTTAAATTTTTCAAAGTAAAACCACTGGAATTTTGTTCACCAGTTTTTCACCTCAATTTGAGATCTAAGTTATTACTTTGTCTTTTTTTTTTTGCTTATAGGACCAAGTAGATGACTTAAAAGAAATGTGTGAACTTCTCAAAAAAGAGAAAGCAGAAGCTGAASGAAAGTGGGGTAACATTAGAGGTGTGAGTATCCTAACAGCACTTTTCATCATGAGTAAATGAAAATAAAATGCAAAAAAAAGCCAAGTTATTGAAGTGAAATCATTTGGAATCAACCAAAACCAAACATGAATTGTTCTTGTTTATTTTATTGACAAAATGCTATAATGAATTAATGACATTAAGTTAATTGGACCATTAGAAGGACTAGAGCTAAACTATTAAATATTTGTATTATCATGGCCTTATTTTGTCATTTGGATTAGTTACCTTTAGAAGCATATTTGTACAATAAATAGCAGTTACAGCCATAATACGGAAAATTATATTMATGTATTTATGTAAATGATTTGATCCAGATATAGAAAAGGTTAAGTTACTGTTAGGGAAGGTTTCTGTTCATTGTACTATGGAAGGTGACACAGCTAAGTTTTACCCTGGTTAATGTCAACTATCTTAATAGAACAGTATTTYCAAAGTTAAAGGGAAAAAAGTACTCAGCAGTGTGTCTCCTGCTGCTCACTTATCAAACTGTTTRTGTGACCTTCTAAAGAAAGCTGAATTAATAAAAGCTCCTATGTGCCTTTGKAGCTCAGTATACAAGGAGGATGAGTTCTGCTTCTGGGTACCTGGAAAAGATCAGATATTTTTCATTCTTTTACTCATGCTTTGCATGGACTGCTTGTGTACCTGTCTCTCTTATGCAATGGTATTCTTGGACAAGAAAATTCAGTTTATAYAGCTGTTTCATGCAAAGGTTCTGAGGAGACAGAAAATGCTGCATCTTTCTCCATTCACAGGCAGTAAGATGTGACAGTTTTTCTTTAACTCTGTCATGTACCTAATCCCTCCAATTATTTTAGAGAAGAAAAATAAGTAGTTTTTACTCCTGTAATTTGGTTGCTATATACATTTATGTAGAAGTCCAGGGAGTAAAATCCTTCCCATTTTCCTTATGGGTTACCTTAGGGCCTCAGAACTAGAATCAGCAGCATCTTTAAATTATGATTGCTGAGGAAATTRCTAAAAAAAAGGATGAGAAAATAAATGGACTCCCTAAAAGAGTTTCTAACTCATTAATTAATGTCATGAAAGAAGAAAAATAAAGAAATTACAGTATTTCCCCCCACATTTATTTATTTATCATTTTTCAAGAAGAATCTATGCCTTTGGAAAGGGAGATCTACTGATACTTTAATATATAGTTCTTCTGTCACTTTAATTTAGCAGAAGGGTTGCTAAAAAAGGGCCCTCTTTTCTTCCCTCAAGCTCCCAGCCATTTTCCCCCCATGCCCCCAGTATTAGCATTTAAGCAATTGCATGGTCTGTTGGATTGGGGGATTTTTCTACAAGAAAAGCTAAATAAATTAAGTCGTTCTTTGATTTATTTTCCTGATGCTTCAGTTTAGTTCATGAGTACAGCAGAGTTTGAGACTTAACTGCAACTCTTTAGAGTAACACAGAAAATGAAGGAGTTGATTTGTTGACTTGGGGGATGAATAAATCATTAGATATTTTGGAGAGGTAAGTATGCAAGAAATTCTAAGGTTCATGTCATATCAGAATAAAGTATCTTTTTTATTCTATAAATATGAATTGCAATGGTAAAAATAAGCAATAAAGTAAGATTTGGAGTCTCTCAGAAYGCTAAGATGAACTGGTTGCTCACTTTTGCTTTTTTCCTTCCCCGCTCTGTAGGCTGGTAGAAGTGGAAAGACAGTCCCAGAACTGGAAAAAACAATTGGATTGATGAAAAAGGTTGTAGAGAGAGTCCAAAGAGAAAATGAAGAACTGAAAAAAGCTCCAGCTGTGGTTTCTAATGAGAAATTACTTGGTCTTGAGCAGGAAAATGAGAGGCTAAAGGTACGGATTTATCTCCAGTAACTATATTTAGGTAACAGTTTATATGCAAGTTAGTAACAAAATGGAAGCCTGTTTATATTCATTGGCAGAAAACTGTTTTGAAAATGCTAGATATGAAATATATAGAACAGAAAGGCAAAACTTCATTTTAGCATAACATACTGCACAGTTTAAGGTATTTTGTACCTTAAGGATATATTTAACTATAGGATGAAATGTCACTGTGCTAAGTAGCTGTAACTCTGGTGTGCTTTAAAAATGGAAATCTGAAATCTTCTACTAAGCAATGTAAATGTGTTTTAACAAACTGTTTGATCTTCAGTCTGATATGGAGAAAATGAAACTTGATCTGGAGGGCCAGCTGAGTGTGCGTTATGAATCTAAAACCAAAGGAATGGAAAAACTCATTACTGAAAATGAGAGACTGCGTAAAGAACTGAAAAAGGTATAATCACTTTAATGCATCCCTTTATTTCCACTAGGCACTAGTTATGGTAAGTATATGGTTGTTATTATCTTAATGGTTGATATAACACTGATASTGCCATGATAGATTTTTTTCACTATATGTGGAGAGGAGATATCCAAGGACTAGCCCAAGATCAAATTTGGAAGTTGTAGTGTTAGTAGTCTTGGATGCAGTTTTCCTCTACATCAGCACTGACCCTATCTCACCACCATTTGAGATAATAGCATGGTTCATGTGAGGTTAAGTATTCCATAAGGYTTTGCTTTTTTGAACAATAGGAAGCTGACAGTGGAGAGAAGCTACGAATAGAGAAGAATAACTTGGAGATATTAAATGAGAAGTTAAATGTACAGCTGGAGGAAACCATTAAAAAGCTAAACTTGGCTGAGAGCCAACTCGATGGAGCTGACAGCAGAAGCTGGAAGTTCATTGTAACAAGGTAGGAATTGAGAATGTAAAAAAGGGACAGAAAAACAATAGAATGCTTATGCTATTAAGAGAAATTAACAACCTGTGTCCTGCATAAGGATGGCAGAAAGCAAACTTTTGGTAAGAAATACTTAGTTCTGGACTCCTGGATGATTTCAGGGTGAAATAAGTTGATGTGTTGCAAAGTATTCTTTAATAGTGGTAAACAGAAATGGAAGGTATCTACAAAATCAGAACCTCTGAGAGTAAACTTATTAGGGCAGAAAATCAGCTGGACAGGAGAGCAACTTGCCTAATTTCATCTTGGGTCAGATCATGTTGATGTCCAAGATTTTACTCCCTTCTCKGTCTTGCACTCCCATAGGATCCCTGGGGGAGTCTAGTGCTACTCTGACATATAGCTGAGCTATTTCTTCATTGAGACTTCAAAARGCCATTTGTTTTCTTTTAACCTTCCCCTGAACTATCCAGTGAGGTAAAATGTCTCTATGCAAGGTCAGATGACAGCCATAATTTATCTAAGGAAGGAGGGCAAAACCGATATCAGGACAGGACAGAAGTAGCTGATGGCCACAGCAGAGAGAGGATATGAGCATGCAGTGCAGATGGTAGGCCCTTAACAGCTGCCATATCCAGCTCAGCAGTATTCATACATTTATTCTTTTTGTTCTTCACCTCTTTTGAAAAACATTTCTACTTGGTTCTGTTTAGTTGAGAGAGATACATAGTTGTGTATAGATACAAAATCCATGGTCATGTTTAATTGTACTTGCCTATTTCAACTCACGTGAATAAAGCCTTCTATTTGCATTTACTTTAACATGCATTCAAAGTAAGTTAATAACATAACAACCTTATTAACCTARAGGAGCTGCTTGGGGAACCTGAACATGCAATCCACCTCACCAGCGCATCTACCAATGCATATACATGGTAACAGAAAGTGTTTCATAGGGCAGACAAAGGGGTGTCATCCCAGTGACCCTTCAGAAGACTCTTTGGCAGGTAGCAAGGTGTTGGACACTGTATTGCTATCTGAAAATCCAGATGGATTCAAATGGGAGACTGGGCTATGTGACCTCCAGAGCTACCTTCCAACATTTCTGATTCTACACAAACATTTTTGTAGCCTTGTAAAGCTCAAAGCAAAACAAAATCTTCCTCAGACTGCTCTTCCTCCAGGGTAAACAATTTACTGCAGAGTTTTAGCATTGGAGTCTTCATCTTCTGCATCTGTATTAGCCCTTTTCTCAGTACATTATTTTCCACAAATGACTAAATAATTAGAAAAATACTTTCAAAGGTACAACACTGAAGTAAGATCCAACTAGTGTACATACTGCATCAGTAACATGGATTCTCTTAGCAGCAGGTGTTTGGGGTTTATGTGCARTAGCATGAAATGATTCCTGTTCCCTTTTAATAAAGTGTAGACACAAAAAGAGAACCACAGAAGTGTAGTATCTAGAAAAGCCTTTATTCTAAGATGAAAGATGTGTTTCTCATTATGCTTCTTTCAGCAAACTGTATTTATAAGGCCAGTGGTTATTTCAAGGCCAACGCCCCAAACATATTTTAGGATGTATTTTACAGGATTTATTCTCCCTAAAAATATTTTAATCTGTTTCTGCMTAAGTATTATCTTTTGCTGTTGTTTTTCTCCAAATAAAAATACTGCCAGAATGCAGGAAACTAAGTTGAAGGAAATGGAAATAGATATCGCTAAGAAAACCCAAAGCATTGCTAACCTTAAACGGCTGCTTCAAGAAGCAACAGAACGTGAACACAACRCTGATAAAAATTTACAAGATCTAAAAGAACAAGTGAGTAAAATTTAGCTAGATAACTCAGAAAATAGAATGCTTAATTTGTCTTTGTAATGTCTGTAGTGGCAGAATACTTTTTTTTTCTCTTTCTTTTATAGGTTTTTGTAGTCATAGTTGCTGTATTTACGTATTTTAGCCAATTAATGAGGTTTATCACATATTATCAATATATATTCTTGATTTGCAGTCTGAGGAAAACTGTCATTTTTCTACTTTGTTCTCCTGTAGGGTTCTTTTATTATAGTTTCAGTGATCACATGAAAGCCTGTAGATAGATGTTTCAACAAGTCTTAAACTCTTTCCAGCTTGTTCTGCACTGAGGTTGCTGCAAAGACTTCCCTATTCCCTCCAGTTAGTTGGGTTTTTTTTTAGGGGCATGAGAGTATTCTCTATCCTAAACAGAACTCTCATTTCTGTTTCCAGTCTGCCCTCTTACATGCAGCCCCCAGTAGTCTTACAAGTACTGTTGCACATGTGGAAGAGTTGATGAATTTTCAACTCAGGTACCTTTGAAAAGATGTATCAGCTTTTAAGTACTGAGGTGCAGTCCTAGAATTGCCCCTACATCAGCTTCCATCTTCTCATTCATTTATGTGCAGATGATTTTCTTCCCCAGACACCCTGTACTGGCCCTTCTCAGTGTAAGGTATCAAATACAAGTCATATATATATTTTTATATATATATATATATATATATATATATATAAAATGTAAGAAAGTAGATGTGTTCAATAAACATAACTTGGAATTGATTCCTGTAAAACAATTACTTTGTTAGTTTTCCCTTGTTTTTCCTTTTCTAATATCAGTGTTATTAACACGAAATATATACCAGCAGTGAATTTAACACAGAGATAGAAGTCTTTCATTTTGTGGTATTACTCTGGGAGCAACACATTTTCCAGTTTCTTTCATGTCTCAAGTACTGATGAAGGGATGAGATCARAGTTAACTACATTTTAAAAAACAGAGCCTGACTGTGTAAAAAAAAATAACCCAAATCYTTACCACGTTAGGTAGGAACAGAACAAAAACCTATCACTGCCAGTAGTGTCATGCAAGTTTGTGAACTGTCACTGCATTCATTAACTGTACATTAATATATATATAAAATATATATTAACATATTTAAACCACTGTTGTGCTCCTGCAGCTTTACCAGGCATCTCTTTCATCTCTGGTCAGGGACCTCTTCAAACTTAACTTGCAGGTCACCCCCCTAGTCAGTGTACCCTCACTGGGGCTGTCACTGCAAAATCACAGGGTTTTCACACCATCTTTCAAAATGAACTGGGACACCCAGGTATGCAAATAAKCACATCAGTAATATTTTTAAAGCATTTAAATGACTTAGGCATATCAATTCCTTAAGCATATGTATACAGTATGTTRGTGTAGCTGTACATCCAACTTGCTTTGTAAATCTAACTTATAAATTAATTTTTCTTCACCTTTCCTGAAATATGTAGCAATGATCTTTACTAACTGTGGAAACGCTGTCAAGCGTTAGCTTTGTGTGTGGCAATTGTACGTGACCAATTTTTTTTTTCTGATAGCTTTTAATGTTCGGTTACATMCTTAGTATTATTTTCATTCTTTTTTTAATCTTGTATCCAAGAGAAGTCTATCTGAACTGCATTGCCATGGATACTGTTTTCARGAATAAAACTTACTTAATTTTTCTTTTAAGATTGAGCATCTCAAATGTCTTCCTGAAGGTGCAGGGACAGAGCAAAACATCATCAAGGAGCTTCAGCTTTTAAGGTAATGTACTTCTAAACTAACACCTCAGACAGTATACATGAAATGAGATTAGGAAATGGCCACTGCAATTTTTACTTAAATATTTTAGGTTTTAAAATATTTTATTAATTAAAAATATTATATTTTTAAATATTCCAGATTAACTAATAATCAATTAGAGAAAGAAAAAGCAGAACTCATGCACCAGATGGAAGATAATAAGCATGAAAGACACAGCTCTACAAGTGAAGGTCCTGCAGCTGGTAATAATTTTCAATACCTAAAAATAAAGATCATCTTGTATTTAGGGTCTAAAATGACATTTACTGAATATGTGTGTGCAAAGTTAAAATAAATCCACAGAATTATGTGAAGTAAATCTACTTCTACTAAATGCCGAAATAGTGTAAACTGAAGCAGATTAAGGTCTTGGATTTTTGAGTATATATACAAACTTTTTGAAGAGACTTTTCAGTAAAAATCTCCATAATCAATTATTATGAGCAAGAGGCTGTAAAYTTTGTATGATTTTCTCCTCACAAGAAGGTGTGTAGTTCCTGCCCMCACTAGCTTTATTGACCTCAGAAGACTGTAAGATGTCAGTCATTCACTGAAATCCTCTTTCCAATACCTTTTGCTTTGGGTTCYAAGATGCTAGAGAATGAGTGTTTATTTCCAGTTACCAGCTCTGTGAAGGATTTAAGACCTAGCAGACATCAGTCCCATGGGAAAAGCAGAGCACTATGGAGCAGCACACTGCCATATGACTGGAGGAAAAAAAACCAAACTAACCTTACAGAAATTATGGATACATACAAGATCCTTACAGTATTCCCTGACTTCCTGCATTTAATTCAGAGGAAGTGTACATGTTGTATTTTTCAAAAGTGTCTAACAGAGACTGCCCACTGGGCTACTGCATTCAATCACAGGAACCAGACACCACTGCCTAATTTGTATAGGAACTAAGAAAAAGCCTAGGTGACTTCAATGTTTGGTGATCCCAATTAATTTGTTTTATTTAACTGTTTCCGCTTTCAGGAGATGCAGAATTATTGAAACAAGATTATTTGTGCCATGGGTTTTCACTACTTAAAATTTCATTAAAAATYATTATTTTTGCAGGACATAATGAAACTGTAGAGAAGGATAAAATTGACAGACTAATGACAGAAATGGCTGACCTCCAGGCACAGCTGGAAGTTTCAGAGCTCGAAAAACAGCAATTAAAGGTGAGCTGCAAGGATCATCCTAGGCAAGATAATAAGCAAAATTATGGTTAGTTAGAAAGAGCTGTTTAATAGCTAAATTAATGTTTAATGACACAGTCAATTTCTAAACATTATCTACAACATCTATTTTGTTTTTAGTGAAGGTGCTGTTTAKGGGTAGAGTTTTTTGTTTCTAGACAAGTTCCTAATTCTCTTATCATATAATTCCTCAAGAAAAAGGCAAAAAGTGTTGTGTGGTATTAACAAAGTTCTGGAWAAATGTGGTACTCCATTCTTTTCAATAGGAAGAGACACATCAGCTGAGAAGAGAACTAGAAACCTATAATCCTTCCTTTTTTGAAGAACTTGAGGATCTAAAATATAACTACAAGGAAGAAGTAAAAAAGAATATTATCTTAGAAGAGAGATTGAAGCAGCTTTATGAAGAGTTTGGCATTCAGGATAGGCAACATTTCTGTTGATCAAGGTGGCATTCAGTATCSTCATAATAGATACAAAAAATAAAATTGTCTCTGTTTATCTTGGAATTATACAAGTCTCTTAAAGTTATGTTAGTTTGCACACACCTAGGAGTGCAGAATTAGATTATTGAACAGTTAATGGTCAGTATTTATACACAACGGTCAAAACAGAAGTTTTACYTCTCCCAGCTCCTGTGCAATAATATGTTTTAATTCAGAACACTCAGTTTGGGTAAWAAGGTGTCAGCTGAAATTGAAACCTTGGGCTTCTCTTAAACATTAATAAAACTTTAAACTGTCAGCATACTAAGTATGCCAAGTCGCAGATCAGTAAGAATATGTAATTTGCTCTCGTTGTCTTGTGCAACCATAATGTTTAACTCTGAACTCAGGGTCAGTGTGCTGGATGTCTGTTCTTACATCTCTGGTTATTTTTACCTTAATGTTAAAAAATCCAAGAATAAACAACTGAAAATGAAGCTATGGTATTTCAGCCAAACCACTGGTACTTTTGTAGATAATTGATTTTTCCTTTTGTTTATTTTATATTGCTGGATGTATACTTTTATAGCAGAGATGAAATAAAGGCAACTCAAATGATCATTCAGTCTCACCTTTATTTTTTATATACCTTATCTTACTTAATATGCCCTTGATGAAGTTTCYTAATTGAGACACAGCTGTAAATGGGAATTACTAGGCCAAGTCATGTCTCTCTCCACTTAAAAGGCTCTCCAAAATAAAACTAGCGTATTTTCTACTATTTACTCTTTTTGTCCCAAAATAGTGCAAGTACCTGTAGGATACAGGGTTTTTAAATAATAGCATAATGCTGCAGATGTATAGTTAAATGATACCAGAAAGAAAAATGATACCAGTCTTCCCCCAAAAGAAACAACTTTAAAAAAATTGTCAAATTTTAGGATTAACTCTGGTCCCACCTGAAATATGTCCTTTTACTGTTAAGAAACTTGATGCTAAGTCTCCAACCTACATACAATAGTGTCATAATAATTACATTTGTAGCAGTATAACCTATGTAACTTTTCCAGTTGATTGCATTCATTAGTAAAGCTTTTAGGCCCAGACAGTGGTAGAAAACATACTYCCTACACTTAATGCTAACAGTTTCCAGGAATGGGTTCAAAAGTTAAGGATTTTCCATAAAGTAAACATGCTAGAAGCTAGATCTCTGCTCTGGCTGTCAGATCTCTGTTAKTCAAAGTGAGTCATTTAGGATAAACTTAAAATGATACAGCAGTACCTGTGCTGTTGCCTAAGCTAGAAGAGTATCCGTGAAGAATTCTGTGGTAGACACAAGTAAGAGGAGTGCAGGACATACAACAGTTAACTTAAAGGAAAAAAATAATTTCAGGCATCAAACTTGATATCTTTGAGTCTGTCAAATCTTTGTCCATCCAACACTGAAAAATGGTAAAACAAACTCTTTGGTTCAAAGTCATAGTCATATTTAGTTCTGTTAAAAGAAATCACAACAGGCTGAGAATTCAGGTACGTCTCTGCAAGTGGCCAAGGTAAACCAAGATGATGGCGATGGAGCTGAAAGAAAAGGAAAGACTATCAGTTCCGCCATTCTCATAGAGCAGCACAATGATTCCCAGCTTGGGAAGTGTGTGGGTGTTTGTAGATTCTAGGACCCTCTCCATCAGGGCACTTAAAACCATTAATAAGTTATCTCTCTAACATGAACAACAACAAAGTGCAGAAGGCAAAGCAGAACCCCGGTGTCTTCCACAGTTTCAGAAATAATACAAACTTGCTAATTAATCAAAAATCACATTCTTATTAATAACACTTTTCCTATTAGTCAACATTATGAGAACTTAATTTTTAAATACAAGAATTAAGCTTTAAAACTAATGAGAGAGGCAGGAAAATATGTTCTTAATTACTTTACTGGCATGTTGGGAACAAAAAAAGTTCAATGTCATGTTGTCCYTGTAATGATTCAGTAGCTTTACTAACTCTACTGTCATCTCATTTGTTGGAAAACATTTACTATTAAAGAATTTGGAAAAAAAAAAGACAAAAAATGAATACAGTACTTCACATTTTATGAATTATTACAGTGCTTTCCACATGTCCATCCACATACTTACCTTGATTAAACACCCATCATGGCAGTGCCACACAATTCCTTCAACTTTACCCTCCATGCAGCTTTCAAACCAAGACAGTATGTCATTTTGCTTCAAAGCAGGTGGATTCTTTATTTCAAATGCTCCATGTGGGACCAGAAGATGTACAGGGTGTTTCTTGCTTCCTAATCCTATGTTTAAAGAAACAAATACCTTCCTCCTAGTTAATGTGTCTCGTCACTTTTGTTATTGCAGACATCTTAAAAGCACTCTGAAAAGGTAATCTTCTATTATACTACAACACTGTCCTGTCTTTAACAGAACAGTGAATCACATTTTTAAGTACCAAATGCAGCTGTCTCTCCTCACATTTTCATTTATGTTTATTAAAACCTCCCCCTCCTTTGTACAAAATAAACATGACACAGAGATTTATACAGTTGTCTGTTTTTTCCTTGTGGTCATCTCAGTCACCATAAAGCTACCAGCTAAATCCTTCACGCTTCAGATCGCAATCAATGGCACAAACACCTCTAGTTCCTGAAAATCTGGCATATCTTCATGAATACTTAGAACTAGGCTGTTAACAACTGCATTGCCTTTTCATGTTAACATAAATCTTCATTTAAGAACACAGCTATTGGAACTTTTTGTTGCAATTCTTGTACATACTGAGGAAATGCTCAGGACCGGGTAGGACTATTTTTCCTATCCATCCTTGCAAGTTATCCTAACAACAAAGCAAGTTAGAACTCACTTGTGCTCGTACGTAATTGGATTCTCGTTACAAGGCCTTTAAAGGAAGAAGCCACAACCAAAATTTAGCCAAAATACATTTCCTTAAAAAAATTCCTATTTCATAATTTAAAAATTGCAACTTGTGACTAACTTTAGGGGCTCCAAAAATGCTTGAATAAAGTATTTTACTTCAGTTCATCAAAAGAGTATGTAAAAAATGTGAACGCTCCAAGAAACAAACTTAAAAATTTTTACTAGTATTTTAACAGTAATATTTACAACAGTTTTTCCAGTCAAAATATTTTTGAAAGACCAGAGCAATGCATTTTTATAGTAACTGAGGTTTCAYAGACGTAATCAGTCCCATGACAACTCAGCTTTCTAAGGTGTGTATTTCTGGGTGAGAGTTCCTTCAGCCAGCCTTTTTCCCCCCYTTCTAAGAAGGCTGCTACTGGAAAGCTCTTTTAAAAAACTAACACAAAGAAAATGCACTAATTTCACTCAAAAATACCACTAAATAAAAAAAGTATTTAAGAACAGACAAAATAAACTTACCATATGGATTTGCATTGATATTAGTCCCAATAAGCTCCAATGTCTGTTCTAAAATTTCTGATAATGGCACGGGACTGATTTCCAGAAGCCCTGGGTCAGCATGGTGTTTCAATACCAGTGCTATTCCAGCCTCATAATTTACAACAGATGAGTGCCAGCAATACTGCTTACTGTTCTTCTCCACGGGCACCCAACCTATGAGAAAACACTACATTTTACCAAAGTAAATACCTGAMGTTATTAAATGCATACTAAAAGCTGTTACATGCATTAAAAAACCCCTACAGTTAACTACAAGCAGAAAGAGTAAAAAGAAAAAYTGTTGTGTCTCAGAAGAACATAAATGTGATAATTATGTCTTCAGCTGAAGGCCTGTAAGTTTGTACAGCAAACTGAAATTATTTCCATGTGTCAGAAGAACAAAGCTTTTTTGGATAGTGAATGAATGACATTCCAATTTTTTTTTTTCTGAATATGTTAACTACTATTTTTAACTCCAGAACTAATTCTAATTCACTTCAGAAATTCACACGTGCCTTTCCCCAGTTTTACTGTGCTGCATCATAGGTACCTGGCATATGTCCATTTTCATCGGGCAAAGGATTGCCATTAGAGAACTCTATGTCCTTTGCTGGAATCCAGGTATCTGGAACAGGCTTGAAATCTTCTTCAATATTCCAAACAAATTCTAGGACATATAAATGCAACACTTTATTTTTGGCAAACTGTTAACCARCTTTGCTTTAGCTGTCTTTCAATGCAATTACCAAAATACCATTGATCTAAACCTTGTTTTACAGACAGTAGTCCCAGTCACTTTGTACAAACACCAACATCTGTCACACTCAAGTGGTCTACAATTAGGATAGTTTAAAGATGCATTTAGCCTTTAAGAAATTTAAAGGTTCAAAAATTAAGATTAAGAAATTAGCGACTTATTTCAATTTAAAGCTCTTCAAAGAAAAGGGTGATGTTAAAAAAACTGAAGCAGGATCACTGATACTTCCCATGTTAATCTAGTTGTTTTTCTAACTGGGTGACTTACATTGTCAGAAAGAAGGAAGGAAATCTTCACCAACCTTTGCAATCTTCCAGTGAATACAAGAATCGTTTAAACCTTTTTTCACCTTGTTTAGTGGGTTTTCGATCCAACCTGGCCCATAGGTAGGGTTGTCCTAGGAGTTACCAAAAATAAAACCAGCACTTTACTGAGGTGACCATACCCTGCAGAGTACTGAAATCCACTACATAACAGGCAAGTCGGGAATTCCCACTACCACTACAGAAATTTTATAAGCAAAGCCACCCACCATTTAAATTCAAAGTACACTATGTACATTTCCAATCTATTTTAGATTCTATGTACAGTCTTGCCTAGCATAACACAGAGTTTCCTTACAACTGCAGGTGAAGGCATGAGCCCCAGTGAGTCAATGAACCAGTCTTCTCATTTCCTCCCAACCTCTGGACTTGTATAAATCTTCCCCAAGGAAATCAGACACTCTATTATACATGACCCAATTTGCAAAGAAGACCTATTAAAAACTGGAATAGTTCCTGGATGTTCATATTCACTCAAACAATACTTCATGTACTTTAGAGAGTAGGTGGTAGAACAACTCTAGAAACACCTTCTAAGTCTATGGTAACTATTACTTTGTGGTGAAGATGCTTAATGACACTTTAATTCACAACAGCTGTATATAAATCATACAAAAAAAGGGAAAAGTAAGCAAAAACAAGTTCTAGTCAGCACGAGAAATCTAAAAATGCATCTTCCTTATTACCTTTATATGTTGTTACATAACAGCAGGTTCCATCCACCTTTTCAGTAGGAACTGCATTGTGTACGTCTGCCTCTAATGCCTTTCCAGTTATAGTGTCAGTTGCCAAAACTTTAAATGGCTGAAAAGAAGACAAGTGGCTGTGTTACTGCCTTGCTCTCATACAGATTCTTGCTCCTTACAGTTGGCCTCTATAAATCCAGCTCTTGAAGTATTACACCTTATAGAGCTGATTTTTAATAGTTTCTTCAAAACTTGATAGTTTGCTAAGTACTCTAAGACAGAAGAACCAGAGCAACCTGTTTGTCAAGTCTTTCCATCTTTCCCATTCTTGATTATTATTTACACRTGACTTTGCTTTCCACGATAAACTACAACTGTTCTACAGTCCAACACTGCACCATTTTGCAGCATTTGCAGTCCAACACTGCATTAAGGTGGCAGTAGAAATTCCTCACAACTAGCTTTCCCCAGCTTTCAGTTTGGAGATGGAAGTCAATACTGCCATGTTAGTCCAATACACAGAGCAGGTATGCTTTTGCAAGGAAGCAAAAGCATCCTGGTGTTAAACACTTAGTATCAGCAATGTCAGCTAAACATTTTTGCGCTTCAGAAGAGCAAAGAAATAAATGATCTGTGGATCTTAAACAGCCAACTACTACAAATTTCTAGGACTTCTGTACGGCTTCTTTAACAGTTTCACTGCAAACACGCAATGAGTTGTGTTTGGATTCAAATCTTTTTCTCTATAACCATCATACCTCCCTCTTCTCTCCCCAGTAAACTTTGTCTTTTAATCTTGACTCTTTCTGCTAGCAAAACACAAARCAAGTCCTTGTTTTGCAGAAGTCTTGAAACGGAATGTGGAATTCATAAAATGAGAACCTGTGTGACATGACATGACTGTTTCATATTATAGTTATTAGATGTGTAACCATAACAAACAGCATATATGAAGATTACATTAAAAATTTCACAGTAGTGAGAAGACATTCCCATTGGTTTTACCACCACTACCACCCCTTTTCTCCCCTACCAGTCATAGCCACGTTTTATCCTTGCCTGAATTTTAAAAACGAAAACAAAAACCAAATCAAAGCAACAACAAAAAAATACAAAAAAAACCAAAACCAGCCAAACAAAAGCAGCATATGTCAGTTCCAGATCTAATACCCTGTTAGGTTTTTCGGTGCGAAGAATCACCGGTGTAGAGAGGTACCCTTASATTACCGTAACTGAGGTGGTTTAACTCCGAGTTGAACAATTATGTTACTATCATTTTGGCAACCATCTCAGCTCTTTTATCCAGAAACAAATGAACAATGGAAGGGGGTCACCCAGAGCTGCATTCAAGCTCACTATGCAGCTACAGCTAAAACCAGGGAAGTCTGTCCACATCTCACAGCCTCATTTTTCTTAAGTCATAAGACTGATATTCCAAAAAGAAAACAACAATAAAGGGGGAAAAAACAACAACAATAATAACAAAAACCGACAACAAAAAATTCCCAAAACCCCAAAAAATCACCCAAAGGGAWAAAAGCTCATTTTTCTTCCTAGGAGTCTGAGAGGCAGGAATGGCAGGAAGGTGTCACACAGGCTGCCGGTGCGGTCACACTGGAGTGGCCTTCACACAGAAAAAGCAAACACAGCATCAGGGTGAACACCTGTAGGTACTTCCCAGGAAAAGCGTGGGGCTGAGTTGACATGGCATTCAGACGGCCCTTCTTCCCTGCATTTCAACAGGAGAAGCCTATGCAAACCTCTCCCGCGACATTCCCTTAAATCTACAGCAGACCTTCTCGCCATTCGGCTGTGGCCGGGGGCTCTAACACGGTCCGTGCTGGTCCAAGCCGCGGCCCAGGGAGTTCCCCTGGGCTCGGGCATGGGCCCAGCCCCACCTGCCTGCCCCCGTCCTCCCATCCCGGTGCCGCCCCAGCTACCTGTCGCTCCCGCTTGGCCGAGGGCTCGTCCTTCACCTCGGTGACGAACAGACACGGCACCTTGCGCTGCACTGCGCCCCGCCGCCTCATGACCCCGGCCGCCCGCGCCCCCCTCGCCGCCGCCGCGCCTGCGCCGGCCCKCCCGCGCTGCGCCACGGGAAATGGAGTCCGCCGGCGCCGCTGCTGCTGCTGCGCGCGGCGGGGCCGCCTCCGCCCAACATCGGGCCCAGCGACGGGATGGCTCCGCTCGGGCGACCCGGCCCGACCCGACCCGACCTGGGGCGRCTGCGCTCTCCCCAGCGCCGGCTCCTGCGGGAGTAGACTCCTATAGACTCCTGGGTCTATAGGTCCTGCCAGGAACCTGCTCCAGCGCGGGCTTCTCATGAGGCCCCAGCCTCCTTTGGGGGCAGCCAGCTGCCCTGGCGTGGGGCCCTCCGCAGGCTGCAGGTCCATCTCTGCTGCACCGTGGATCTTCATGGGCTTCAGGGGCACAGCTGCCTCACCATGGCCTTCACCACGGGCTGCAGGAGACACTCTCTGTCCCGGCATCTGGAGCACCTTYTCCCACTTGTTCTACCCTGACCTTGGTGTCTGAGGGTTCTTTCTCTCACACATATTCTCGCTTCTCCCTCTGACTGTTGTTGCCAGCAGGCTGTGGTATCTTTGTGGTATCAGAGATTTGTTTTTAAGACCACAGTTACATCAGCAAAAATTTGAGTATTATTTAAGCTTCACTAAATTGGTTTGTTCCATTTCGTGTTAAAAAGGCACTAGAATGGGTGACTGTCTGAAACAATCTGATATGCTATATTTTACTTGGACACACTAGCRAGAAAGGAAGACAGCCTGGACAGGTCATGTAGCAGCATGATGCTGATGTCCCAAGCTGGAGGAGCAGTTGGCAACTGTTAAAATGTAACACTCCATCCTGGCTAACAACTGCTCTCCGTTCAGTTCAACAGTCCAACCACATGGAGAAGGTACCACATGCTTCATTCAGCTATTTTTTGTTTTAGCTACACTATCCACTGAGTTTTATTTCATCTGAAGGTTTGGTATTTGGAAGAAAACTGCTTTCAGAAGAAGATGATTTGCCTGACTGCTGATAGCTTTAATTCAAAGTACTTACATTCCATCTGGTAAAAATCCAGGGATGGGTTTAGGGCTTTTGGTTATTCCATCCATTTTTAAGGGTCAGGGAGTTAGGGGTTAATGCCTGGGAGATGGCCTTTGTGTCTCAGGAGGTGGCCCAGTTGTACTGACTACAGTCCAAAAGTTTTTGGAGATGCTGCTCTTAGAAATAGCAGTTAATTTTTGGAACTGGGAGAAACCTGCTTCCAAATAGTCCAGTATTTTCAAGTATGGCCTTGTTTTCATTTAAGAAATTACTCAGAAACTCATTYAGAAATAAGCCTCAAAGTGGCATTTACAGTTCTCAAGTGGGATGCCATTCACATCCAAGATGTAAACTTGAGTTTACGTATTCAGGGTAAAGCTTATGAGCACTTGCCTCTTTGGAATTGCAAGTTTATTATATGCTTGAGAAAGACACCTCAGGTTATAAGGATAAGTGAATTGCATCATCAGAGATGATGCTAAAATCTGCAAACTCTGATAAGACAGAGATGCAGAACAATAATTTTATGTACAACTAACCGAAGTGACTTGTGTTGGGAAAGTACTGACTCTGCAATATTGTACAGAGTTTTTAGCTGGTGCCGCATTGATCAGTAGAGGGACAGCAGCAGTATGAGTATATGTATGAGTAAAGAAACAGTAATTAAACAAATCCATCTAGACAGTCTATTATTCCCATTAGGTTTTTGTTTGTCATCTTTTAAAACAGCTGAAGCTGAAAGATGAAAGCTGAAAGCTGAAAGACGGTGCKAGGAGTGTAGTGCCAACATCAAGTCCCAATTTTTTTTCAGTTTTTTTKGGCAATCTTTCTGGATTTTGTTTCTTATCCCATGTTTTCCCATAGATTCATGTCCTTTAATAGTAAGGCAGTACTAGTGTAAGATTTGCACTTGTATGGCACGTTTCATTGGAGATTGATCTGATTTTTCCATTGTAAAGAAAAGTAAACTCAGCCAGCTCAGTTAAATGACTTAAGAGATTTTTTTTTCCTTCCCAGAAGCTCATGAAAAGTCTGCAGCAAACTAAGTAGACTGTCTTACCATATTCTAATCTAGAAACAATTTTACATTACCAAACACCGCTGACCTGACTCAATAACTTTAGAGCAATCTAGAGCTTATGATATCAGTCATGAAAGATAATTTGAAATGTTGTAAACTATAAGAATGTGGTCCCACAAAATCTTGGTCATATATTTATAGCAGTGTGAACTGTCATATATTCRATATGTTCACACAGCATGTACTAATCCATTTATTCCATTTTGATTGTTATATTTACAACACCTGAAAACTGTTTTCTCCTGCAGCAAAACTACAGCAAGTTCTCCTGTTTCTGGGAGACAGAGCCCGTAGGCTGTAGGAGGATAAGCTGTGACTTCTTTCACAGAAAACCCCGTAATATAAATGGACTTTATTTGCCACCTAGTAACAGTGAGTAAAAATATTTTCTCAACAATTTGTACATTAGAGTAATGAAATAGACAAAAATGTCCTTCCAGTGCTTATGTAATATATAGTAAAGTCAAGAAATGCACCATGGTGAATTGATCAGGTATTATCTGCTATCCCAGCAAGTTTAGGGGGAAGAAAGGAATTTGAATAAGGTTGCCACATGAATTATTTTAGCTGTCGTATTACGAGTCTTCATATCTATTAGTGGTATAAAAGATGAAGTCACATTTAGGTTGCTGAGATCCATGGAATAAAAATGTTGCTTAGCTTGAATTTCTGATAGATTAAATCTCTCTAGTAGTTCAAATGGTTAGGATGCAGGTAATAATTTAAGAAAAATCAAAAGTAGTGTGTGTGGTGGGAGGAGGAGGTTGGTGGGGACACCGATATTTGTTGATCGAGCACAACATGTATGAATGAGGTGCCCCTTGTAGAGATAACATCAGATTCCAGAGCTTTTTGTGCAGATATATTTCCAGTTTGTTGTGAATAAAAATTGCAGGCTCGAGCATTGGTTACATGTTACCAAAGTGCAGTAATAGTTTGTAAGACAGCACTCTTATTCGTGGAAAACTCCACCRTTACAAGTTGTGTTTTTTCCCTCATCCATTTCTAAGAGGAGCTCTTGACTATCAGAAGTCCTGGTATACATCTGGAACTTGGAAACAGGATAAGTAAGAGTCCAGAGCAAAGAACAAAGACAGATGTCAGAAGCAGGAGTGAGGAGAGCAAGTCACCATGAAACCTGGTGTTCCTGAAATTGCTGCACGAAAATGTAGCCCATCGTATCTGGGCATGTGGAGCCCAACTAAGCACACAGGATCAAGGCAAGACCTGGAGTGCTGTTTTTCTGARTGCCCATAATGCCTTCAGCTCCCACTTACACAGCACAGACACACTTTTGGCTGTGGTGCAAGTCAGAGACTCAAAAACCACTGTGGGCAAGGGTATCCTGTGTAAGAGCAATGTCCAACAACCACAGCTGGAAAACAGACCAAACCCTTTACTTTTTACTGAAATATGTAGAAGTTCAAAGCCTGTGTGCACCACAATAGCATTGCAGATAATAAACCTGCTTTTTTTTGTTGTTGTTGTTCTTATACTTAAAAATCTTGTTAAACTAATTGAAGTTTCATTTAGCTTATTCTACCTGAAGCTAAAAATAGCCTGTTCTCAGTGAAAAAGGCTCCATCAAGTTAGTGTTGTATCTTAYACATCTCTTACATGAGATACAACAAATCTGATTTGCAAACAGGTTATGAGAAAAGGTTTAACATGATATAGATGCTGCTCCAAGGCAAGCAAGAGATGCACAAGAATAAAAACAACCAGAATAATAGAAAAATGCTTACACTTTCTTTTTGACTGGAAAATATATCAAACTTCAATATTTTTAATATAATGCACAGACTACTATAGTTGCAAATCAGTCAGCTTGAACAATACCCATAGACTCATCATTTCTTCATTTTTCTTTTCAGCCCATTGTATTTCCTGGCTCTTGGAACATGTTATCGCAGTACTAAAGCCATTTTGCTGAAAATATTATGTGTGGAGATAAATTCCTTAGGAAAATAATATATTTTTTTTTCTGATTAAGTGTAAATTATTTTCTTGGACATCACATTCCCTCACAAAGTCTATATTTTATACCTAGTTATGAGAGTTGACATTGTTTGATGTAAAAAAAGTCTTCAAATTGAAAATGAGCAATCTGGTGCTTAGAATTGCTAAATTCTTCAAAATGGATGGTGTAGGGATTGACACAGCATGTTTGCAACTTTTTGAAATAGTGCAGTGATGAAAACGTTGCTCTTTTCAAAAGTCTGTATTTAACAGTGCCCATGTCCATTCAGAGGAGCTGGAACCTGTATTTTTCATACTTTCTGGAGTTGAAAGGTACTCTCTTGCCAACCTGAGCACAAGATAACTCCTAATCCTGATAATGTTTTCAGAAGTATACCTGTCGGTGTCAACCTGGATGTGACACTTTAGTTTCCTTCTAACAAAGTAATTCTAATGTTCTTGTCTGCAGATGTCCCATTGAAACAGGATGTCCAAGGAGGCATTCTGCATCCAGCCCATCGTCAGGACTCACTCAGAAATCAAGAGAATGTTTTAGTACCAATTCACCCTCCACTGATTATAAACCTCAGTGATGAAGAGGATGATGAAGAGGACGATGAAGAGGATGATGATGAGGAAGACAACTGTAAACAGTTTTGCTTTCTTTTATAAGCAAATTCAATGGGTTTTGTAAGCTCTTGCAATGTACTTCACAACWGATTTGTTATAATAACCATTTCATTTTTAGAAAAGGGTTGTTGAAAAGATTTTTTAAATGGTTTTTATCTAATCTTGAAAGTGTTGGAACTGGTAGTCACCAGGTGTGCGCAAGGCAGTATTTTCTAATGCCTGTGRTCCATTTCAAATGGCCGTCAAAAGCTCTTCAAAATTTTGGGATGAAATTACAAGTTTAGGAGGTACTTCGCTTATGGGAAACAAATTTTTGAACAAGGGCTATATGCACTTGTCAGAGTGCATATAGCCCTTGTTCAAAGGTAGTCACAAGTTTTTTTACAAAAGATTGTTGTGTGACTTTAACTTAAGTAATTTTTTCAGCTGATTTRCCAAACTCTGTAGGCAGTCTTATTTTTTGGAGAAAGTTATTCTTAAATCCAGCAAAGAGAATTGATGCAAAACTCCCCTCTAGTTGAACTGAATGTTTTTATTATATATTTACATATGTATATATACATATATGTTAATACAGTTAAGCTATTGACTGTATCTCCCTTAGAGATAAGAGATTCATAGGGATGGAACAAAGGACAYGTTCCTGGAGAGTGAAAGTGAGAGAATGACCTACTTTCAGGCATGCATTCAGCAAATTGCTGTGCTGCCCCAACCCACTTTTCACTTGCCCGCTGCCCGTCAGGTGGGCTGGTAGAACACCCTGTCAGTGCTTTCTAACTTGGTTTCAGCCTGAGTATGCCACTTAAACAATATAGAAAGTAGGGCTTTGCTAATCTTCATTGCCTTATCTGAGAGACATCAGAAGCACTCACCTCACCAGCTCTGCCAACAGGCATTACAGGATAGTAACTTTGGGCCGAGGCTTTGTTACAAGCACTCTTTGGTGGATATAAATGAAAGATTATTTTGAAAATGAATATTGGAAATATGTATTTTTGAATCCTTTTGAATTAACAAACATTTGCTTATAAAAATGTGTTTTAACTGCGATCCCATTGCACTTGAAAATACCTAATATTTAGTAATCATTTTTCAGYCCAGAAGCACAGGTTGTAGTCAAAACCAAAAATAACCAATGACAAAAATTAAAGTCATTATCATGTTTTGTTATTAAGAATTATTGAAGGTGTTTGTATAGTTGCCTTGTAATCTTTTACAAATATTTCCTGCAGATGTTTCTAACTGGATCCCTAAGACTGTTTTAGATATTGAAGAGGAAAGAGCAATAAGGGATATATGCTATAAATCTGGTAAATATGATATTAATAATTCTTTCCTTAGAAGCAAAGCTTCCAATACAGTAAACTTTTGGGCTTTTTTTTTTTCCCCTCTTGGGGCATGTTTAGGAGAGTATTATGGGATTCAGAACCCTTACAAACACCAATCAACAAAAACTGTGTCTTCACCATGGCAAGATGAGTTAATACCCTTGGAAAGTACTGAACAAAACTTGCAGAAAGGCAAGTATTGTGATTTCTTTGGACTGTATTTACCACTTCTAAAATTGCTGTGACAGGGAGAAACTATACATAGTTTGCACTTCCTCCCTACTTTTTAAATTTAGTGAAAATATTACAAAAAATATATTTTGTCAGCAAATTGCAAAAACACTTCATTGGTTTTTTGCCATGTATATAGTCACACTTGTGCTGATGACCTGCATCAATTGTGGATGGAAAAGGTAGAAATGGACTATTAACCCAATCTGTACTTTCCTGATATAAATAACATAGGTATTTCATATAATTTCATGATGAAGATTTATGTAATCTAATTTTAACCATCCTAAGGTTAGGAATGTAGTTTTAAGTTTCTYATCCAGCCTCTCTGGTGAAAATGGAGAGAGACAAGAACTCCAATGAATCTCCTTTTTATTGAATCACCAGGCAGTACCAAACGGTGGGATGAGCCACTTTTCCAGACATGCTCCATGATCTCTGCTGGCTATCTTGGGTATCTTGATGCCAAAATGTAGTGTTAAATCAAATTTTTCTATAACTGAATTTAGATTAAATGCTTCATTCAATTGTCTTGTAAAAGAGAAGACTGAAAGAGTTACAATTTGTTTTGAATTCTGGACTATCCAACATAATTAAGGTCAAAGGAATACAAATTTATAAACATTTACCCCAGTTCGTAATTTATTGTCTTCTAATTTCTGAATTTGAGATGAGAGACTCAGTGACAAATGTGTGAACATACCTTTTAAGAAGAATTATTATTTATTATTACACACRTTAAGAGAAAAAGATAGCTATGTTTCCCCAAAACAGTTTTTCAATTGAATTCTTTGAGGCTTCAGGTACTATGATGACATGCATTCCTGAAAACGCCATGAATTCAAATAGATAGGATTAATAAATATAATTCATGGGTAGTGAGAAGCTCATGAATAAGCAGGTAATTGATAGCTGGGTCTTTACTTTGGAGCCATAGTCTTCTGTAGTCTATGAATTATGATATTTTCTTACAGAGCATGAAAATTARACATCAGTTACACTAGACAGGATTCAAATAATTAATAAAAGAGAAATAAGGTTATGAAATGAGAGGTTAAGAGAAATTGCACTAAACTAATCAATGCCTTATAGGGGTGAGAGGAAGAGAATATCAGTGCCATTACCTGTGCTTACACACAGCTAAATATTCTTTCTGTTGCCTTTCCAGGTGACAGTAACACAATTCCTACAAGATTTAGTAATACAAGGAAAGAAAAAGAGAGTTCAGAAAGGAGAGTATCAATCGAGACTTTTCCCAGAACAGATCATAAATCCTTTGACAATGGAGGTAATAATACTGTAGCATCAGCTCCTCATTGCTGAATGTCATGTGATAAATAAAGTAACTGAATATGCATGCATTAAACTTCCCCATTTTGCATTTGAGTCATTATATGTTCTTTATGTTCTACACACTCTTTCTTATGCTGAACCATTAATTATAACAATAAAACTTATTGTTTATGATTATATATTATGCTTATTTTAGGATTGCACTGGAAATTTTTTTTATGTAGATTACAGTTGATTTTGGAGAAGAAAAGGTTCTGTGAAAAAGCAAGTGTAGAGATGCAGACAAATTGGTTAGAGCCTGGTACTACTAATGCCAAGGACGTGGGTTTGATTCCTGTATGGACAATTCATTTAAGAGCTGGACTTGATGATTCTTATGAGCCCCTTCCAACTCAGAATATTCTGTGACTGTGATTCTGTGACTGTCTGAAGTCAAAATGCTTTCAAAAACTGTTACTTTTGTGAGACTATCCATAGTTAAGATGAATAAGCTTTGTATTTTTCAGTTATCCTGCGATCCTGCAACTTGTGTAACAGGATCCAATCCCTCTARGTAAACTTGGTTGACCATAATGAAGACGCACTGTTTTGACCAATTGAGTTCAGTATTGAATCATGTCATTAAAGTTGAAGAATGCCCCATTCTCCTTGAATTTATTTAATACTTAGTGGTATTCAATCCTTTTTAAAATAAATATTTATTAATGATAAAAATAGTAATAACTGTAGTATTCTTTTCTTCCACCTTAGTTTATCAAGGTAAAATAGTGCAACACCATGCTAGGGCTGCTTGCTCTAGCTTGGAGCAAACTGGTGTGTGTCTTCTACCTCCACAACTATTGCACAGTAAAAATGTATATTACATTCTACRTCTTTTCCTGTGATCTTTATGTACAAAAGTATTTTTCTTTTTAGATATTGTTTATGTCTGTATAAACATTTACCAATGAGCCACAATTCAATAATTGAATCTCTCTTAAAAATTATATGTATTTAAAGCTTTTAATAGACTATTTAATAGCTCTGTTTAACAGATTATTTTTTTCTAATTTTTGTGGGCCTTATTAAATCAGCTATTTGGTTTCATTGTGTTAATTGTATTTTTCTACTCCAGCTAAAAACATGCCATTTAAAAAGCAGACTCTTTGCACTGTTCACCTTTCTCAGGGTGCTCTTGAGTATAGATAACTTTATGAGACTCCTTTCCTRCAGGAGGTGGTGGTTCTGTGATGCAGAGGAACACATTTGTTGATGGGAACAGATTTGAGGCACTACTTCGGGAAAAAGAACCAATTACATCAAAGTATTCCAATGTGAAAGGTACTTCATTATTATATATTTGCAAWTTTTTAGATTAGATTACTTTTGTTCCCCTGCAAATGTGGTGAACATTTTGTTGTATGTTATGTTTAATTCTGCTTCTTTAGACAGTTTGCATCCTCTGATAGATTCAATTACGAGTCCCTGAGTTACCAAAGTCTTTGATGCTCACGTTAGATCATGAGAAGTGCTGTGCGCTTTCCACTTCGGAAAAGTAAAACAGATTTGATTGTAGGTAGTATCTCACAGAGCACAGGAATTAAAAAAAACTACTAAAAATATAGTTAAGGAAAGAACATAACACTTGTGATAAAGTGTGTTTATCAAAAACTAGTCACATACAGCAAATTAAAATACTTACATTGAAGTACCTTAAAGTTTCATCCTTTTCACAGGAGAGTTCCAGAATATATTTGTCAATTTATCATTGTAGAAAATGTTATTGTGRGTAGATTGTTATCCACTTATTTCTTTACAGTTTTTAGAATAAAAGGGGAAAAAAGGACAGATTTTTGTCTTTAAACTACCCCATAAACTGAAGCAGAAGTAGAGCATTTCTGCCACATTTTGGCCTGAAATGAGAGGAACCAAAAGTGCTTATTTTTGTTAGCAGGAAAAAAGGGAGAACACAGCCCCATCTTCCCAAAGAGTAGCAGGGCCAATAGAAGAGTGCTGTGGTTACTTTAAAATGCCACTTTTCTTGTGAAGTTTTATTTGTGGTTTGAAGTGGGCTTGCCTATGCAGCCAGTGCTTTTGCAAATTTTTCTCCATCATTTGCAGTATTTTGCTATGTTCATGCACTGCACATGTCCAGGGTGTATCCAGATGCTACAGGCAGAAGTCATTCACAGTTCAGCCAGGCATCCTTTGAAGTGCATGGGTTGGTGTCCGTGGGCTCAGCCATGAGTGTTCCAGAGGTCCACACCTATGCACTATAGAGAAAGGATGATCTGATTTTTGCATTTAGAGTTTATTTTTGAGTTGGCCTTCAAGATTTCTTCTGCTAGAGGAAATATAGACACTTTTGCTTTCCTTCTGGGGAATGACACTTTTTATAATAATTGACATGTGAAACCATGTTCCACCCAAAGGGGCCTATTTATGAARCAGGAGATTACGTTTTCAAAACACCACAGTGTTTTTGGCTATGAACATTTTTTGTGCCTTCTAAAAAGTGAATATGCGYTACTTTAATTCCTCAGAAACCAACCACACTGAACAGGTAAAGAACCACCACTGTAAGGAAGTAAAGGAAAATAAAAGGATTTCTGAGGAGCGAAGGCATTCAGCTAATGCAGTAGCTRGCAAAGGTATTTTGAAAAAATCATCAGCTAATTCATTTCTATTTACTAAGCTGTGAGATGATTTAGCACTATCTAGTAAATTTCTGTTCTTAGTGTCAAATATGGACAGCCCATACTTGGATTGGTCTATTTGCAAAGAACATTTTTTTAATCTTGTTCAGTCTCCTGTTGTCTGCACTATGTGAAATTTTGAATAACAGGACAACCTTTTTGGTTGTATTTTCACTTTTAGGAATTCACACTCTGGACCCCAAAACAAAACCAAGTTATCAACACAGGGGTCAAAGTAAGGATGATGAAGCTGCTTCCTCATGTCCGTCTGGGAGAGAAACTGGAAGATACACTCATTTAAATTCTCCAGAACCGCGACGATCAGCGTATGTAGTCTACCGGACTGTCACTCAAAAACCGAAATTCAATGGACCTACAGGTGGGTTCCTGTGTACACAGAATTCTTAAAATACCTGTCTGTATTGTGCTGCATTCAACTGGGTCCCTGAAGGTGAATAATAAGTTATTTATGCCTAGATACAGGCATGAGTAAATTTGATCAAGCATAGTTTTCACAAGTAGATTTCAGCCATATCCATRGACAGGAATGTAAAAATTTATAAAGCTTTACAATTTGTCAGACAGAATTTTCATAAACAATAATTGAGCCATCTTTACAGCAGGAATTCAGGGATGCAACAAAGTGGTGATTTACACAAATACAGTAATCCCAGCTTGTTACATCATGTCTTATGTGATTTATTCTTTTCAAATATTTAATAAACCTTGAAAACTCCACCTTTAAGCTCTTATTTTATTCTGACTACTTATGGTAGAAGTATTTTTTGCAGTAGAATTTCAGCTGTGTATCAAGAAATGTTTCTTGTTCAACTTTATTTTTCCCRGTAGGGTATGAAAGATTACCTTGCTTTGCAGCATATATTTCCATAACTGGGATTTCACTGGAGTTTTCATTTTTATGGATTTGTATTTATTTTCATTATCTAGGATTATTTTTTGTCTTGAGTAAACAAGGTCTTGGGTCTTATTCACACTTCTGTTATCAATTTAAATGCAGTGTAAATCTTTGTGTTTAACATTAGTATTATTTTTTTCACATTATTTATGTTGGACAGAGGACTAAATCTATTCTTTCTACTGTTCATAAAGGATGATACGTTCCTTCATCTTACTCTACTGTGTTATTGATGGTACATGCTATGTCATTATTGACAAGAAACCTACAGGTGGATTTCTGAGTCTTGCATCTTTCTTTCTGGCMATCTGCTTCAGATTTATTGCATCTTTTGCTTTATTTTTAACTTGCTAATATATATAGCCTCACCCAATCTAGTACATCATTTGGGCTTTATTTGAATTTTCAGTTTCCATATCTGTGGTTTCTCTGGATAATTTGTTTTTTTTTTTTCATTTGTCACTTTGTCAACAGATTTAGTGGTAAATAATTTAAATAATCAGGAATCAAAAAAGTGATTTCATCTTGCCAGTTTCAGTCATCCCTCTTAGGCTGGGTTCATTCTCCATTTTGAAGTGCCTCCCTGTCTTAATCTCTAATAACAGAGACCTCCTTCAGACAGAGTAATGCCTACTTTAGGGTGAATAAAGTTAAGTGAAACAAATTCCAACATTGGTGCTTTGTCTTGAGGACAAATAGGTCTTTTTTCTATTTTCTTTGAATGTTTGCTTTCATTAAATGTGAACAAGGTGGTRTAGGGGTTATAGAGAGAACATTCTCTATGTGAAGAATGCATTTTATTAAAATTCCAGGTTAAAAAAAGATAGAACATTTTCGAAAAAATGGGAAAGAGCAATTTTGTCATAAGAATAATCATTAACGTTTTTGCTGCCTTTCTTTCCAGCAGTACCCGAGTCCTGTGGTCAGAAAGGCTCCAAACAAAAGCATCAGCCTGACACCAATAGGAGATTTTGGACACAGACAGAAAACTATGGTAATATTTACACATTGTGTATAAACTGAACATTGTAGGATTATTAAGAAATTAATAATTTTAATTAATCGCATTGAGATGGAATTAAAAAAGAATATTAATAATATCAATTTTTAATGAATTTTTTTAGAAAATGGTTTGTGATTAGGCAGCATATTCTGAGGCACTATCAACTGTCTAGCACAAAAACGTAATATAGCCTTGTATATAGAGCTTTCACAAGCAGGCATAAAACAGAAGCTATTGTTGTCTTTGGGAAGGTCTTCAGACCAGGAACACTCCTATTGTTAAAACCAAGGATGTCCATAGCAGAGTCTCCTTATTTGGAAGATCACATGAGYCTCAAAGAAATGCCACAATATTGCAAATTACCTTTAAAGTTCTAGAAGAGAACTAAAGTTCTAGAGACTCTGCCTTTAATAGTAGCTTGTGTTTCAGAGGCAATGTCTGAGTCATCTGATGCGTTTTATTTTGAAACTTCAGCCAATGCAATATGCAATTCACATATCAAATGAAGGAAATCTTTCCTGAAATTGTGGCTGAAATAAGGAAACAATGTGTATGTTTTTTCCTACAGGCAAATATACTTCAGGCTCTTCTAATTCACCAGCTTGGAGGAAAAGAAACCCACCAGCAAAACCGTTTTCTAAATTTAAAATAACCACTCAGGTAACTAATGGAAATGGTTACAGTTCAACCTTTTTAGGAGAATTGGCATGTCTCTGCCCACCTAGAGAATGTAAAGTGCTTGTAAAGCTTCCTCATTCAAAACCTGCAAGATTTTGATCAATGCTGAGTAGCTGAAAGAGCAGTTAATAGTTTTATTTTTTTCAGTCATGTGCCTTTGCCTGAATAACTAACCTGTGATTTCTAATTTTTTTTTACAGTAATAATACTTATATGAAAGCAAAATGTGTRCTCTAAAGTAAAGTGCTACATAAGGCAGGGTTTGGATTTTGGTGCCAGACAAACACAGCAGAGACCATATGAGTTTGATCTATCTCTTTCTCTGCTGGATTGTTTRTGAAGCTTCAGCAATGGCTGAACAATAACCAGCTGAGGTCTGAATGAAAGGACTCAGGCTACAAAATGTTTGCAAGATACCCYAAAGACCATTCATACATTTTACAGCTGCCTTGAAAGCTGAGATTAGARCCTCTATATTGTGTTTCATGTTGAAATTTTACTTCTTAAAATGTTTCTGAAGAAGCATATAGTTTTACTCTAAGAAATTATGCACAGAGTTTTGTGTATATCTGTTTTAACAGCAGAGTAAAGAAGACATGGAAGTGAATAGAAAAGGAGAAAAAGAAAAATCTAAAGGGAAATAAGGAAATTATCACCTGGAATGTCCAAGATGAAGGAACTGCAAACTCCAAAAAGAAGGTGCAGGAAGGAAGCACACTGTAGTGTTTCAAAACTGGTTAAAAATTCTTAAAAGTATGCTCTGCATGGTGACATATAAAGATCTATATTCACTAAGTTTAATCTACTATAAAAATTTGGCAGTTGAAGTTATTTTTACAGACTACGGCTCTGACTGATAGCAATAGTTCATAAAGAAAAAATCCCTAACCAGAGTCTTCCCCTATTTTATTTGATAGATGCTTTAAGGCATAATTCCTAATACGAATAAATACTATTAGTTAYACTTAGCAGTTTCAGAGGACTTTTAATGTAAACAGCAATAGTGTAATGCATTCTGGGATGTGGTTTGTTGGTACAAAAGCCAAGATTTCTAGATGGTTTAGCTGTTTTGCCAGATGTCTGGGAACTCAGTCTGAATTTGATCTTGAAATTTTGCAATTTTAGCAGAGCAGAAAAACTGTTATGACCTAAATAGACTTCACAAGAAAACTCTCAGAATTAACTGAGGTGTGTTTTTACATGAGTTTCAAACTAAAATATGTCGTATAAAGACTGATAAGAAGACTGATAAGAAGGATACTTTAACATTGCGTTCTGGAGAAACAAACCTCATATTGAAGTGTTACATATACATGACTTCATATCTTTTTCTCAGATTTTTTTTTTTCATTTTTTTCCATTTACCTGACTTTCTTAGAACATAATCAGTTTTTGAAAAGAACCCTTCAAACTTCTTTCTGTAATGCTAGGATCCGGTAATTATCTCAGTGGCACCTTTAACTGTGGGAATGAAAGCATTTTGCCATATTGGAGCCTTTTCTTCTGTGACTGCTTATAACATGAGGCTGGGTCAGATCCCTTCCAGGGTATTTCTAGCTGAAATGATTCTATTGTTCTATGAGAAATATAGTCATATGTTTCTCTGCCCTACTTGATTATCTCAATAGTGGTGTAATTTTTATTTTGAAATTTAATTTTTAATAATTTAAGTTAGAACATGCCGTACTGATTATAGACATGTATGCAGTTATGCATCACTTTTCATAACTGAAGAAGAGTAGAAAAACCTGGAGGAYCTGGTTTAGCTAAGTGAAAATGTAAAAAACAAGAAGCATCCTTTTAAAATCAAAGACTAGGTGTGTTGGAAATATTCCCTCCACCTCTAATTAGACATTGGCATTTCAAATTGTAGCACATGGTGCCTTGGAGCAACATTTCACATACTGTCTGCCTGAGGCGATTTAAAATGTCAGTTCAGAGGGCTGTTGTATCAAGTGATTTTTTAGTATCTTGATAAAAGCTTTAAATTCCTTTTTGTTTTTCACATAAAAGAAATATAAATTTTACATTTCCTATTTGTCCAATGTCTCCACAATTTAGAGTATTAAATTTGATAAGGCCATAAAGGGGCATGGACAAATGTTGTTATGCTGGTCTGATTTTAGCATTCTGTTAAAAAGGATTGCAATATTAATTTGTGCAAGTGGTTAATATTGTTACTATATGGATGCATAAGTGCAGGCTGTGCTGTGCTGCACGTGCTGCCTGCTGGCTTGTGCCACACAGATCCCTTACCACARGAGAAAATCAGCAGCTTCTACTTGGTACAGGTGATTTCACTCCCTGCTGGGCCTTGCTTTTATTTAGCAGTGCAGCAGTTCTCAGGTAGACATCCTTTCTGTTTGACAGTGGAAATGAGGAATAGAGTTGGCTTCTTTGGGAAAATCCTGAAAGAGTTGCAGTGACCAAAATGGGGTAATTTCCCATGGATGCAATCTGCAGGGTGTGCTGGGCTGTGGTCAGAGGCCCATTTAGCTTGGGGCTCGCAGCATCTGAAGGGTCATAGGGTTAACTCTCTCTTCCTTTTCTTTTTAGTGTTGTCTCAAAAAATCAGGATCTTAAGAGGTCTTKTATAGAATCTGAGCACTTTTCTGACTGGGATCATAAAGAACAGGGCACCTCCTGATACAATTTAACCCACCTCCCCACCCTGAAAAAGCAACCAAACAAACCAAAGCCAAAAGAAAATAATTTCCCAGGATCTTAAGATGCAAATATCCCAGCAGATGGYTGGGCTAAGTGTCAGGCTCTTCTCAAGGGAAAGACAAGGAAATGCAGGAAGAAAAGGATGTGGTCATGAGGGTAATTCTGGGCTGATCCTCAATTTTTGTGAAATCACAGCTTCAGTACTCTTTTCACTGGAGCTTCCTGTAGAGATTTTACAAATACTGTTCTTTTAGTCATCACTTGCTCAACCCAGGAATTCACAGATACCAAAAAATACTTCAACATTGCACATTAAATATATGGCTCAATAAGATATTTACAGTTCCTGTGAGGTGTTAGCTGCTCTTGACAGAAATCAGAGGAACATTAAGGGATCAAGTGCTTTGTGTGATCAGATCCTTAATTAAGATTTCCCTTTCACAGATTTGTTTTTTCCTAAGATTCTCTAAACTAATAAAAATACCTGTTTGTTTTCCAGATCAAAGACACTTTCCCTGTTATACTTTTTAATCTTGCCTGGTTTTCTCTGTCATTAAAGCCCCAGAGAGGAGCCAAAAGAAATTGAGAATATTCAGCATTTCATGCAGTGAGGCCCTAAAGATTGATTGCATTTCTGTACTTYCACATAATCACTGCATGATAGACCCCCTCACTGATTTACACTTACACTAGTTGAAAATAAGGTCTGAGATAATGAGCCAAAGATCACAGGCAGAGGGCCACTGAAACAGAGTTGAACTTGCCCTGGTATTAAGTATGCATGGCCATAATCTGCTTCTGAATTGGAAGGCCCAGGGGAAATAAGTGATTTGTTGCTTTCACCCTGGATGTGTTAAAATATGCTAATGTTTTTCCAGATAGTACTTCTAAAAGCACATCAGACATCTAATCTAGGTGAATCATATTCCTTAGTAAATAGAATAACAGTGCTACCACTTGCATTTTGACAAAAGTTTGCAAAGCTTCCAGTCTGAGATCCTGCATTCCTTAACAAACTTGTATGGCAAAATTAGTACCATTAACTCCCAGCATCTCAGCAGCACTGATATTGTACATATTCTGTTTATTAATTAAGGTAGGAAAGTCCATCTCAAGTTAGCACCTGAACAAGAAAACCACTGGTTGTTGTAAAACGAAAATAGAGTAAAATGTCCCTGGGAATTGTAGACGTTGTTTAAAAAGAAGGATTTTTACAGTTTTCCCCATATAAAGATATTTTCTGATAAAACCTCCCTTGTACAGCAATACATTATGTAAATATATAAATTTATTAAAAAACCAACCGAGTCTGTCAATTATTTCACTGTGTCGGAGGCCACCAGGCGGCGGTGCAGTCCCAGGAATGGGTTTGAACAACGCCCAGCAGGABCCTTCCTCGGCGTGCGCTTGGGTCCCGCTCTCCGGAGATACAGCCTCTCCSCGGTGTTATGCAAAGGCTTTACGTTCAGAGAAAAGGCCACAATAGCCTTCTCATGGCCAGCTCGGGGGAGAACTACGACAACCTACATTCAAAATTGCTAAATAGTTGTTTGTTTGTTTGTTTGTTTGTTTTTTGTTTTGATTTTTTTTTAAATCAAAAAACAGAGTGGTGATATAACCCTATTTCTCTCTCATACTACACACTTTCCAAAGGGTGTTTTCTGTTATCTCCTGTTCTGGGTAGTTCTCACCACAAGCTTCTTCTCAGGGAAACTGAGAAGTCTTTGAAAAGGGATGTTCCAAGACTGAGAGTCTCCTTTAATCTTTCCAGCCTGGAAACATTTTAGATGTTTTTAAATGTCTTCGCTTTTCTCATTTGGGATATTTTGCAAGTGGAAATAATGATAGAAACATGCTACTGTGATATGTAAGATTTGAGGCACCTGAAAGCACAACTATTAGGCTTAAAATCCTGCTCCCCCTTTCATTTTTTTACTTCCTGAGGAAAARCCTGCTAGACAAGACTAGATATTAAATTGATAGGGCCATTTGAGAAAGTAAGGTGAACATCCAACACTCCTTAGTTCATTTAAGAACATACACAAAAGACACTTTGGGGGGTTTTATGGCACATTTTACCTTCCCTGGGCAAAAGCAATGTCTTCAGAGATTGGCATTCTTGTTGTTTCTGTTCATCCATGATCACRGAATCATAAAAAGACCACCAAGATCACTGAGTCAGAAGTTTATTAATCATTTTCCAATCTAAGGATAGAACGTGCTTCTTACATTTTCACAACTAATTCTACCTCCCGGACGATCTTCAGGCCACCTTTTGAAGATTATAGTGCCTTACTGCACCAAGTACAACATACTCTAACAGGACCCACAGTAATCCTTTTGACTTCCACACAATTACTGATAGTCTTAGATTTGAGTGTATCTTGATTGATCACAACACAGTGCCTTCCAAGCTTCTCATTGCCATATGCATTGCAGCCTGCYAAATTGATATTGCTCTTGGAGACAGAAGAGGATGTGAAATGCTGCAAGACTTTAACTTCAGAAGAAAAATTTGCAAACTGGGCAAATATAGTAGAGAATTGTAGGAAGAACAATAAATTACAGAAATTCAACAATCAGTTGCAAGTTATATGAAACGTGATTTGCACCAGCTCTCTCATGTGTCCAGTGCCAATCAAAACCTTTGTTCTCTTTGATGTTGGGAGTACTTGATGATGAAGGGAAGACAGAAGTCTTAAACAGTTTGTGCTCATAAGTACCAGACCATTAACATTCAGAAATTAAATATTTGTTTTTAGGGATTATTAGTTTTATTCTATTATGTGTACATCTGTATGTCTTTCTCATTGACCAAAGCACATGTCAGCAAGAATAGTGCCAGTACAGTTTGGATGAATGGCCAGCTGAACTACTCACTGATACTACCAGCTGTCAAGAGAAGTCATGAGTTTGTTAAAAAGTAAAACAGAATCRTGTGCTGCTGTATTTTTGTGTCCAATATAAGGAATTGAAAAATATGATAATTAAAATATTTTGTAAATTTTTTAAAACTGGATCCTTGGGAGAGGGAATTGTTTAACATCTTGTGAAATGACAATGATGTATTTCCTAGTGAAAATGCCACATTACAGTAGCAYTGAGATTCCTGGTACACTTACAGTAAAGCATCCTTCAGGTAAGGCAGCTGCAATGTTTGAAGTCTGGAAACTGGCAGATGTTTAGCATTTCTTAACTTCAGGCCACAGATACCTACTGTTTGATTTAGGGCACTAGAAAAACTACCAGCATGGCTTGAACCAAAGTTGCTGTAGAATAAGTAGCCACAATAGATGAACTCCTTTGATTTACTATTGTTTTATTTGCCCTAGAGTGCTCTGCACTATTTCAAAGTGACACACCTCAGGGGTTCACAGCAGACTCTCCGCCCCTTATTCTAGCATGACTGATCCAACATTTGGTTTGCTGAAAAAAGCTGTTTTAAAGCCATTATTTTTAAATCCCCAGGATGATACATACTATCTTTATTTAAAAGCCAAGGAATAGCARCACCTAATATTTATTTTAGTAGACTAGTGGCCACTTTTTAGATTACGTAATAGAAATAGAAATTTTGCTTGCCAGATCACATCATGCTTCTCTGAAGAATTTGAAATGTGSCTCTCAACAGAACTTGAGAAAACCCCCCCTCTTTCCTGTGTAAACTCCAGGCAGGTGGTAGCAAAGAGCTAATGTCCTGAGAAGACTGCTTCCYGATTGTGTGTGTATGTATGTATGTATGAATATGGATGGATGGATGGATATGTTTCTTTAAAGTGCACGCAGGAGCCACTGGAGTTTGTTGACAGGGCTTTAAACTATCTTGGGAGGGAGAGAGAGAAAACCAGGCTTCCCAGTGATGGACAGTGGGATGGTGTGTCAAAACYTGAGGAGCCTGAGGAAATCACTTCTAATGGGATCCCTCAATCTGCTTCAGGTGTTGGCTACAGTGTACCACATATGATGATATGTGTTACAGTAATGCACATGGCATAAAGAAAAAAAAATAGTATGCTTTGGCCCAGTCCCAGAGATTTGATATTAATAACTGAAACCTGGTGGGATGAGTCCTGTGGCAGAAGTGCCCTTTTGGGTGGTTAAAGGCTCTTCAAGAGGGATAGGCAGGGCAGAAGAGGCAGGGGGTGACCTTGTGTGTAATAGATGGGATAGAATGTATTGAGTTCACAGTTGGCAATGGTACAGTTGAGGTGCTCTGGGTAAGAATCGAGGGGCAAACAGATAATGTCACCGTGGAAGTCTGCTATAGACCTCCCAGCCAGGACAATGACACTGACAAGTTATTTTTGTGAGGAAGTAAGGAACACTTGCAATGCAACTGCCCTTGTCTTTATGGAGGACTTCAACTTGCCAGAAATCAGCTGGGAGCACATCCTGGGCCAGARGATTCCTAAAATACCTGGATGACAGCTTTATAGAACAGGTTCTGAGGGAGCTGACTCAGAAAGATGCCCTTCTTCATCTACTGCTTGTCAACAGAGTGGATCTCCTAAACAGAGGGGAGATTGGCAGCCCTCTTGGCCACAGTGACCACAAAGTGATCGAGATTAAAATCTCTGTTGACAGGGAGAAAAATGTCAGCAAAACTTCAACCCTGGACTTGGGCATGAGGAGAACTGGTTTCAGGCTGCTCGGGGAATTAGTGAGTGAAATCCCCTGGGAAAATG
>QVAJ01000066.1:3140926-3180058 GCA_003546035.1 Mixornis gularis | reverse complement strand
CAGAGTTCCAGCTTTATCCAGGTAAGAATGGCTGGCTCCTCCCACTGGGTGGAGCATCTCACAATAGGTATGATAGAATGTGGGTATGTGTTGGGAAGGGGAAACAGCCTGAGTTGTAATGGCCCATCATGGAGAAAGATAAGAAGCTTGGGGAGTTGTAATGGCCCATCATGGAGAAAGATAAGAAAAATGCCCTACCTGGTATTAACCCTTGGGCCATTATCAAAAGGCACCCGCCCCCCTCCCTCCAGAGTAAACAAGGGATAAAGAGGAACAACCCCCCAACTGTTTTTCAGCAGATGAAAATTGAATATACTCTATAACCCAGGACAAACTGTTACCACTGAATAATAAAATAATGGTCAACCCATTTAAAACCACCCCACTCYCCCATCTTACAAGCTGGTTTTGTTTTATTTTACTTTCCCAAGGAATGATCAATATTCAAAAGTGAGAAGGAATCAAATTAACTTCTCCATTACTCCTGTGGAAACTTCACTCTTCTGGTTGATTTATTGACAGCACCAKGGCTAATCCAGGGTGTACAGTCAGGATTGTTGAGGTGTACCTTAGCAGAGTTTGAAAAATAAGCTTGTTAATAAAGCATGGGAACTGGCAGCATCCTGCTCAGCCTCTCTGCTGTGTTGAGGGTAATTGCACAAGACTTCCTCCTTTTGCATAAGGATTTCTCTATCAAATGGAATTTACTGTAGAAATGTGATAGGGTAAATAGTACCTTCCCTGTAAGGTGACACTTTACTCTCTGGTTTCTCCTCTCACACCTGGCCCCAGGAATTTCCCTTAGAGTTGTAGAAYAGCTATACCACYCTCAGGGATATCAGAGAGGACAGTTGTATTTGTCTTGGTCTTAAGAGTTTTCTTTACAGTGTGAGCTGTAAATTAGAMAAAGAGAAAACTCAAGGTAGGGCAAAGGCTTCAGCAGCCAACAGTCACTCTCCAAGGCACGATCCAAGGATTGGTGGTGTGGAAGTACCCTACAGGCTGATGGGAAAGAAGTGACGTCTCAGTGTAACCTCCCAYAAACTGTGAGGAGTGTCCTGGTTTAGGGCAAATTTGGGAGGAAACCTCCAAATGGGATCCCTCTGGAAAAGCAAACTCAAATGGTCCCTCCCCCAGCTGATCTGGGAAAAAAAGTCCTCAGAGAAAAGTGGAAAAAACTGTTTATTCAACAAAGTGCCCACAAAAACAAAAAATTAATAGCATGAAACAACAAAACCTCTCGCCACTTGGAAGAGAGATGGCAAAATTGARAAAGTCCTTGCCATGGGTGTAGCTCAGTTCTACCAGTCTCTTATCAGTCCCTCTGGCACTGGAAAATGCTGTCCTGGGCCCTGGTGGGCTGCAGATGTGAGCTCCTGGTGCTCTTCTGGGTTTTCAGTCCAGAGCAGGGCTAAACAGTCCCAAGAGAAAGAAAAAAAAAACCAGTCCAGGGAGCTTCTCTGCCTCAACTAGCTAAAACTAACTGAAAGCACAGGAGATCTCTGTCCTGCTGTCTGTCTGTTCTGCAGACAACACAGTCCTGGAGAGGAATGCAGAGGAGTGAGTGCAGTGTCTGAAAACAGTGTGCTTCTTCTTTCCCCCACTTCGCTCTCAGATCCAGTCTGAAAGGTGCAGAACACAACATACAGCATAAACAGAACAGACAATTGAGGATACAAGCATCAAAAAGTCACCCCAGGACAGAAGTMATGAAAATTCAGCCTCATTTCTGAAACAAAACCACAACATAGTCCTGTTAATCAAAGTGTAACCAAAATAACTGAAATGCTAGCTGTGAGCCAGGTAGAGACCAARCATGAAGCAGAGAAATTATTTGGGAAATACTGGAGTCAAAATAGCTGGAGAAGACTTGCCTTGGGGGAAAAATCCAGAGGATAACTCAGATCATATTGAGTTATGTACTGCCTGACCCTTTGGCAATATCTGCTTTATACATACCCCAAGCATGAACAGGCATGTGAGATGTCATGTAGATGCAGTAAAAATATATTGGGGAAAGTCCTCAGGAACAGCTGGATGGGAATCTGRTTAGGCATGAAATGTTCAGAAAGCAGCAGAGCTTCTGTACCTATTACAGAAGCCAGAAGTATCTTCTCTTTCTTGGTACTGTGGATTGCCTTTTGTATTCAGCTTTCAGATCAACTTGAGGTTTTAAAGAGCTTTTCCTGGAAATGCATTCTGAGATTGAGGAGCTCTGTGAGTTCTTTGAAAATAATAAGTACTTAGGAACAGGAGATAGAATTAGACAAAGGAGTKTGGGTCTTTTTTTTTCCCTTGTAGTTGCTTGCCTATTTTTTCACAGTATTTAAAAGAACTTTGATATTTTGTCAGACTCTTGTTCTTTCTTTTACAAGTTTCTTGGCAGTCAAAATAGTATTTTATACAAAATGGTAGCAAAAATCCAAAAATTTATGTGTCCATTTCTTTTGGGAGCTGGTTTCTTTCAGAAGGAAGATTAAAATCTAGAACAAATCATAGAGAGTAGCTATAAAATGAAACAGAACAAAGAGAATAAACAGAATAAACAGAATATAACTATTTTTTAATAATTTGTGGTCATTGAATGCAAAAAAATACTGCTATTATAATCATTTATTCTGGGATGGTAAGTAGTGGTCAAAGTTTTTCTCACTATTCTCTGCCCTTGATACTGTGTACTGACAGAGAAAGCATTATTGTACCCAACTTTTGGCAAATTTCTGCTGTCACCATCACTTCAGAACTTAATAAATGAGAAATAATCCTCATTTTGCCAAAAGAAAACTGTTCAACAACAGTCAGAACATTTCTTTTGTGGTCAGTCCTCTCTGGCCTTGCCTGATCTTCTCCTGTGAGACTCAGCTTTATCTTTTATGAGTTTAAAATCTCAGGTCTTGTGAGGTTCTGCCTCTTGAGGTCTCGCAGGCAATCATTGCAATTATATTACTTTCTGTCCAGCCAGCCTTTGCTCTATGAATGAATCACTCATGAGCAGAATGCTGTTATATAATGTCAGCTTGAGAGTTTAGGAAGATTAAGACTCTAATTTTCATTTCAGGGTATCCACAGTGGGCAAGGGAATGTACTGGAAATAARAGTGTTAGCATTAATGAATTATGGGGAAATAAAAAAGTAGGATACTTGTGTTTGACCTGTTCCAAAATACAGATGGAGAGAAAATAAAAGTGGAAATAGGCCAGAGTGAAGAAAGCCAAAACCATCTAGKGAATAGGTGATCAATACAATACAGCTTCTTTGGTGAAATAGAGACACCTCAGGTGAAGAACTCAGTTCATGCTATACCAGGTAGAGACAACCCACATATTCCTGTGAACCAGGACGTAGAGCTACAACAAAGTGACTTTTTCTCTTCCAGAAATAGTAGTTGTGGYGGGACATCAGCAGGAGCACCGCTGTCAAATGCTGCCTCTTAAATGCATTGATGCAGTGAACATCTCAGTGTGCTCTTTTCTCYGTCAGTATCGATGGTGAATTAGGGTAGGCCACAGACTGGCTTTCCTGAATAATCAGAGTTAGAGCCATCCTGTACTACTGCTGTAATATGACCAGGATTGTTTTTTCTTTCTATCCAGCCACTTCAGTTTAGCTCTATTTTCTCTTCTTCCTCCTCCTAATAAATACACAGGATGAATCTATGCCAGATACTATAGTTAATTTTATTCACTTCTTAACTAAACATGGCAGATTACAGCATGCAGTCTAAATTATATGTCCATTTATTAACACCTTACAAATTTTGCATGAAGAAATGTAGATAAACTCCAAATATTAGGTGTAAATTGAAAGTAGTGAGGTGTAACGGTATGTGGTAGAGAAAAATGCTTTTGCCTTCTCYTCTTGCAAGCAAAGCAGTGATATATAATTGCATGCTTTTGTAACAAGATATGTTTTGATAGTAATGAGGTTTTTTGGCGACTGAATGAAGTGACAAATAGACTGAATTGTCCAGGTTAGAATAAATGCCCACACTTTTGTAACTCTGCACCTCACTGCACTTGTTACCAGCCCCTTTCTGTTCCCCCAGCTATTTTAATTCTTTTGAGTACTGACTGAAGGTGTTTATATGCTGGGATAGATATACTACACAGCTTCTGAGAGATTCTTCATTGCATGCTGAGTATGTCTGATCTTTCAGGTTTACCAAGTATGCACAGATCAAAGGTGAACTTAGTGCTGAACTTACTAYTGTGTATGATTTATCTGAGGAATACCTGTCTTTTCAGAAGTCTAATAGCTTATGCTGTTGGATGTCTGAAAAGAATGCAAGTATCACAAAACACCAGGAAAGTTATATCCTTGTGTTTTGTTTTACTTGAGATGGAGTATAGGATTTTAACGTCTTCTGAGGAATGGTTGATGACAATGCCTTTGGCTTTTCAGGATCTGTTTGTCATCTGGTTCTGGTGCAAATCCATCTATTATCCATTCTTACCATTACAACTTCACAGGARTTTTTCATGTCTATATTATACAAGAGATCACATCCTTGACAATGAACTGATTATTYGCAATTTATTCTCTATCTTCTGCCRATGAGAGAGTAATGGGGCTATATATGCTTATTTTTTCATGGAAACATGGAATAGTTTGGGTTGAGGACCTCAAAGATAGTTTAGTTTAGTTYAGTTTCAGTTTTTAATAAAACAATTAAAGTTTGAACTAGACTTTCTACTCCAATGTTTGGAGATTTTTGTTTTTCATTATGTAAACATCAGTATCATGCAGGCAACAGACATGCAACAAAAATTTCACAGCATTTATACAGTACTTGAATTAAAAGGAAAACTCCTATTTATCACAGAGTTAAAAAAATCTTCATAGATATACTGTGCTTGCAGAACAGCTGTCAGGGAATCAGTAATGTTGTCTAAATTAAATGTCTTTTTTATGCCTTTTTTCACAGTTAGAAGTGGCCAACATTAGCTCTAAAGTTGAAACAGTGGGCTTTTCTTTAAGAATACATGGTGAGGTTTATTGTGGTTTTTTTCTGTGTCATGGGATGAAGTGGGGTGGTTTTTGTTTTTTAGAGTTTAACTTAGTTCTCCAGAGTTTTATTAATTTGCTCACATAAAACGGTACTTTGAAAATCATAAATGTGTTTTCTTGTAAGACTCAAAAACAAGTTTACTTTCTTATGGCAACTGCTGGCTTCCTTACTTTTAAGTGCTATTATTGATACTTGAACTGTATATGACCGATACCGTGACATTTCTATATGTCTGGTTCTGGATCATTAGAGCTGGGAAAAACTTTGTTGTTAATTGCAGTGAGTGTCAAAAGATCCATGCTGGATCATGCTTTTAGTATTAATCTCCAATGTAACAAAGCTACAGCATAAGATCAAAAAGTATTCAATTCATTTTTTGATAATTAATATAGTTCTCAACTTCTTAGCTTGTTTCCACCTCCCACAGTGTTTAAAGCTCTCATGATTTCTGCTGATCTGGATTTGTAAAGTAATTATTAAAAGCCTTTGATATTTATAAGAGATGTGAAACATTTCTACTAATTAATTATTAATTCCCCAAGTGATTCAACCTTACCAATTTGTAATAAATATTTAAGATTTCTATGAAATAAAGAGTTTTGGTTGATTGTTTTTGTTTGGTTGTTTTTTCTGCAGGGGGTTGTTTGTTTGTTAATTTTACTTTCATGGTTTTGTAATTTGAAGTAAGAAGACTTTTAATACTACTCAAGACATTTTTATCTGTGCGCATTTTACTATGTACTATATACATTTGTCTTAGTGTTGATAGCTTGTTCTTGAAATTAGCAAAACCTATCAGTTGTTCCAWGTCCAGAAGAATCACAGAATCACAGAATATGCCAAGTTGGAAGGGACCCTCAAGAATCCTTGAGTCCAGCCCCTGAGCCATCCCTAAAGACCATCCCCAAGKGTCAACCATGCGTCCAASGGTATTGTCCAAATGCTTCTTGAACTCTGTCAGGCTGGTGCTGTGACCAGCAACGTCTCTGGGGAGCCTGTTCCAGAGCCCAGCCACCCTCTCTGAGGGAAGAACCTTTCTCTAATATCCAACCTAAACCTCCCCTGACACAATTTCAGGCCATTCCCTTTGGTCATGTTGCACCAGAGAAGAGATCAGTGTCTGCCCCTCCTTGTCCTCTCATGAGGAAGTTGTAAAATGAGATCTCCCCTCAGTCTCCTCTTTTCCAGGCTGAACAGACCAAGGGACTTCAGCCTCCCCTCATACAGCTCCCCATAAAGGCCCCAGTAAACCAGTCTGCACATGTCAGTAATTTCACACACTCAAAATCCTGAGCTATAGGGTACATGGTCCTGGAGTAGATTATGAAAGCTGAAGAGTGTCTTTATACCATGTGTTGGGAGAGTTGGGATTTARGAACTTTAGAAAGCAAATTTAAAAATTATAAGTCTAGTTGGAGCCCAAATCTAGAGCTGGTGGGAAGCAATAAATACATCTAATCTCTGTTTACTCCATGGAGCTTTAGTGCTGAAGTCAGACTGTTCTTCAGCAAAAGACATGATTCTGTTTAAATTTCAGAAAGTAGAATCTTATCTAGAAAGTAATCCACTAACATTTTTCAGCACTCTCCGAATGTACCRATAAGAGCTAATCAATCAATTTTCAAAGCCTGATTGCTGTAGGAGGATAACGTAGTCACAGTGTGCTACTGACGTCTTCTCAGATTATTTCCCAACACCTGAAAAAAAAGGATGTTGACAATATGGTTTTGTTATCTCATTTTTTTTTAAATAATGCAGAATTAACTTAGCTTGTGAATAAATAAGTTATAGCAGGTGACTGCTGAGAGTTCTCTTTCTACTCACTTTGAGTCCATTTGGGATCTTTTACCAGTCACAGAGAGGATCTGCAGCAATTGCTTATTGGTGGTTCAACAAGAGAGAGAGAGCTAAATAGCTAAGATTAATTGGCTAGGAGGCTGAGTATTAATATACTCACCACATACAATGCAGAGAGTCTGCTAATCCAGCACTTCCCTCTCAAGTGGGGGAGTTATAGGCCCTTCTGTATCRCCTAATTCTTCACACTGAATTGCTGTCTTTTTCTCTCCTTTTATTTTTTCTTCCCTTTAAGATTTTACCCTTTTATCTTAGTATTTTTCTCATAAATTGCTGAGATCCTTGCTGTCCCATCCCTGCACTTCTGAAAATTCCTTCATAAGAAGTTTCTTCCAGCTCACTTCTGAGTCCCTTTTTGAATTCAAAGGTTTGAGAATTTGAATTTGTAGGTGGCTCATTTGCACTTTTAAAACTCCTTGACAAAATCAACAATGTCAACCAGAAGGGGATTTTTTGCCAAAATATGAAATACTTTGCTCCCTTCAATCCTACCATATGGAGCCACCTAAACATTGTCTAGGCTGTTATCATTGTGAACTGAATCTCCTGGCATGTTGTTTTGGCTTTTGGAAAATAATATACAGATATATTTTAAACTTGGATTAAAAAATCCTTTTCATTTCAGAGGGTTAAGGCATTTTTCATGTAATTTTCTTTCATACCACCATCAAGCACAATCCTGTATTTTCATGGCATCTATTCACAAAGCTGTTCTTTGTCCTCTGCTKCAGGGTCCTTGACAGGCTAGGCAAGATGCTGCTTTTAGCATTGTGACATTCTAATGATATTAGTGCTTCTCTTTAAAAATCAAAGCTATGCTTTCCTTGAGAGAGAACTTAAATTTTTGAAATTAAGCTCAAAAATGATGTCTAAATCATGTAGTCTTACCTCCTCAGTATGACAGGATATCAAATTTTACATTTGGCTTACATCAAACCCAAATGCTTGCTAAGTCTTGGAGTCCTACATGGCTTGTGGTAGGATCTTATCTGTAATCYAACTTACTAGTTCACTTCTGTTTGAAGTCTTACTATACGCAATGAAAACAGGAGTAACACAGCGGAAGAGCTTTATATCCTTCTGTGTGTGTATTTTTCCTCCTGAATCCTTGAGCCACTCAGTATCTCAAAAAGTTCACTCCTTTTATTAATTTTATTATCTGAAGTGAGTTTAGCTCACTAACTTTCTTTCATCTTAACAACAGTATTCTTGACAGATCTAAGCCTTGGCCACATCACTGTGCTCTATCAGCTGAAGCTCAGTGCAGACTTGCAGTATCAGGGTTCTTTTAGGAGGAGCTGGCTGTGAGACAAGGTACTGAATCTGAGTAGTGTCTGATTGTGCAGAGACATGATGATATCCCATATAAACTAAATATTCTTCTTCTTAGATTTTATAATGTTGTTGCTACCTCTTTTAGAATATGTCTTGGTAATGAGAAAGTTACTTTTACAATTTATAAGATTGTTGAAACTCTTCTGAGTAAATAGACTTGTATACTGAGCACGTAACCTGCACCTGACTTTTTGGACACAGGTCTCCAGTATTTCTCTATATTGTAGCAAACATTGTAGCACTGTGAAAATTTATTCCATGATTCATATTCTTTTTAACAATAACTTTCTTACTATTTACTGCTGTCTTGTGAAGTTACAGTGCGATTAACATTTGTTTCTGGGATGGTATTGAATACATTTGCTGTATAATTATTTGTATATACTCTCTTTTGATCCATACTTTCCATAAAGACATATCCATAATTAATGTCACAGGTCTCTATTTATTTCCAGAGATAAAAATGTATTAATTCCCATAGCTCATTTGGACCTGCAGGGGAATAGCAATTTTTAGATCTAAATAAGTTATTCAGCATTCCCCTTTGGTATTATTAATTTTGTTTTTTTAGAGCAACTGCTTGAATGTGTACCAAATGAACATATTTAACACTAAAATTAACTACAGTCAGATAACTCATCAGTTAAAAAAAACCCCTGAGAATGCACATAGATCTTTGCAATTCCGAATGTAAGCAAAAACAAGGGAAATACAATCACAGAGTATAATATTGTAATAAAACATCAGAACATGTAAAAACTTCAGTCACCAAGTTATTGGCTTCATATGGACTCATAATTAATTCATAGTCTGCTTCAAATGTGGCTGGGAGAAAGGACATAAACCAAGAATGTGGGGTTTTGTGTTTTCCCCTCTGTGACTTTTCTGCCAGATTCCAAATGAAATGAAACCAAGGCTGACATTACACAAAATTTAATTCAGATGAAACTTCAGACACTAAAGTCATTAAGCATACATTGACTAAATAAAAAATGARATGTTTGCAAGCTGCCTTGATGTGGTCTGCAAAGTTTAGTACATAAAAAAACAGCCCAGTGAATTGTCAAATGCTACTGAAGAAAATAAAAAGAAACCCCTGGCCCTTTATTCTTCCTTTATTCTCTTACAATTGCTTCACAGATACAATACTCCAGATAAAATAGATGGTTATAAACCAGCATGCTGAAGTAGAATGATTTCTTGTATCACTAAGTCACTGCAAAACAGTTTAGAAAAAAAAAAGACAACAATAATTTACTATTTTAGAAGTGTTTATATAATTTCAATTTTTCATACAGCAAGTGAAGAACTGTGACTCTTGTCTCTTCCCTGCAGATGCTAGTAGTTATCATAACTTCTTAGAGGTTAAGTTTCTTCATTCTGTCCAAGGTGCCTGAGCTATGATGCTGAGAAAGTAACACTGACAGTTTTGGATGTCTTCTTGTTTAGGCATTAGTATTGCTTTCTAACTGGCATCAGAGACCATGTTCAAAGCATTTACAGGGCAACTTACAGAGCATTTCAATTTGCTATAATTCAGCCTGAATATCTACTGAAAATAATTAGACGTATTAGACAAAAAATAGACATAAATAGATACCAAAGCTCTGGAGAACTACTGATATTACTGTGACTACTGCTACTATGACTCTGCCCATCTCGTTGGAGTGAATTTCAGCTGTTCTTACTCAGCTGTAGTTTATGCTCAGATCCCACAGTGTGTATGTGGGGCTAGTGATTGAAGTAAGCATCTAGTTATCATTGTGTTGTGGCCTGAAGTCGACCAAAACTCACTGCAGCTGTTTATATTCCTAAAAGTTAGTTTAACTGATACTGTAATGAGATCCACTGCAGTGGCTGAAGGTAATTACAGCAACATCCATGGCTCTTCCTGACTTTCCTCCTCTCTAAGTAGCCCACAAAGAATGTTAGTAAGATAAATGGCTAGTGAACAGACCATCTCTTAGAAACTTTTCATTGGCAGAAATGACTCAGTTATAGTATCTCTTCTTTCTTGAAGAAGATAATGTCTTCCAGAAATTGCTCATTGTGAATGGAATAAAATATAGTATGAAAATAAAAAAAGAAGAAAACGTCTTCATCTAAGTAGAAGACAAATCCAACTATTTGTGTGGATCTTTAGGTGGATCTTTGTGTGTTATGTAGAAGATGCTTGAATGATGAGAAGGTAAGGTACGGAATGATACCTTGAATAGAAAAGAATACAAGAAGTACTGTATTATAAAAGCTGGGTTTATTTTCAACTGATTGTATTTTTGTKCTGGCCACTTAAAAATTAGACAAAAGCAGGCTTCTCAATACAGAAGTGGTAGAAAGTCTTTAAATGGAACTTCAYTAAGGTAATCTTCAAAAAGAATTCATATTCTTGCTGTTAAACCTTTATAATTTTGATCTTGTACATTTAAAGAGAGAATCTTTTGTCTGTCTTGTCTTTCTATATGAGAAGTTCTGTGTACTTTGCATAAAAAATAAGGAATTTGCATGTCAGACCAAGAATTAGAAAAAAAATAGAAATGTAGAGACATAGAATGTACTGAGTTGGAAGGCACCCATCAGGATCATCGAGTCCAGCTCCTGGCCCTGCACAGGACACCCCAAGAGTCACTCCATGTGCCTGAGGACATTGTCCAAACGCTTCCTGAAATCCAATCTTGTAATCCAGTCTTAATTGATTTAAATTGAACTAAAATTTCCTGATTTTATAAGGTATATATAATAGATATATTTAACTACCATRGATCCATATCTTACTGCAAAAGTCAAGACAAAAATCTTTGTGTTTGTAGTTGTTTTATAAGTATTACCTTTTACAGTTTAAGGACACTGCAGCTTTGTGTTTGAGACAGAATGATTAGGCTGCTGAAAGGCATTGTTTAATCCTACAGTTATTGCTAGCAGTCTTCTTGGATCATTGTCAGTGTTAGAGAAATTATCTTTTGTCTGCTGCTTGTCTGAGTTACATTAGTTCTTCTGGAAATGTGTTAGGGGGCAGGAAAAAAGTGATGCACAGACTTATCCAGCTTCAGAATTGGAAATATAAACATTGGAGAGAGGCAGAAAATTTAAAAATGTAAGAAGAGGAAGTTTACATTCACACTCTGAAATATATATTATGTGTAGACACAGAAAATCCTGGATATTGAAAAGGTTTATCAAAGTCAATGTGAATAGCCAAATATTGTAACCGTAAACATGTACATAAATCTTTACAGGATCCAGGGCCTTGTTAATAACTTTTGTTTCCTGATGAAATTAGATATTTGAACAAAATAAACTGTAAGACTTTTGTAATCAATCAATCAATTTCAAAATCAGTTGAAAACAAAATGAAGTAATATATTTTTCACTATTAAAAAATAACTTAAACCTGGTTGGTTTATTTTTCCTCAAAAATGTAATGTTTACTGGAAAAAATAAACACTTACTTTTCTTCACTTCCTGCTTCTCTCTTCACCTAAATTAGTGAAATTAAGGACCTAGGGATCAGTATATTACCTTTACTTTCTCATAGCAGATTACTTCCCTTTCAGTGGGGCAGGAAAATTCAGTGGAAGATTGAGTCAACAGAAAATGTCACATTAATTTTATAAAATGTGCTCTGGGAACAGGTCAGGTGATTTCAAATTTAGGCAACTTTTGTCCTTTTGTCTTCATTTGCAATCCAGTAACTATCCATCTGGGTGTTCAAGTTTTTGACAGAAACAGATTACGAGCAAGAAACTGGAAGCATGTTCTTCCTCTGTCTGACACATAGGCATCTTTGTAATGGCTGATTGCAGACKTTTTTCCTCTGGATGTATGTGCTTTGGCCAACCTGATATTTCTAATCCCCTTCTAGTAAAACATGTCGGTGTCAGTTTTGTAATCTTCCATTGGTCTGCATTTACAAAAACTTCCTTGAGCTGGCATCTTTTGTTAGGAGTTTTCATTTTCTGCTCTCAGGTTGCACTGTTGAGAGAAGTTTTCTGTGACCCTACCTATTCTCTCAAAATGTACTTGAATCAAAGGGACCTTAATGCACATTCGCTATTTCTTCCCTGAAATAATACTCCTTTATCTTTGCAAATTCACTTTCTGCATCTTACATCCTGGCCTTTTCCATACATGCACAGTGCCAGAAGGAAAAGGTGGTATAAGATGACCATGTGTCACACAGGCATGCAGACTTGTAGGTTGATGGATTTCAGGTGTTTATTGATTAGAAAAGGTCTGTGTTGGTGGGAGAAGTGAGAAACTGATGGCTGGCCCCTGGGGTTGACATAAATCCTGAGAAAACCTTCAACATTTATTTTAAGATCATGTAGACAAACCTTGCTGAGTGAATCATGTTAGTCTGAAAGACATTTCAAAGTGGGGCAGGCTGATTGTGGGCACTGCTTAACCCAGCCCAGAAAGGAAGGTTTAGAAACTGAAATGTCAGCTTATCTTCAGGCTGTAGATTGCTAATATCTCTGTTAATTATGTTAAACTGTTTAATGATAATTAGTTTAAATGCCAAAGCTGTGATCAATTTTTGGCAGATGTTTAGGTAAGGAGTGATAGCTGGAACTAGGCTCCCCTGTCTCTGGGTTAATGAAGCTGCTAAGGGGAAATATTAAGCTTGTTCAGACAATGCTCCCAGGAGTATATACCTCCTGGGAGCACTGGATGATTCTTTGGTAGCAGTCCTACACTTTGGAAGAGCAGTTGGCAAATTTTCTATAGGCAAATATCTGAAGGCTTGCTGTGTGCCTGCCTCTCAAGGTTATGCAAAAAAGGTGTGAACAAGCTTAGAAAGACYTTTATAAAGAGACGAAGCCTTCCTAAGCCCAGGTGAGAACAAAGATCTACAAAATGGGCAGTTTGCACTGGGAACATGTATTGGCGAAGGTCCAGAATGACTCAGAGCAACCTTTTCCTGTTGTCTTGATGTGATCACATATGTCCCACATATTAGTAGATAACCTAATCAGTGTAGAGCTGGGTAAAAGCATAGTAATCCTAAGCATAGCCTCAAAAGAGAAATTAAAAAAATAAGAAATTCCAAAACCTAATAAATTTTTAACTCATAAGCAGTTAAAAGTTCCTCAGCAGAATGAAGGCTGCTAGATTTATTGTACAAAGTGCAGTAGATACTTTGCTGGGAAGCCAAATGCTGTGTTAGTGGCAAGGGCTTCAAGTAAGATGTTACAAAACTTGAGAGATTTGACAAAATGTGTCAGCTGAGGTTCCCTTTGAACTACTTTAAAGTAAGTAATATAAGGAATGCATCAAGGTTGACACAGTATCAAATTTTGACTTGATGATTACAATTAAGGAAAAGTATCTTAGGGTCATTTTGGACTGTTATCTGAAATCATTTTTCTTAAAATGCAGCAGCAATCAAAAGGGTCAGTAAGATATTGAGTATCGTCAAGGAACACATGAAGACCGAGACAAAATTGAAGTTATGTAAGGGGACAAGAACAGTTAGAAAAAGGCAATGAGGAAAGACAGGAACCTCAGTTTAGAGAAGTTCAGAGAAGGCTGAGAAAAAATTGAATTTGGAGATGTTATTTTCTTAGACCCACAATAAACAAATTAGAGGACATTTAAAGCAGAAAATGTTGATTTGAACAGGCAGAAGTAGGCAATTCTTTACACATGAGACAGTGATCTTCGGAATGTTGCTAATACAGAAGGCCATAGGAGTAGAGGGTATCATCAGTTAAAAAAAAAAAWTTAAGCAGATTTTTAGAAAAGAGTTATTCTAATGGAAAATAAGAGATTAGGTAAGGGTGTATGTGAGGGTGCAGTGCTGCTTTCAGGGAACTTACGTCCCTTTTTCCGGCTAGCTCTGGCACTGAGCTCGCACTAAAAGGTGCAGTTCRGTGTGCTGAGATACCTTTCCCATCCTCYGAGTCCTGGAGAGTGCTTATTATGTTGTGAAATGGGTGAACTTAGCTGAACTTTCTGGAATAACAATAAATACAGATAAGTATTCATTAGAGAAAAGTGAAGTTCTACCATCTGTTTGAAGGCATTTTAGGACATGACCTGGTCCATGTGTGAATGAATGCTCCAGAATAACTCCTCAGTGCTGAAAATAAGTCTTGCCAGAATGCGTTCTTTATCTGTGGTCATCAAAAATCATGGTATCCTAGCTTTGGATGATGAAAGTCAACTTTATCTTGCATGCTTTCTGTATTGAAATGATAAGACTGTAGCATGAGGACAATACAGAGGGTAGGTAGGAGATATATCACTTAAACAGAGAAAAGATATCTAGATGTGGACAAATAAAGATGAAAATGACAAAACAATTTTTAGCAATACTGGATAGAGACCCTGTAGATACATTTGGATTTCTGTGGTATGTCCGTAAATTTCCTAAGTTTGTTCATCTGTTTTATAATTTTCATTTCCTGTGATTTTTCACACTTGCACATCATAATAGGTAAAAATTATATTTCCCTTTTCTGTTGCCATTGTGAAAGGATATCCCTCTGGTTCAAGTAGTCTGGAAAAGAAATAATTCTAATACTTTACCTGTACAGCAAGTATTTTTCAGGTCACTTAGAGAGTAATGTTATCTTTTAGAGAGTAATGTTATCTTTTCAGCACTATAAAACAGATACAATAAAAACCAGCTTAATTGCTACAGATGAGGCAATGCAGTGGCTTTACATATATAAACTATAGCAAAATCTTCACACAAATATTTGTATTTTGTACATTTATGGTCATCCCTCTCTGGCTAGAGCATATCTTAGTTATTTCATCCATGCATGGAAATTACTGCCTTACAGCTGTATAAACACTGAAAGTCAGGTTGACTAATTGACTAACCTCTTCCTGTGTTTATTTATGTTAATAGGTTTACTCACTTATGCTGTCCTAATGTGGGCTGGAAAAGACTGACTTTGTTATTTTAAGCACTCTTTAATGCAGTTAGTTTTTCTAGAAAAGTCCTAGATAAAGTTGCAAGACCATACACTGGAGATTCAGAGCACAGTTCACTCTGGGCTATTTTATTCTTATTTTATAATGCTTCAGTATAATGGTGACAGATAATTTTGATAGGATAATTTGAACAAAAKAATTCATTTCCGTATATAAAAAAATTTTGCTAGCTTAAGTGAGACATGTCTAAATGTGCAGTTTTGTGGAAAGAGAAACTTATAATACAGCAATGGAGTTGCACAGCATTTCTGCATCCTGACAAAAAGATGAACAAGTGATTCCTATCTGCTGTCTGTAATGAGTTCAGTGAACTTTCTCTGTAGCTGATAATGAGATCCAGCTGATAAGAGCTGTTGGTCAAAATGATGTTGGTGACTAAGCTACATGAGATCACTGAGGATAGTAGGATGGGTGGCCTTTCTTTCTTGTGAGGAGCAGGTTGAATAGTCAGAACTCTGTGGCTGCTGGGAGGTGGTAACTGAGTCCTGGGGAAGGATCTGACTTCTGGAGCTGGACCCCATGAGGCACCAGTACAGGATCAAAATATAGATATGTATTTGGATTTAGACTGTAAATTTACCTTGTCTTTTCTCTTCGTAAGCATGATAAAACTGTGTTGTAGTCCTATAGAAAAGCCTGCTTTCTTTGTTTCTCCAATTCTCTAGAGAAGAGCTCCACTGCCTATTACCAGCCTTGAAGACTCTGTTCAGGATCTGCATAGCCCAGTGAAGGTTGTGTAGGGATACTGCTTGCTGCTGGATATATCTAGGTAAAAAAACCCCAAAAAACAAACAAACAACCCAAAAAMCCCAACCCAATAAACCTAGTTAAAGCTGGCATTTGTGTATTAGTGCTGCAATTACAAGGCTAGAGCATTAGGCTTCTGAGTAGTAAAATATTAATAATCAGAATGTCAGTGTCTTTGGCATCCAGAATGTCCCATCAAATAAAGTGTAGGAAAAAACTTAGTGTCAGGGATTCTGTGAGGAGCAAGTAAAACATCCTTGTATGGTGCATCTTTGGGAACAACGGGATTTTGCTCAGTAGAATGAAGACTTAGCCAGACTGCTTGACTGTCTTTCTTCATATGGCCTTTGACAGAAACAAGGAAAGGAAAAACAATCTGACAGATGAATCTGCTCAGCTGAAAGGGAGAAAGCCTTAAGGAAGACAACTGAGGAAGCTTACTGGAAAGCTGCATGTGGAATTTAAATAGATGAAACAAGGCATAAAAACTTCAGAGAGGCAATCACTAGTCATATAAAATTTTTGATTTTTGAAATGAGGAATTTTGTTTGTTTGTTTGGTGGGTGGTTTTTTTTTTGTTTTGTTTTGGTTTTTTTTGTTTTGTTTTGGTTTTTTTTTTAATTACAGCTAAGGTATCCATCCAATTTTAGGAAACTTATGCAAATGAAAAGCTTCTTCTGGCCTTTGTACCTATTTCATGTATTACGTTGCATGTCTTGGGATGAAAGAGAGAAAACTGTTGTTTCAGATGATCTTCTGACCTTCTCATGGTATCTGAGCACAGCTTTGACATAATTGGAAATCTGCCCCTGCATGGTCCCCTCCTGATGAACAACAATCATGCTGCTGTGGAAGACTGCTCAGAGGTGGGTGCAGGAAATTGGCTCACGTAGCTCAGGGAAGAAAGCAAAGAGTGACAACAGCTATTTCAAAGAAAGCTGATTTTAGATCAGCATGAGGAAGACTGGAGGGTGGACTTTGGTTTAGATCAGCTGGCTGTACCTGTTGAGAGGATYAACTGGTTGTGTAATTGATTATTTTATTTACTTCTCAAGTTAATGAAGAATGTGAGTGTTTTCCTGAGCTAGCCTGACTGGCATGGAGGAAGACTGTAATTTGTTCAATAGGGTATAAAAACAGGCAGGCAATAAAATGAACTTGGATAAAAGCAAGCTTGAGCTGGATTCAATATAAATATTCCCTCCTGGTGACTGGGGATACCCAGTGCCATCATAACAAACATGTAAGGACCAGTAATAAGAATCATATTAGCATTGTGATCCTACTGTATGCTGAATTGCTATGTTCTGGTTGTATTGTGATTTCACTGCTCTGCCATATCCCTCTGCTAAATCAAAATCCAGTGTAGCATGAAATATCTTCAAATAAGTAAGTTTAGCATTAAACATTAAACCCTTCTCATGTGAAATGTCTAAGAGAAGCCGCTCAGAGAGTAATGAATTCTGACAGGGCATACAGGATAAAAAGGGATTTTATTTTCAAAGTCTATTTTTCAGCTCCTATAGACACATATCAGACAGGAGGAGGGAAGGGAGGGGGAGTCAGTGAAATTGCCAGTGTATTATGTATAGTTGTTRTTTCTTAATGTTACTTGGTGCTGAAATTAATCTTACACAAAAAGTGGTTTTTTATTTGAGCAAGAGAATAATTCTCTGAAAATAAACCAGGTTTCTAATAATTGATCATCAGCTACTTTATATATAAACGTATTTAGTTTGCCACTAGGTGCCCCCACAACCATAGGAATGTTAATTGTAAAAAACTGATACAATAAAATGTTCTGAAGAAAGTGTAGGCAATTAGAAGCCTCTGACAAGTATTATTTATGCTATACCCTATATCAAAGATCTCATAATATTATAAAATTGTTGGGTTTTACATGTTATATTGCTTTAAAGTGTTATTTAAATGCAGTTAAACTGTGTTCCTTCCCTACCCTCTAGTCCACATTTTGAAATAGTCCCTTATCAATATATTTCTATATTTTTTTTCCAAATTAAAATGGAGTAGCATCGGTAAATGGCTTGCAATTAATTCTGTWTGTCAGCCACAGATCTGCATGGGATCAATTACCAAAAAGAATTATTCTTCTAAAATGGAAATTTCTATCTAAATATTTATTCAAGGTCATATGTGTAATTTTTTGGCTGGAACCGGATAGCTGAAGTCCAAGGCTATGAAAGTTTTGGCTTCTATGTAGCTAGCTGTACTTGTGACAGCTTAGAAGGGTTCAAGTCACTACTGACTAGGTGTTTAGGTCTCTAAATAAAATTTCATGTTGACTCAGTAGAAATGCTCGTTACACTTTATGTTTTGGTGAGTGGTGGACTATGTTATAGGGTAGCAGAAAAGGATTTAGATGAGGAAAAATTATTTGGATTTGTCCCTGTGTTTACACTTTGTCATGCCTCATTAGCTGGAGATATATATATATACACACACATATATAAAAATCAMTATTTTGCCATTTTATTTTCTTAATACAGGAGGAAATAATACAATTTCACAAGACCATGAGATGAGAGAATTCAAGAGAAGGATAGAGGCATTTGATTTTGGGCAAGCATCACTTGTAGCCTTCAGCTGTGAAGGCTGGAAATCATAGTAACAGCAAAATAAACATTTCTATTTCCAGAGWCAGGGAATAGTTACTCCATGTAGCTCATCGATCAAGAACACTGCTTAAGAAAACAGCTACTCAACTATTCTTTGTGTTTGAAAATGCGAATTGTTAAGATGGTTGCTACACTTTGATTTGTATACCTTAGATTTTCACTTCATGGTAGCTAAAAAAAAAAAAAAAGCCTTCACTTAGTGCTCTMTACAAGCATTGTATCTCAGCTAGGGAGTTAATTTGAAAACAGGGCACATGGAATAATGCATCTGTAATACTTTCTTGTGTTATTAGTGTCGTTCTTTCCAGAATGATGTGGTTCTTAAGACTCTCAAAATTGTACTCTGGTCTTTCATTGTCCTTGTCTGCAATCCCACTAAGCAGCTCCCTCCATCCATCATCTCGAGATCCCACTGTAACCATGTCTGTTTGGACCTTCTGAGGTGAGGCAATTGTATCAGGTGATACAATTGTGTTGGAACCTCTCAGTTCTGTTTGCTGTTCAACTCCTTTATTACTTCTACTTTGGAATTTTTTTGGTTTTAAGTAGAAATCTAAAATTATTAACCTAGTTCCAAGGGYAGAAATTGTGAATGCCCTACCCCTGGAAGTGTTTAAGGCTGGGTGGATTGAGCTATGAACAATATGGTCTAGTGGAAGGTGTCCCTGCTCATGGCAGGGGGTTTGGAACTAGATGATCATTAAGGTTTCATCCAGCTCAGTYCATTCTGTAATTCTGTGACATTGGGTGCTCTTTTCCTCCTTCAAGAAAATTTTCTGTAGACTTTCTCCTGACCATCCAGTGTTGCTTCTCCTTTTGCAAGCTCTGGAAAATTGGAAGGMACTTTTAAAAAATAAGATTTGAAATAAATTATTTGGTTGAAAAATTGTTGTCCAGAATATGAATTTAAAGTGCATGTAAGTTAAAGCTAATATAATTTCYCCAGATCTGTTTGTGCATTCTTTAGAGACGTTATATTCATTTCATGGGGGGGGGAGGGGAGGAAAGCAACTTCTTTTTGTGCTAGTACTGTGACAGTCAGAAAGATTAGAGATTACCATACAGAAAATTATTCCTCTTTCAGGTGTTTCAAAGATACAAACTATCTTATTACATGCATRTAATGAATCCTGTCCTTCAACTCATAATGAAAAAAAGTGAAAATACCAGGGAAAAGGCAAGGTCTGCCTTCATATTAGTGGTAGAAGGTAGATACTGTTGCCTTTGTATTTCCATTCCAATGACAAGGGAATTCCACAAATGAAATGTTTAACATGTGGGTAGTTAGTTCACAAATAATAATGAGCACTGCAAATAATTACCTAGGTTTCAAAAATGTATGTAAATCAATTGATATTAGCAGATCTGAGAACAAAAAAGACAGTTGGATAGCTGAAATAGCCAGATGATCATCTGCTGTGTCATTATAGTTTGAATTTTATGTGTAATATTTCTTTTAATGCAACTCTAGTTGTGGTTTTCTTTTGTGACTTATTTTCTTGCTGTGAGGGTTATGGAAGGTTCTGTGATGAGAAGATTGATAAAATGGGACACCTCTGTGAAATTTTTCATTCATATCCTAAAATCACATCTGTTTTGTATTTATAAAGAATTAATGAACTAAATGTTACCAGTTCAATTTATCATGCTRCTTAGAAATGGACTGTGTGTGTTCAGAAATGGCTTGAGATATTTCATCCAGCTATAGTGCAACCACAGTCAAATGTAATGAAATCTGTTTGTACCTCAAGGCTGGAGATGGCTTGTTCATCTGCTGCGATGCCTAAAATTTCTCCCTTTAGACTGACGAGTGAGAGGCATTGTAGGGCAAGAATACCTAACCTCAGAATCTTTGAAAATGCAGCTATTCCTTGTTTCTTATTTCCCACATCTCTCACACCTAGCTCAGTATGAAGAAAGACACTGATYCTGTATTAAGTATTTGTCTCTCCTTCCTACAATGAATTATTTGAACTGGGAATTTCTAAAAGCATAAAACACAGTTTTTAAAATGTTTTCACTGTAAATTTAATAAAGGAGTCTTATCTTTAAGGTTGTATTGCAATGATGAKTTTCAGATAAATAGCATATATCTGTGTTCAGTTGAGAGGGAAGTAAACATGGRGTAAACATGAAAATGAAGAACGGGTGATCTGCTCTGTAACTTAATGTTGTTTTTCTAGTAAAACATTCTGTATTTTCCCTGAGAGGTTTATTGGCCACTTTCCCTGGGGTACTAAAATTAAACAAGAATGTCTTGATGTGTATGGATCTGCCATCTGACAATATCACTACGGGTGGGTATTATGTGTTGTGATGTTTTGCACTGTGGAAATGTCAGCATATATTAAGCAGAATAAAATCATTRTTTTATTAATCATAACAATATTTATTTATATAAAATCCATTCAATTTCCCTAAATTTTATACATAATGGCAAAAGAGAAAAATTTCAAATCCTCATCCTTCAAGAGCTCTTTCTGGACAAAACTGTGCTCTTTTGAAGAGTTTCTATTGTATTTCAGTCATTAGTTCAATTACTTATCTCCCTGAAAATAACTAAAATGCTGAATATTTTAGTACTGAAAGCCCTTTCTATTCCTTTTGCTTTCTTCACTTCAGTTTCTTAGGCTTTRTTTTTTGAGCCACTGCTGACTTGCATGTTAGGACTTCTTTAAGAAAGCTGCATCTTACCCTAGGAACACAGGTGAGTTAAATTTTCCATCTAAGGCTACAGTTAAATACATTACCTTTTACTAAGTATTTCTTGTTTTGATTTTCTTGAAACATCATAGGGAAGTCATGAATACAATTTCTTTTGTAACAGGTCAGACCAATACCCTTAATCAGCAGAGAAAATAGAGGGAGTAAAAAAGAGTCAGAGTCCATCAGATTGTGTTGTACTAAATATTGCTAGAGAGAATATATGTTGAGAGCCTGGCTGCAGTCTCCTGTGAGCTGTTCCTCTTTGCCCAACATCCTCTAATTTAGACCTGAGGAGCTAAATCAATTTCGGTTATGGAAGGTCTGCTGATTGCACAAGRCGGCAACATCAGTACAAAGTGAATTTTCTCTGCACTCATTAGACTGTCATGGACTGTGGTACTGCAGGATCTTGCATGTTTCAGATTAGAAAAGGAGGGGTAGAGAAGCAGGTGGCTTTTTTTGTAGTTCTTTCAGCTGACTCAGAACCTGCAACTAAGCAGAGCCTGGAGGACCAGTACCAGCCCTTCCAGGACTTTATAAACAGACACATCTCTCAGCTCTGCCTTGYAGCTGCCTGGCTCATAGTCCTCCTTACAAAGAGCACCTGCTGACCTGAGTGGCTGCTCTGAGACTATTCATCCAAAAACTACAGAACAGAGCCATAAGCAGTGCAGAAACTACTCAGTGGTGAAATAAGCATTTAATATCCTTCTCTGGTCATAATTTTCCCTGTGAGAGGGGAAGAAGAAATCATTATTTTCTATTTCAGTTCTTGATTATTTCCATTCTTATTTCAATACAGAGTTTGCTCTGTTAGTCTTTCTTACTGCCTTTGTCTGATTTCTGGGTGTTCCTGCCAGCCTGATTTGAATTTCATGTGCAGGCTATTTTATTGGATCATGGATTAAGTGAAGATAAACTAATAACTATGGTTACTGTGGAGCTGCAATGTAAAAATCTAGCTTTCATATCTAAACAGAAGCATCTCAGTCTTAATAGTGACTAGTGTCTGTTATGTTTGTTAAGATTCATAAGAGATAAGAAATGCAAAAAACTGAATACAGATTTTTTCGGGTGGTGTTTTTTTTTTTCCTTCTTAGTGTATGAGAGTCACACTGCTTCAGTAACCAGTATATCTATTCGTATCATCATATTCATACAGTATCCTRAAGGATTTAGGAAAATGGGTAGTTTAAATCATTCATTGAAGAGTAAACRGAAATATTGTAAATGGCATATTTATAGGAAACTAACTGATTTTTTTTTTTTTATTCTCCTGTGAATTACTACTGTTTTGTCTAGGATTGCTTTTAATCAGTAAGTCATTATATGTATCTTGAAAAATKCATTTGTAAGAAGTAAGGTATCTCTGATTAATTATTGCATTCCTCTTCCTGGTGCATTATGGTTTTTGTATGTTCTTGAGTCTGTCTCATGATAACAAAAAGACTTATTCAAATATGGGATCTAAGCATCAATTTTTCTACATATAAAAATTTATCTGTGGCAGTATCTTTAAATGCCAGAGGAAAATAATGATTAAAAAAACCCCTCTGTATGTATTTTTCTGAACTTCCTCGAAGTCGTCCTCATGTGCAAAGTCAAGATCAAAGATGAAACTAAGGTTTCAGGTCTTGAAGATCCGCTAGTAGAGTGCACTTCCTAGTATGGCTTCAGACAGAAGACTACAGAGTACACCCTTCAAGGCCTTTCTGAAATGTAAACTGATGTGTTCTGAGTACTGAAGATTGGGAGGTCTTCAAAAGGTCACTCCTAATCTGAGCTAAAGCAYTGGAGTTTGGGCACTTGTTCATCATATGAATAAGGCACTGTAGTGGTGTGGATTTTGGGTTTTCTAGAGTTCTGTATATTTTGTTATATGTTTGTAATGGTTTGTTCCCACACCCCATCCCCAAACCCCCCAATGGTGTTTCCCTTGTGATAGGCCTTGTCAATCACCTTGTGAGATCTGGAAAATTCTGGGCAAAACGCCCTAGGATTTGGCAAGGTACCCTGGTACCACCTTCTTTCATTTTTCTGTTAAGTTTCCCCATTCTGGGTCACACCCCCCCTCCCCTTGGATTGGTTCCGAGTTCTCCCCTCATACTTAAGGTACAACTCGTACTTCCGAGTTGCCCCCTGTACTTAAGGTGAGGACAGAGGGGCTGCYGGGGACTCTCGTGGGCTCTCTCGCCCTCTCTGCTCTGCTCATCTGCRCATGGAGGTAACCGGGTGGAGTAAAGCCTGGTGAAACCCAAGCAAGAGTCCACTCTTTCTTCCACRCCGTCGACCACGCTTCAGCCTCAGGTTCAGATCCACCAAGCCTTCTTTATATAGTTTCCAGGGAGTGAGCTAGCTGGTGAAGCAGCTTCGGGACCCAACAATAGCTGGTGCTCAACTGTGGGGCGAGGCTTGAATCTGGACACAACTATAAGGCACCAGGGAAATCAGCTACTCTTCAGTTCTTGGTGTCATCAAATTAAGTCTCAAAGCTTTTGGCTAAAAYGTTCCTTCTAGAAAGGTGAAATACAGAAAAAGGTGAACAGAAGGAAACCTTAGGTGAAACTTGATTACTTATTGACCATACAGGAGACCAGATCTTTGGAACATATTCAGCTTTTGGAGCAGATTTAAGTCTAGGAAAAGCAAAACAGATATAGCAATTGTAACGGCTGAGGAACTTGAAAACCAGGGAAGTGATATTGGCATGTTATGGGATGGAAACCTGACTGCTGGTAATGCTGAGCCAGTTCTGTGGAAGTACTGGAATTTTAATTTAATAGAGTTGCAGTCTGGACAGCTCGTTGGGACAGTTTGGGACAGTGTTGTGATCTTTAGTTGCCCTTCACAGCCCTACAACCTCTGTGACTCTGCAGTTTAGTCTTCACCAAACCTTGTCCCTAACCCAAAAGGCACATGTCTGTCGCCCTAGGTTTTCTTGCTTTTGAGTGCTTGTAACTTTGTACTGCAGATTCTCATGCAACTTCATGTAAACAATGTGTATTTTTAGAATGTTTWCATATTTCTCCTCTGGGAGGAGAAAGGTGACTGATGGTGATGTTCACTATCCAGGTTAAAGAGGTGGCGACCTGTGTAGCCAATCTCTTGACCTTTGTACATATGTATATAAATGGAGTCAGATTTTGAATAAAAGAGGAAGAAGGAAGAAGTTGCCCTCAACCTCTGCTGTGCCTGCTTCGTCCTTCACCTGGTGACCCTTCACATGTCCTCTTCTACACTATGAAGGCTCTCAAGGAAAGGCTGGACAGTTGCAAACATGTCATGCTGTTGTTTGTCCACCTCAATATTATACATTACTAGAAAATCCTTTTCCCAGAGGAGAGATTTAGGTTGGAARTACTAAACAGTTCCAGTGGCTTTCTGCTTAAGTAAGTAATGGCTAGGCTCTGACTGAAGCTTGTCAGGTTTTGTGGCTTCTAAACTCCAGTGCTGGAAGTATTCTTCTCTTTCTCTCCTAATATGATGGTTGCAGATTCTGCTGTTTTGCTTGATAAGAATGTGCCTGTCTATGCTTCATCTTGTAAACTCACTTTACTCTTCCAAATAAACATCTTGTTTTCTTTTCCAAATTACCAACTTTTAGATATTTGTCTGTTTAATAAATACTATGTGGAACATCCAGCTRGCTTATACAAGTGTTTAAAAATAATTTTTCTTTGTGTTGAAGTTACACATTCATGCCTTTGGTAGATGAGGTTATTTCTGGACCAGGGATAGCTGATGCTATCTTTTTCTGCTCCTTCTCAAGAGCAATTAAGTTCCAGAACCTTACGTGTCAGAGCCAGAGTCAAGCTGTCTATATGGTTACAGCTGAAAACTCAGATAAGAATCAGAAGCACAGAACAAGTTAAACACATGCATAGATGTGCTGAGCCCTGGATGTGACATATTGCATTTATTTGCCTGTCATATATTTGATAATTTTTTGTAACTATTCACTGACTTTTTTTTTTTTTTAACATCTCTTTTTCTTTACTATATTTGCTGTGCTGTTTTATCTTGCCATTTTACTTCATTTTATAAGTAAATGTGTTGCAATATAACCAGATCTGCATTACAAAAAGCTGGGATTTTGGCAAGTTATAAACCAGTCATAGACATATTGCTTAAAGATGCATCCATATGGATTTTTTAAGGAACCTAAGGAAAAGGTATTGACAGGAAATACACCATGAAATTTAGTCTATGTGTCTTATGGAATATCCTCACTGTACAAAACTGCTTGATGAAAGAAACATTTATTACGGAGCTGCCACTTCTCATATCATTGTGTAGGTTTATAAAAATTCTTGACAGTGCCCTTCAGACTATTAGAATTGGTCTTCATTTTCTGTGGGAAATTTCAGATTAGATTTATTTGTTTAACACTTACTTGTTCCAGTGCTTAATGTTCACTTAGATTAATCTTTTGTAAAGTGGAAAATCTCTTACTGGAGGCCAGCTCCATCCTGGGATACATGGAAAGCGGTGTGGCCAGCAGAGCAAGAGAGGGGATTCTGCCCCTCTACTCTGCTATTGTGAGATCTCACGTGGAGTGCTGCATCCAGCCCTGGGATCCTCAGCACAACAAAGATGTGGACCTGCCTGAATGAGTCCAAGGAGGACCTCTAAGGTGATCACAGGGCTGAAGCACCTTTCCTATGAACACAGGCTGAGAGGGTTGGGGCTGTTCATCCTGGAGTAGAGAAGGCTTGAGGAAGACCTTACAGCACCTTCCAGTACCTAAAGGGGGCTACAAGAAAGCTGGAGAGGAACTTTTCACWGGAGCATGCAGTGACAAGAGAAGGGGGAATGGCTTCAGCTGAGGGAGAATAGATTTAGATTGGATATTAGAAGAAGTTCTTTACTGTGAGGGTGGTGTGGTACTGGAACAGGTTGCCCAGGGAGGTTGTGGACTCCCTGTCTCTGGAGGTGTTCACAACCTGAGCAGCTGGAAGGCGCCTGTGACAGGAGCAGGGGGACCTGGATGATCTTTAAATTTCCTTCCAAACCAAATCTTTCTCTGGTTTATGAAATCAGTTTATCAGTGGAGCTGGTTTGACTGGAAAATAGAACTCTCAAGAGTGCCCTTAAGAGTCAGCCTTGAAGGAATGTGGAACCAATGGACAAGTTAGAGGATGTATTTGTATTTTCGAAGGGCTTACTTTGGGCTGTGATTAAAAAATTGAAGGGGACCTCTTTWAGTCATTTGACAATTACATGGGGTTCTTGGCTATCCAGTAGGCTTAAATTGTTGTCTATCTTCAGTGGGTGGGAAGACTAACACTTGTGAGACGTTCTGAAGTAATTTTGGATCTTAAGGACAAGCCATGCTCTCAGTGTTTTGACTCTTCTTTGGCATTCTGCTTGCCTTGTCTGAAAATTATTGATCTTTAATAGTAGCTAGGAGGGAAAAAATGAACAGTATGAAATAAGTACACATWACTGACTTTCCATTTATATACCTAAGGCACAGACCAAACAGAGCACTGAAGAAGAACAAAAAAATAATGTGGATTCATAGAAAACTATGAGATATGACACCTTTTCTTAAAAAAATTATTGCTGCATCCAGTAGCAAGGCTTTGGTTTGCTTTTCTATAGACTATTTTTATTATTTAGAAAAGGCCTAATTATAATTCATCACACATAGTAACAGCTGTAATTATTAATGCCATTGACCCTTTACAGGATAATTCAAAACTCCAGCTGTCCTTGGGGGTTACAAACACAGCTCCTGTAGTCAATAATTTTTTTCAGTTAGTGTTGTGAATTCTAAGTATTGAACAACACATACTTTTGGTGTGTCTCTCTGTATGTATCACATTTTTCCAAAAGAGTGTATTAAAATTCTGTTTAACAATATTTCCTAATACAAAGTCATTTCTGCTCATATGAATCAGTTTGTCAAAGTGCTGAATTGTACAAAGGCTTTCAAAACCAGTAAGTCTGAGGCGGGTGTGTTTCAGGTAGTTTTATATATTTGGCTCATACCATTGTCTTTGGATGAAATCTCACTATACACCTCCAGAAGTAAGATCTGGACTCCTGCAGGGCTCAGCTGAGACCCTCAGCTGAGATGATGGTGCTCCTGGACAAACTCATTTAAGGAAGAGCAAAACCCCTGGATAGAGAGAAGAGTGAGGAAAAAGCTGCCTTAATGCAGTTTTAGTGTTTCCCTCTGGTATTTGACTTCAAATATTGGTCCCAAAGCAAGTTTTTTAATATTCCATTAGATCACCAGACTGATGGAAATTTCAGTTTAATTATTACCTACCAGATCATTTGCTAAGGTTAAGTTCTTGCATGCATTTGTTTTGCAAAAGGAGCACTTTAGATGAACAATTATATAAATGGTATAAAAACAAGTTTCAGCTCTGTGAGCGAAAAAAAGATGCTTTTGAATTTTCTTCACTTTTCCTGTTCTGTACAGAAATATTTTCTGAGAATACAGCTCCAACTAATGTTTCTTATCATCATGTGTCTGTCTTAAAAAATAGTATTTCTTTTCAAATCTTTCCTTTTTTCACATCCTATACTGAGATTTGTTCAGTTTCTGACAGGCAGTGCTGGCAGAGGTTCATTATCTGCTGCCCAGAGGTTGCCCCACTGAACYATTAAGAAAAGGTTTGTCATAATTTGATCGCTGCCTCAGCTGGGTAGAAATCTCGGATAGTAGCTCCTGGCTCTTGTTTTCACTAACATAGCAGGGGAATCTATTATCCCTGTATGGAGCAGAACAGTGAGGTGAAAAGGCTAAATTCAAGTCCCAGTTTTGATCTTCTGAGAAAAGACAATCTTCATTTTAGAGATACTGTTATTGTAAGATACCTAATAAAAAGAAGAATCTTTATTCTAAAGTGTGTGTGGGGTGTTTTGTTTTGTTTAACTTTTACTGTCTTGTCTGGCATAAGCCCATCATCAGAAATACAGGTTCTTTTTCCTCTTTCTTTAATGGTGTGTTTGATTTGGTGAACAGTACTTCTGAATATTAACATTGTTATTTAAACTCAGTATGTCATGAATTACATTAGAGTGTTTCTGAACTGAAAGAACTATGAAATGTGAATTCTGGATTATAGTCTTTCTATGTGAACATACAAAAGGCAGATAGCTATGTATCCATTATTTCATCTGAAAAGATATTCAAAGAGTTCTGCAGTGGAGGATGAACTCAACAGCTAACTTTTTTTTTTTGCTTGACTATTCAGAAATGTCTTTGAGGAGTAGTAGGCAAAATAGCTGATGAGMTATTTTTTGAGAAAATAACCAGATGTGTTGCTGGTGCTTATCTGTAAATTCTGTTTAAATCAAAGAGCCAAAGGGGGAAAATAAAATGTATTTATAATTTTCATAAAGCTGATTCCTGTGACTGTTTCACTAAGGAAAAGCATAATTTTATCAACTAGGCAATATCAAAAAGCACTAAAAAAATTACTTGGAAAAGGGACAGAATAAATTAATTTAGTTGAAAGCAGTTTTGTGTCAGTTCTGGGGTTTCAGAAAGCAAATCAATGAATAAGACCTCAGCTATGGTCCATTAACTTAGGTCTATTAAGGGAAAAACTGAACAAGATCAGGTGCTGAGATATTGAACTTTAGTCTTGATTTTTAATATATTATACTAGGCAAAGTTAAATGTCTAACTGCCTGTTGCTAAGAAGCTAATATAAAATACAGGATTACTAATTGAAGCACTGGAGAAAATGTGTTCACTTGATTGACTGCAGTGAAATCCAAAGAATTTGAAACATGTAGGACGAGAATAATTATGGACAACTGATAGCAAAAAAGAAATTAAAAAATCAAGGATTTTGTTGATGAGGATGATCCTAGGAATTCTCATAGCATAGAGTGTTTGATCATGCTCAATATTTTCTGGTGAGACCTGTAACAAATTATTTTATTTTAAACCAAATCTTAGATGAACTGAATATACAAAATGYTGGGATTTAAAAGAAGTCATTATTATTAATTCTTCTTTATTTCTCAGTAGCACCCTAAACAAAATTTGTAAATATATTACCACTGTTAAAAAAATTTTATGGTTTAGGTTTTCTTTGGAAGTTATACAACCAGTATAAGCTTTCTTGTAGTAAATCAAAATAATAACTTCTAATTGTTTGAACTAAAATAAATCTAGATATCTTGCAATGTCCTTCCTATAATTTAATTTCTAATTTGTAGTATTTTACCTGCTTTAAATATTTTTATTATTTATTCATCGTTTGTGTTTCCTATCTGACATTCTCTGAAGTCAATCAAGTTCGGTGAATTTCATAAATACATGTTCCAGACCTACAAACACTATAGGACATACAAGATTAGATTTAGTGAAATCTAGTTTTAACTTTGCAGTAAGTTTCAGAAATAAATAAGAAAAGAGTACATGTTAGGTAAAATTTATCTTAGCCCTGAAGTGGTGAAACATGYAGACTAGAATGAAGTTATGAGATGATAAATTTGGGTAATGTCTATCCTTTTTTTTCCTCTTTGAGACTTCCCATACACAATTAACACATCTTCAAGTATAAGAGTGGGTCATCCCAACACTTAGAAAAACGTGCAAATGTGTATCAGGAGAGTAGCTTGGCTGAACAGGCTCCAGTCCAAAAAGGGCCTAGACTGGAGATTCAAATGAGGACAGGATGCACAGCAGGAACTTTGGAAACATTCATTGGGCCTGCACCGGTGGTGTCAGAAAAGCCAAAACTAATTTAGAATTGGAGTGACAAGGAAAGTTGCCTGCAATTAAAAGATCTTCTACTGTTTCATAAGCAGTAAGAGAATAAATGAAAATGTGGGATTGTGATGAAATGGGTCAGTCACTCAGTGATGTAGAGGCTGCARTTAAGGTAGAGGCATCAGTACCTTTGCCTAGATATTCACTATAAGGTCCCAGAATTTTTTTTTACCTAGGAAACTGAGGAACAACAATCAGTGGAGGCTGATCAAGTCAGAGATACCTGTTACTTTTAGAATGATGTGCAGATTGAAGGAATCCCTAATGAATGCAAAAATTCAAATGTTGGACTCATTTTCCAAGAATGAAAATTATAATGATAGACGGAACTACTAGCTAATCAGCTTCACCTTTTGTCCAGGAAAGGGTCTAAAAAAATTTTYAAGAGAAGTGTGAAGTTCTTTGTAAGAAAAAGGGCTAAATCTATATGTGAATTTTCCGCTGGCACAATGTTCATTCAGTTTCTTTGTATCTTTAAATAAGTCTTGATGCCTTTTATTTTAACACTCTATATTGAAATATTTAAGAATAGCGGATTTCCGATAAAAGTAGCTTTGATGCAACCATTTGCTTTAAAAAGTTGTGTCAGCTTGGAGTTTTCCACGCTCGCCTTTTCACAAACTGAATGTCAAGCTATTTCTAGAATATGCCACACACCATTTTTTTCTTTGATGTGTGTGGAAAAAATAACATGCAAGAAGAAATTTGAACAAAAATTGATTTCATTTTTGCCAATGAATAGAGAAGATACTTTAGTAGAATCTGTGGAACCTTTTAATTCCATCATCACCTCAGAGTCACTCACATTCTTGTGAAATAGGATTAAAAATCATACTAATTGTGAAATGCAGTGTATTATATCCATTTAGAGTGGCGAATGTGTATTCCACCCAAAAATGTTTTAACCAATTATTGTATCTTGCCAGGAGTTCAGAGATTAGAACATGGACAAATACTGGTAAACTAAGAAAAGGAAAGCTCCATCTCAGTGTGAAGTGGATGAATGTACATTTGAGTTKATAGTTCTTTTAGACTCCTTCTGGAACTAGTCTCCCACTTATAGGAACAGATATACTTCGAGAGAAAAGTCATGTACAGTAATTTAGCCTGATAACAGGTTGTATTTGAGAAAAATGAAAGATCTGCATTAGAAGTTTCTTTGAATAGACCTTAGTTGTCAGGCATTAAAGATTATGTTTGCTGAGAAGTGATAACCACTGTTAATAGAAAAATAGAGCTGTAATAGCTAATACAAAACGGATAACAATTTATAAGTCTTTGGTAAGTCAAGTCTTTTCAGCTGTGATCTTCCTTCATATCAACTGACTGGTTGGCTAACCCTCTTTTTGTAATGTATAAATTAATAAACGAGTAGATATTGAGGCAAGACGAGAAGAATGTGCTTGCAGAACAGCAAATGAAACTTGGGTAACATAACAGTACTTCATTTTTTCCCCTCATGAACTRTATTTTATTTTGTTCTTTTTTTCTYCTCTGTTTTTCACATATTCCAGGTGATCAGGTTAGTTTTTTTTCTGAGCCCCTTTGATGTTTTTACCTTCAACTTAAATTAGTCACAGTAAATCAAGTAACACAGTGTGGCTRTTAATGTTGGATGAGATGAGCAAGCTTCCACAGGGACTACAAAAAGGTGGTGTGGGGGAGTGATTTAACAGATATGTTGACAGATTGTTTCTTTCATATCCATTCAGATAGCTGCTATCTTCATAAAAGCTTAGTGARCTGACATTTGCATATATTGTTATGAAACTGCTGTTTGTTTGTTTCCCCACCTTCACTCCATTCAATCAGATGTTTAATCAGTCAGGCTGTTTGTGCACCTCCATGCCATGTGTAAAMAAGAAAGAAAAAGCAAAAGGACAACTTCTGTTGTAGCAATCTCAAGAAAGAAGGCACTTCTGAAGTGATCAGATTTCAGAAATTAAATAGGACAGCTWGATATGCTTAACAGACTGATACCAGTAATATAACATAACATTGCAGCCACATGGAAGTCATTTTCAGAAATGAGAAAAACAAGTAAGTGGGAACAGGCCAGCATGGATTTACCAGGAATAAATCAAACCTGACTAATTTGATTGCATTCTCTGAAGAGATTTCTAGGTCTGTAGACCTAGGGTGACCAGTGCATGCAAGATAGCAYTGATTATTTGAAAGATATACAAAAGTCAGTAGTTCATCAGTCTCAATGTAAATTTCTCAATCCATGTTCTTTATCTCTCTTCTCCCCTGCATTCCAGTTACTCTTAAAATTTCTACTTTTCAAGGCTTTCATAGTAAAAAACCCATGTGTATTTAYACACATGAGTATAAATTCACATGACAGTGAATAATGTGTGATTGTATTTTCTGTGCAGTTTATTGTGCTTTCTGTAATGTCAGTCATTATTCTATCTGACATGGATAGCATTTTCAGATTGACGTGTTTAAAATTAATGAGGCATTTCTTTCCTCAGAGAAGAAGTTAATAAAGAACATTTTTCTGCATGAATTAGGTAGATGAATTAATACAAATCAGCTCAATTTTTAGAGTTTTTTGATTTTCTTCTTTCTAGYAATGCATCTTAACAGTTAGAGACTGAGGGAGCTACAGTGACAGGAATACAAAATGTCAATTTAAAAATTATTGCAAAGGTTAGAAAAAAAGGTCTTTCTTCAAGGATGAAAAAGGAAGTGTTGAAGGATACGCATCAGCTTTCCAATGTAGGAAAAACAAATTTTAAAGTCATTCTACCACATATATTTTTCTTACCTTCATACGTATAGCAGTTGCCAACTGCAGAGAATCACACATGAAATGAGAACCTACAGATTCAGGAATTGCTTGAGATGAAACTTGGCATTCACCTTGAATTCTAAATGGTTTCAAATGCAGCTCTTGTTAAATGGATCACAAGAGAAGGGGAGAAAAATTCAAGGCAGAAAAACCTTAAATATGAAATTTATTKTTTGTAAATAATTTTACCAGCTTACTGCTCATTATAATAAAATTTTTATATAAAAAGGAATCAGAGTCTTCAAATTGTCTCTTTAAATATCAGTCTTGGAACTGAAATGCACCCTCTGATCTCCTAGTGAACTCTGTCTGTAACAGATACACAAGAATATTGTAAATTCGTAAAGTCTTTCGATGTAAACAATATTTTGATGCAATGACACCTATCTGTTTTATGTATTCTTTAGTTCATTTTTCGAACAAAATTAATCTCTGAACATTTTTTACTTCATTATATTTGCGTTTGCAAAAATYTATGACTTTCCACCTTCTGTTGTTTTCAACTGATGACCCTTTTACTGAAGAATCTTTTATTGTCCTAGTTTCTTGAGTTCTGTAAAGTAGGGCTGTTTGCACCAGATTAATCYGTGATTTGGTATTTTGGGGAGATTGGATTCAATTGTATGACAACCTGTGGCACTACTTTTGTGCACAGCACCTTCACTCTTAATAAGTGCYCGCAAAATTATTTCCAGGAAATAAAATGAGCTCAGACTGGCCATGTGTAAAACAGCTTTCTCCTACCTGCAAGCACTCTATGAGCTCATTATCTTGGAGACAAGAGTACAGCTTGAGGCCTCTGCCTAGGAGCTGGCTTAGGGCAACAGTGTGCCCTAAACCAGGTATGGCTTTATTTAACCACATGCATATTCTTATGAATACCATTTTTGCAAAAATATTTGGTTAAGAAGAGCTCCACTCTTGTAAAATATTTCATTTGCTGTGCACATTTGTATGTGGATCTACATACATTGCAAGTATGTGTTGGAGCGTTCTGACCTCGTGCTCGTTTCAGTGCTTTAGGCAGTAATGCCACAGTTCTGAAGTGAAATCGTGAATTGTTTAGCCAACAGTATATTTGCATTTTAAATAATGTGCWCCTGTAAGGCTGTGGTATAGAAGAAAGTTCCAGCAGACATGTATAGGATGTAGTTTAAATGTTTTACACACATGGATAACTCTTTTACGCTCATGATAACTCACTGTTATCACCWGTCTTGCTGGTGGTAACACAAGCTAAATTACTTCAGTTCTCATCTTCTTCCRTCACCTTCCAATGTGTCCAGAAATACTGACAAGTTATTTCACAGTTTATTGGAAAGGAACTGGAACAAATCATGCAAAAAGAAATCACAGGATATACTTCTAGAAGAGTCTGCAACAACAAGGTGCAGTATCTGTGAGGAAATGTTTSCTCTCAGCTATGGCTTTTCATTTTGATGACTTACACCAAGTAATCCTGAGCACTCTAATCTTCTGAGTTGACTTTGAAATGAAACAACATCCAAAAAGATTACGTGCTTAACTTCCATCAGGTGTCTGACTGAAATTCTTTGTAAACTTTAGAAAGAGAATARTTTTAAAGTATTTTTATAGCATTGCATTCTTTTAGAGCTTTCCTTATGCTACCTAGGACTTACATACGCTTCGCTTTTTTCTCATCTTTCTTGTTCTTTAAAACCTGACATTCCTTTCTAAATGTCATCTCATGCAGATCCCAGCTCTACAAGCATAAGTGCAGAACTCTTATAACTGTTGCCTATTAAATTTACGATGAATTTAGAGAACCCTGTTATTCTACAACATCTGGGCTACTACATTCCTATTTAGTTCTGCCAAACAGTTTAGAGCAACAGTGGGAGTAGAGAACACTTTTGCTAGATATGTAGTAATTTATCTTTGTTGCTCTGCATGTGTAATTATGCAAATATCACCTTTGGAAACTTATTTMATTGATCAAGGAAGAGAATACAGGTGATATGATGTTCTCACTAAAACATGAAAAAGACAATGGTGGAAGCAAGAGTAGCATTTATGATGTTATTGTTCCTACACATTTTTAATCTTCCTAGGAATACACCAAATTAGCAAAGCATAACAGAACCAACTGGAAGCATCTTTTACTATAAGCATAATGGTGACTTTTTCTGTCTTTTAATATTTTTTAGGTATTTTGACTTCAGATTAGGACCAGCTTGAAAAAGGGGGCTGTCTCCTCCAGATCTGAAATTCTTCCTGTTTAGGATCTCCTAGTGCTTCTCAATAAGAAATTTAATTTAATATACCATTAAAAAATTCAGCTCCCATAAACTAATTAATGTGTTACAAAAATTATAATATTTAGGATTACTGCTTTCATCTAGGCGAGGTACCTTTATCAGTGGTTTTTTGAGCAACCTAAAACATTAATTCCTGGCGTCTATCTGACACCTGAGGCTTTGGCATGTCCAGGTGAGTTAAGTGATACCCAACTCTTCTTCAACTACATTCTGCATATCTTTCCTTCTGCTACTGATGCACACACCTTTCCTTCTGCTTTTCTTCYTTTCTCTTGTTAATTTCACTTTCAGCTGACCTTTGGCTTTCCTGGCTCTATTCCTATATGTGCAGACAGTGCCTTTGTGCTCCTGCTTTCACCTCAAGTCACATGTGATCTCTGTCTGAGTGCAGACAGTTGTTCTGTGTTCGCCCACGCTGGCCTTCTGCAGGGCTTGCTGGCCTTCCTGCACACTAGAAAGGACCATTCCTCTGGGAATGAGAGGAGACTGTGAAAATCAGTCACGTCTCCTGCACACCTTTGCCTCCTGAGGCAGTTTCCCCTACAATACTGAAAAGCAGGTACCTGAAGAGGCTAAAAATTGATTTTCTGAAGTCCAGGATTATAATCCTTCTGTCAATCTTGCTCACTTCCCTTAAACTCCAGCCTCAGAATCAATACTGCAGACCATGTTCTAAGGATGTTGTGATTGGAAATATCCATAACAAGGTTAGCTATTGCTGAGAGCTACAAAAGTATTACAGATAGTGTGAACTAGTTTACGAGGGAAACATTTCTTACTAAAATATTAATGAAGGTGGTATTCGCATGCACAAGAAGGAAAGCTGAAATGATTGTCTCAGTCTACTTATTATATCATCTTAATATATAATGCTAATTTTACTCTCCTGAAATCATATGAACAAGCCAAATAAGTAGAAACTGGGTTTAATTAATGGCAAAACGGTCTCTGCATCCAGAAATGAAAAAACAAGTAGGGCACAGGTCAAGTTATTTTAAARGTGTCAGATCACAGGCTAAGAGCTTATGAATAATCATGTTACAAAGATACAGTCTTTTGCATGCTAGAAGACTGATTTTAGTTCTGAGTTTTAGAAATTAGTGTCTAGAATGACATGGCATAGTTGATCTTGGTGAGTTCTAAGGAGGAAATACCCAATTTTTTTAGAAAAAACTTTCTTATGAATGACAACTCAGCTTTCCCTTCTCACCACTCCTTTACTAACATGCAATAGAAATAATTGGTTTTTCTTCACTTTATCCACTCTTTCTGCTGTTGAGTATATTAATGCAGTCATAAGGATTTCTGTTTTTCAATTTGTACATTCAAAACACTCTMTTCAGATTCATATGTGATTTGTGCTATTTTCCTCTTGTGCTTTTATACTTACTTTTTCTTGAATTTTTAGTTCCTTATTTGCATTAATTAAAATTATCATTTCTGCCATGGGAATACAGCTAGAAAGCAGGACTCAGTACAGCTGAACTTGTGACAGATTTGGACATTCTGAACTTCGTAGGCCAAAAGCCACGGGAGATTCAAACAGAGATTTGAGGGAGGTAGGAAAGGAATGCTGTGTTTTGTTTTTAGCTAACCATGTAAAACTGCACCTGCAAAGACTGTAGTTAAGCATATTGATAAGAAACATGAACAATGTGGTTATTGCTTGCCAGTAGAATATTCTATTTAAAGCTGTAAGGCTATATAAGCTGAGCCCTGTAAGTCAATAAATTGACTTCTTGCATCCAAGCAATGAGTCCTGTCTCTTCAATCGCCTTGACATTCTGCCATTCATTCTAAGCTTTTAATTTGGCTGCATTTTCATTCTACTGTGATTTTTGTAATTTTGTTTTGTTTTGTTTTTCTAATCAAGTGTGATCTCTTCTTTTGAATATCTTCTAAAACATTCTAAAGTGATTTCTGTGCATCAGAGCACTTGTTTCCTTTTTTCTTGAATGATGTTTAGTGAGTAACGAAAGCAGTTCTTAATGCACCATGCCCTCTTCAGTAAGAGACCTTGGTTTGCTTGGGATTTTTTGACCAAGTTTAATTCAAAATGACTTGTTTCTGAAATCTCACAAATTATCCTAAGGGTTATATTTGCTCCATTCCCTGTAAAAACAGAGAAAACAGATTTCGATGTTTTGCCTCTTGCTGAGTGTCAGGTGTGAGAGCAATACTGTGAATGCTACACCTATTAAAAAAAAATTCAGTCAGAATTCACATCATTGTGTACATTAGAGATCCCTTCATGAGACATGAATCTGCAGAAGCCCTGGTTTTGGTTCTTCTGCTTAGAGTCACTTGTCAGTTCTGTGATCATTYTCACTTCTTAGTAAAGAAAGGTCTGCAATATAGAATGCTACACCCAACAAAGGGMAATCTGTGATGAGAAGACCTGTCCRTCAAAGAGTGTTAGTTATTCCTTAAMTAACCTTAACACTGATTAACAAGAGGTAAGCAATCAGTATTTCTCATAGTGAAGTTACTTGTGGCAGCACTTTTTACGCTTTACACATGAATGTTAAAGCATACTATTATTTCCTGGCTTCCACCCTGCCCTGCAGCTGCAGAGGACAGCAGCAATTCTGAATTGCATGAAACTTATGACAACACTCCAACGTAAAATGGCACATGTGGTGGGGGAATCAGCTGGCCAGAGAGCTGACACCCACAGAGCTTGTGGGATTGGTCAAATTTAAATTGACTCTGAATGTTATAGCAGGCTGAAGTTTTCTTCCCTACTATATTTCAGATTCTGACTGCTCAGGCCTGGAATTTTGATTCAARCACATATGGGGGGGTGAGAATTGCTTCCTATAAGAGACCTGCTTTTGTATGGAGGCCTATTGTATCTTCAGTGGGAACTGGTTATCCTTTGGATAAATTACCAGAATCTCTTTCAAACCACTAGTTGGGGCCTAAACCCTTTCTGAATTTTCCAAAGAAGAGATTCATATTTATAAGCAAACTAAAACATTTTTCATGTGTATTTTTCCCATTTCCCTCCCCCATTTTCATTCTCAAACTCCTATAAAATGTGAAGTTTCTGACTGAAAAAAAAAAATTATAAAAGGCTATGCTAAAATATTTGGCCGAAAAATAGTTCCTTAAGAGCAGTTATTTCTTTATGTAATCTAAAAAAAAAAAAAAAAAATTACATACAAGCTTGTGTAATTTATACTGAATGTGGAAACTGAATATTATGAAATCAAAACACATTTGAATGTACATTATCTCTTCCCTATGTTTGGAATTTTAATGTTCTTCATTTTGCTCGCAAACCACAAGGTTAACACTTCAAAAACCCTTCTCATAACCCAAAGAATTACTGCTACTGCTGACTTACATATTCCTTCAATACCAAATCTTAAAAAGAAAGAAAAAATATCTTTTTCTTTCTGGTATTTGCATACTCTTTTCAATGGTTTCCATAGTCAGGAATAGGACACAAACTTGGTTAAAATTATACTGAATAAACTTTGCTTCTACAAAGAGTGGTGTGAAATAATTATTGTTATTTTAAATAATAATTGCACGTAAGATTAGCTTAAGAAAAAAAAATCCAAAATGTGTTTGGTTTTTTTTTTCTCACTGTGTGGAGAGAGGTATACTGCTTCTATGTGCTTTAAACACGTTTCACTTAGTCTGTCACATAGTATGTTTTAATTTTGTACCTATCTATTTAGTTTATAAACTAAATGTGTTGAGAGGAAGCTTTCTTCCTTCCKCCCCATCCCCACCACACACTTGAAGAGGTATGGGGTTTTTAATTGATTTGTACCAATGTAATTATTTAGAAAGAATTTTAACTTCTAGCGAGTAGCCCAAAGATAACAGTTGTAGTAAAGACATGGATGAAACATTGTAACTTTTTCATCTGGCTATAAAATTCCTTTGATTCCTTTTAAAATTTAACATTGAAAARAGTTATAAAGTAGAAATCCACCATRTAKTTYAAGTATCTAGTCTGGTCTGCTGAAAACATAATTATTTTTATACTCTGCGGGGGTGCGGTGCTGTTTTCCGGCTAGCTCTGGCACTGAGCTCGCACTAAAAGGTGCAGTTCCGTGTGCTGAGAT
>QVAJ01000066.1:3100381-3140579 GCA_003546035.1 Mixornis gularis | reverse complement strand
GAAAGTAAGGGTTAAAATGAGAAACTTTTGATTTTGTTACTATTTTCAGTATAGCTTCACAAGGAAGTGTGTTGCATTATTCTTTTCTAGGAATATTAATACGCACCTTTTTATCTAGAACAAGATTAAGAATATAATAAAAAGAAAAAAATTGTGAAATTTTTGCTCACTGGCAGAGGGTGGRAAACTGAAAAATCCTTGATGTAGGATGAGCACTGCTGAGTAACAACTGAAGATCAGTGTGTTATCACCATTATCCTCCTGCGAAATTCACACCACAGTGTTGTACTGGCTACTGGGAAGAATATTAACTCTATCCCAGCTGAAACCAGGACAGCAGTTCTGCTCCCACACTGATGAACTTTCCTAAATGATATGCAAATGTGCAAATTCATCAGGCTAGTTTCTTGTCCTACATCACTGTAATAGTGCTTAAAAGATATTGAAATGCCATTAAATTTGCACTATTCACTCTGTTATGACACTTCTGCCGGAACATATCTCTGAAAGACCATGTTTCACCACCTGAAATGGACTCCTACCTCTCAGTCTCACAAAAATTTCCAAAGTGTGCTGTATAATTCTGGATAATTTCAGTTGTGGTCTTTGGGGAAATTTCKGCTCCATCCATGGCCAAACTTGCCRTCATGAAATCTGTGCAAACAAAATACTTGATAAAAAGCAAAACATATTTCTGTGTCTTGCCATAGTGAGTATTAAAAGTAGATTTTGAGTGTGACTTTTCAAAGGCTGTGAATCTATCAGACACGTGTTCTGGCTTTTTCCCCTGGGTTCCTGAAGAAGTGCAACAGCAATAGATAATTTGGTGCTGGGAACCCCAGATAATACCAGTAGGTCTGCAGAAATGACTGAGCTATGGGTTATGRGGAGTGATAGACCTTGGTCTTATGTGACTGCTTCCCAGTTTGATGTCTGASATCTGCTTGCATTGAGGTGGAGAGAAGTTACGAGAGCCCAGCTTACTATAGACCTACTTAGATTTTTGTCTTATGTCACTCTTGATTCCCAAGAGGGGCAAGGCTGATATTGATATTGACTCCTACTGTAATAATGCAAAAAGAAACAACTAATATTTATTTTGTATTATCAAGTCAATTAAGAAAAGCAAACCTTGAGTATTTTTAAAGTATTAATATGTTTTGTAGCTCATTATGAAGAATATGTCACAAATATAGCCTAGGTGTTAGATCTACAGATGTTAATGTTATTAATTAATAGTACCAAGTTGTTAATCACTTTTAAATGTTAGGCCATTTTTCATTGCATTGAAGAACACTGACAGTTTTCCCCAGTTGTAGGTTGTTCTGAAGAGCTGACAGATTTGTGATCATTCTTGTTTATAAATATTGAAGACAATTGCAAACCTACCAGAAATATGCTAGGGAAACAACCTCAGGCAATATTTCATGTTTTACATTTAAAACTCATTAGAACAGTGGAAACTCATTATATATCTTAGTACGTATATGTTTCTGCTGGAAAGACAAACAGGTGTAAATTGATCCTGAAATTTTGCATGTTTTTAACATTAAAATGGAGGYACACTCTGTATGGTACTGTTATGTCTAATATTTCAGAACACTGAACTGACAGCCRTTGTCAGGAAAGAATGCCCGGCTGCCATGTGATGTACACAAACCTGCTAGCAGACTAACCTGCAATTCCAGCTCAGCAATGTACTCAAAACATGTGCTGAACATTAAATGTCACTGAAATTAATAGGCATTAGAAATTGAGTTTAACCTGAAGCAAATAGTTTTTTTACTATATTGAATCATTACCTCCATAGGTGTTATTTCATTGAGTGAAAAAAATTGGCTAGGAAGACTGATTCTATAAGTATTTCTGTAAACTTGAGCTCCAAACTTTGCTGGGTGGCAGATAGGGTGGATAACAATATCAACACTCCTTCCTGTTGACTGTAGCAAATAATAATGGAATTTTAAGAATTGTCATGATTTTAAAAATTTAAGGCTGAGATCCTATAAGCTCTGAAACAAGGGTTTGTAGTGCAGCTTTTCCCTTCTACAAGCACATAAGTGTTATCTGGGGTTGCTGATTTAACTCTGCAGTCCTTGTTATTAAGTGCTACTGCCTTAACTGTTTTTACTATAGGATGTGCATGTTCAGGTTTTTCTTTTGCTCGGCAATCTCTCATCTAGAATTAATAAAATTTCATGTGCAGTAATTCAGTCATACTAGGGATGGTTTCTAAGAAAAATCTTTGAAACTGTGGAACAGAAGTCTGTATTTATTAACATACAGACTGCTCCAAGAGTATTGAAAATGCCAGTAACAGGGAGAACATTGCTTGTATTATATCACTGAATAATATCTCTCTGTTTGGAAATGGAAACAGTTTCAACAATTATCCTGAGAGCATGGCAAATGAAGATTCCAAGAATTGAATATCTCTAARCAACTTCATATTAATTTCTGCTAATGTTATTTGCATTAATTCTAATATTAAGAAATACATTTTTCCAAGTGTAAGGAGATGGCTATTTACCTTTCATTTGTTTTAAGCATTAAACCACAAGAAGCTTTATGCTTATTCTTTCATCATCAGTCTTAAAGATTATAATTTGCTCATTCTCTCTTGTTGTAGGTTGCTGTTGTTAGAAATTCCCCTTCAAATTATCTCAATAATTTTCTTAGATGAATATATAATTCTGCTTATATATAAATATAATTACAATTTATCATTGGCTTTTGAATCCTTGACATTCCTTAATCCTGCGCATTGGTTAAGCAATGATGTGATTTGAATATTAATAAAAGAAGCTTTCAGGGTTCAGTATCTGTACACATATTTTGGAGGGTGTTTATGATGTAAATTATATTTCAGAAATAAAATTTTTCATGTTATTGGTRTTCTTGTACAAGGGATTAATTTTCAAGAGCAGCAATTAGATTCATAAAAACCATAGTTATAAAGGCAGAGATAGAAAACCATCACTATGGTGATGGGAGTGAGCTGTCATATGTCCCATTTTCAATGCATCTTGCACTGGCATGGGTTTGAATGTAGGTAACTGCAGCAAGCAAGTATTTGACACTAATGACCTTCCACTAAATTGAATGGCTCCTGAACYATCCACTGGAAGCAGTGTGACCATGCTGCAAGTGCCCAGCCATGTCAAATGTGACTGAGAATGTTAGGGCAAAATACTGATGAATAGAGACTACCTATCCTTTCACACTGAGGGGAACTAGCTAGGGAAGGAATTATGGCAGAACGTTCTTTTAAATTGTCACAAAAACATGTTATAGACAGAATTAAGACAGTCTTTACTGAGAGAGCTTCACTTATCACCTCATTCCAGCTGAAACYTTTCAAATTCAAAGCTTTTGGAAAAACACCACGAGTTATCTGCRCTATGGCTAGGGTATGTTTTATCTAGTAATTATTTTTGATATTCCTATTAACAGAAAAAAATCATGATTGAAAGAAATTTAATCAGCCTTTGCTTCACGTACATTCAGAACTTACAACACACAGTCAGGTTCTGGAATTAAATACAAAGTTGGTACTCTTGGAAATAAATTCTRATCTGTGTGAACTATAAGATCTTCCATGGCTGCACATAAATACCTGGGATTTTGGTACTTGTTTGGTATAACATTTCATTATACTTGAGAAATATTGAACGTTATGAAGATTCTCAGGCCAGGATAATTGGCATGTCWTGAGTTCTTATTTTGGCATTCACCCTTAGCTAACAAGCCAGTGTTACAGGACATGATGTGCTGTCAGGATGATTTGACAAGCCTGGGAAATTTTTAAGACAGTACCTTGTTGCATGAGATTTTTTATTTATTTATTAGTACACTCAGAAAGAATTTTTAAACTATGCTCATTACCCTGTTTGCATGGTCCATTTGAGATAGTAAGCACAGCAACTTTACAATATTTGTTTCCAGCCTGCAGCTGGCAGCATACAGGGAACTACTGGGAGCAAATAGCACAAGATCCATTACTGATGTCTCTTTACTTCCTAACTGTGTATTTTTAGTTTGAATAATAATGCCTCATGGCTTTGATCTTTATTAGGTCATCTGTTACAATAATACACTAAAAATACTAATTATGGAGAATTTGTTTCAGTTTGATACTTGAATTTTTTTCAAACKTTGGCAAAGTGCTGGGAGACAGCTCCTATGTCTTCCTCATGATAAATMATAAATTTGAAAGTATAAATACTTTTCTTTGCTGTGGAATGTCCTTCCTGCAAAATAAAATGACAACGACAAATATAAGTAAATATATTCCTCTATCTCTTGACAGACAGAACTAAAGAAGGTACCACTTGACTTGTATTTAATTATATATCATGATGGAAGGATAATGCAAGTTCCCATATTATTAGCCAAACAAAAATGCATTATACAGTTCCCACAATTTGTTCTGAAGCAATCTGTATGTTATGGTTGAATGAGGAACTACTGTGATTACAGAATTTTAGGAATGTATCTATATCKAATCTCAGGCCTTCCCAGTCTATTGATGCAGTAGGGTGGTAGTAGGGTTCCTTATATGGACTGGCAATCTCCTCGACATCCTAGAGCATAACATGATATTTATCATGTGTGAAGGAGTCTGATGCTRTCTTAAACATCAGATGTATTCTGTATCCACTAGGTTGGAAAAGATATCTGAGATCATCAGGTCCAAACTGTAACCAAACACCACCTTGTCAACTGGGTGCCACATCCAGTCTTTTCATAAACACCTTCAGGGACAATGACTCCACCACCTCCCCGGGCAGCCTTTTCCAATGCTCATCACCATTTCTATGAAGACCTTTTTCCTAAYGTCCAACCTAAACCTCCCCTGGCTCAGCTTAAGACTGTGTCCTCTTGTCTTATTTCTGGTTGCCTGGGAAAAAAGACCAACCCTCACCTGGCTACAGCCTCCTCTCAGGGAGTTGAAGAGAGTGATAGCRTTTTCCCTGAGCCTTCTTTCCTCCAGGCTAAACATCCCCAGCTTCTTCAGCTGCTCCTCAGAGCAGTTTTGTTCCAGACCTCTCARTATGGTTACAGCAGGCGGACACGATTAGTCTGATGTTGTTTCAGCAGTTGATCTGGGTGAGCATTATGTAGAACCACAGAATATCTCAGGTTGGAAGGGACCCACATAAGGATCATCATAAGTCTAACTTCTGCTCCTCATACTATACTCATAGCTACCTAAAATTGAATCATATGACTAAAAGCACTGTCCAGGTGCTCCTTGAACTGTAGCCTCATGGGTGCTCTGACCTGRGAGGCCTATTCTAGTGATGGACCACCCTGGCAGTGAAGAACTTCTTGTTAATGTGAAATCTGAACATCCCCTGGTGCAGCATCATGTGAAGCCATATTGTGTACCCATTTATGTTCTGGCAMGTAAGAAAGTGCAGGGATATATTTTAACTGGTATTGTTGGCTGGATATGAGCTGAAATGAGCTGATCTCGGTATTGCAGTTACAACTGAGCTGCTTTGAGGATGGCTCTGTCAGAAGTTTTGTCTTCCCCTGAAGTTYTCCCTGAACTGTTCAAAGAGAGGTCTGCATATGTCAGAAAATAATTTTCCCAGAACCTAAGTTACAATTAAAGACAAAATCCTCATCTCAAAAATGTCTTTAAGCTTTGCCGTCACAGTGGTGATAGATTGTGCCTGGTAAGGTAGGATTAGGACTTTGGATGTTACAAGTTCTGGATAATTGCRTGCTGTGCTTTGAACTTGTTTTAAATTCACTTCATGCCAGCATAACGGTGCAAAATSCGACAGAGTGGAGCCAATCTGTCCTAGCTAATACCAGATCTCTAGATGCKTATCTGCGTTTTAATGCATCTTCTGGAATTGCATCATTATTATATTTTTGTTTACCAGTGTAATAGTTTATGTAAATTTTCATAATCTGTTGCTCTTGCTTTTATAGCACTCCAAAGTAAGAGAGAGARGTACCTGTTAATAGGGAAAAAAAAAAGTTTCTTTGTAAGAAAAAATGGASCTACTTTTAAAATTTCAGAAAATTGTTCATTTTTCCTAGTAGCTTTGTTGCTCTATTGGAGATAAACTCTGAAGGCACTTGGACTTTTATTTTCCCCCAGGAACTTTTTATTTCTAATACAATGGAGTATCTGTCAATACGGAATCAGATGAATTGCTATGTTTCTTAGCAAATGAGACTGAAAGAAGATCAACAAATAACTGTTTTATTTTGTTAGATATTTTCACRTGTTGCTACTTTCCATTTGCTTTCGTATCTTTCGTAAATGGATGTTTTTCTTTAATGACAATATCAGCTGCTTCTGATACTATAAACCTCCATAACAAATTATGATAATCATGTTCACAGTGGTACATGAGTACATAAGGATATACTAGTTTTAGTACTGATCAAAAATCCTCTGGAATTATCGCAAAGCTTGGGGKTTTTTTTAATCCTCTTGGGTTCAGTGGAGATTTTGTCCAGGCCTAATGATCTCAACTGTTTTGGTAATTTCAGTCATGCCGTAGGGAGTGGGAAAGGGTGTAGGGAGTGGGAAAGATTATAACCCTTATTCCCAACTTTTAATTCTGGTTGGTTTTTTTTTTTTTAATCACTCTTTTCTAAAAATTTGTATCCATGATGAAAGAAAACTGGCAAGGATAATGGAAATTTCTGATTACCTATTTTTATTTGTAAAAAATAAGTGAAAAGGCAAAGAATTCTGTTCTGCTGATAAATACCTTAGTAGTAGCTCAAGATAATTAGGAAAATTTGTTTCCAGAAAAAACAGTTTTCTGTTTTCCTTTGCATTGCCTGGTTGTACTCTGGTAAAAACACATTATGCTATTAAATTTTGAATTTGGTCCCACTGCTCTAGGTGATACTATATCTATCACYTCATTAATTTTACTGTAAATTTCATTAATGAGGTCAAGGGAGAGTCTTGTGTTATTGTTTGAGTGTCTCTTTTTATGAATTAATTTTGATAGGAATCTATTGTAATAATTTTTGCTATTACTTGTGTGAGTATTTTGCAGACTGAATTAATTAAGAAAACTGGCCTATAATTACTGTCGTTACCCATATCCTACCAGGTTTCAAAATTACAGAAATAATTACAGTCCTAAGAGAGTCAGGCAACTTTTCAAATGTTGCATTATGCATTCTGTACTAAATACCATGGAAGACTTGACTAAAATATTAATGCATCTCAGCTGGAAATCCTAGTGTGGCTTTCTGCTAAGAGCTTTGCTTATAGATAGAATGATTTTGCTTGAATTTTTAGAAAAGTTTGCAATTCTGACGGTCTCTGGAATTGTTTTTTGCTGCTAAATTGAAACAGTTGATACCTGCATAATACTATTTTTCACAGTAAACACCTAATATCAATTTCGTTTGTGTTTTATTCTGTACAARCTTCAAAGGCTGGAAGGAAACATCTGTGGAGACATTTAAGTAGATAATAGAGTCATGAGCATCGTGGATCTCTTATATTTTATGGAAAGTTTGCTAGTGTAATTTTTCTCCCCATTTCTTCCAATGTCAGTCTTTATATGTTATTTTATATCTGTGTTTCATCTTTACCTGTTCCATTTTCTGAGATTTTGCAACAGACTCTTTTGCCACCTGGCGCCTGACAAGTGCAGTCACCCACAGCCCATCTGACAGCCTGGTGTCTCTGCATTTCAGGGAGAAAAAGAGTAGACAAGCTGAAAACAGTTTTTACCCTGCTACCTTATGGCAACTTCATATGTCAGTGGTTCAGAAAGGAGATGATGGAGCATTTAGTGACAGTTACAGCGGGCAAGGGTCAAACTGCACTCCAAAAGCAAGCTGAACCTTCCCTGTGTCTGTCTGGGACACAGTCCTACCTCACAAATAATTGAGGTTACTGCTGAAACATGACAACTTGTAACAAGTGGTCAGAATTTCCTATCCCCTGTGAACATCCATTTTTTAGAGTCACCGGAAGCAAGGATCAAATATGTCTCAGAAAATAGAGGTCAACAAAAAAACCACCAAAATAAACAAACAAAAAAACAAACAAGCAAACATAAAAAACCCAAACCACCACAAAACAACGATCTAAAAGCCTAAATACTGAGAGAAACCAAAGCAGGAAAAATAGAGATCCTATTGCAGAAACTGTTTTCCTTAATTTACTCAATACTGCAAAGACTTAATATACAATTTATCCCTTATGCTCCTGGATGGATTTACAARAAGAATGGATCTTTGACCCAAGTAATTTTACATTATTAGTCTTTGTGAGTTGCACAAAGACCAATCTTATTTTCTCCTCTAAGGAGCAATGAGACATTACAGTATTTTTCCCATGTGATATCTTCTGTAATGGTGAGTAATCATTGTTCTTCTGCTAATAAAAAGCAGAAATATTTGATATGAGCCTGCTTCCAGATGATACAGGGTTTTTTTGTGTACTGACTCTAAGAACTTGGCATTTYTCTGGTATAATCTTACCAAAATGGCATATCTTATATTATAATCTGTATTGAAATTTTGAATATTACATTTGGATTAAATTTGCATATTTCTGAAAATCCAGGSTCCTATTTTCAGGTATTTAAAAATGTTTAGGATACACTGCCAGCAACACCATCAGCTATGTTTTCCTAGAGTGACTGTATCTGCTTCCTTTCAGTAAACAAGTCATATGGCTTGGTATTAAACACACTTGGATGTGTCTACCATATTGGATTYTTCCAGCTCTTTTAAGCAATTCTCCACCTAGTTTTGGATCCCACTTAGGTGTATGAAGCTGCTCAGATCTAGAAAACTATGAACTAAAAAAATTAAACACCTTTCTTCCAAGGTTAGATAAGAAAGGATGCTCGCAATCTTTGTAATTTTCTGATGTTTTCACTGGATGATTTCATAGGAGTTTCTTTGGTTTCAATATCTTCTTCCTAGGAGACTTCCTGGAAAATCACTTACAGAAACTTCAGWTTCTGTGAGAATGTGCTAAAATTGTTACATAGCACTTCTGAGTGGTAACACTTCACCTTTCAGAAAATTGTCTCATCATAAAGTTGCTTAACAATTCTCATCCACTTTTTTATTTCACCTTTTTTWATGCTTCTTACTGCTTTTTTATTTCTTTATCAATGCTTAATAAAAAGTGGCATATGTTTCTCTATTTTGTTTCTCCTCCAGCATTTTAAATTTTTCAGGTGTGCCCACAATTCTTTTTTGAGTGGGAGTTTTACTACCCACATTGAACAGTTTCACCACACTCACAGGTTTACATTCCTTTCAGGAGATGCTGACATAAGAGAGCTCTAAGATGTTGACAGAGTTTGCATTATGAAAAGGGAGTTACAATATATAAGAAATGGAAGTCATCATATTGCACAAAATATGCTGAAGTACAGAAATATTAAATGAAGTATTTTTGATCATTGAAAAGGAAAACAAGTAGGATCTCTTAAACCTCAGAGATTAAGTACTAAGAAAATTAATCAGGGTGGAAAAAGACCCCACATGTTTGCAGTTCCTGTTTTGTCTAGCTAATGACTTGAGTAACCTAAATAATTCTGGCATTATCAAAATGGATTAGCAAATAYTTATGCTAGCCTGACTGTTCAGCATGTCTGCACTGATGAATATAAACATCTTGTGGGAAAAGGCTGAATTTGCAAAGGCTTCAACCTGCATTGTGTAACAGGACATAACTTCTTAATATTTCTGATTACCTAAGATGAATTCTAATGAGTACATTTTTATAACCTAGATCATTAGATGGACATAAAATATGCCTCCAGTAAGTGTTTGTGGAAAGGATTCTTAACAAACGAATTGCTAAACCTTTGAGAGCTTCTTCATGCATTCATTTACATGCCTTTGTAATAAAACAACCACGGTTTGCTGGAAAATAAACATGAAACCTAGAATTCAACCAAATGAAGGAATATTTTCTGCCTTCGCTTACTATTTGAGTGAAGCGTCACTTCTCATGGAATGAGAAAACTGTCCAACTGAATTCAAATTTGAGAGAAGAATTTCATCTTTCACATATCTATTTCCCACAGAAGTGTCCCTAGGGTGGTATTATGGACCCAGGTGAGAGTAAACTCTAGCCTGTTGGATGGATGTCCTGGGGTTTATGCACTTGATTCAAACCTGGATTGTGAACAAAGTTCTTCACCATCTGAAGTGAATGGTCAATATAGYAGGATATAGAATGAGTGTCTGTTGAGCTAAAGGTAAACAACTGATTTAAGTCATGTAGAACAACTGTATGAACCCCAAAATCAAGCTTTGAAGCCTTAATATTTTACTATATATTGTCTTACACTCCAAAAACTATCTACACTCAGTGATAACACAGCTCTTTTATTTTCTTCCTAAAGCATTCCCAAAGTGGACATGTACAATGTAGTGACATGGTGTTTTTCACAAYTTGTAAAGCATTGTAAATTAAAGAAGCCATCAGCTTTGTTCTGTTCAATGGCATTTGTACCATATACACACACGAGGACTTTCAGTGCTTATCTGCTTGAGGTACTGTCAGAGTCCAGGACATTCCTTTAGTTGCCCTGGAAGGTCACAAACCTCGGCAGAGAGGTCTGAGACCCGAGAAGAAGGGTCTGGGGTCTGTCCAGGGGGGTTGCAGACCCTGGCACAGAGCCCAGGAAGACACAGGCTTTGATTTCAGTCCAYGAGAAAAACTTCCAACAYAGAGAAGAATTACAAGTCACAAATGTGTGACAGTAATATAGTTTATCACTGGGTGGAAAACTTTGTAGTTTTGGGTTCTTGGAATTGGGGAACAAGATGGAGGATTTAGGGTGGAACTCTGGGTTCTCCTTCTCCCTTGGCATCCATTTTCTGCAGTGAGGTGGCACAAAGTAGTTCAAGGAGATTGAGTCACAGTAGAGATGACCCCTTTAGTATAGGTAATAGGCATTGGCACAGAATTGTAAATAAGACACACGTAATTATCTGTATAAGAGGTAGTGACCTCCCATCACGGAGGGAGTCGTCCTGTGYCTGAGCTGCTGTGAACATCTTGGCTGGGCACAAAAAAAATTGTAAGATAAGAATTAATAAACACACGAGAAACCAGTAAAAAAAMCAAGACCTTCTAGACTCCAGTTCATTCTGGCATCGGGCTCAAAGCCTTCAGAGGGCAAAAAAGACTCTTTCAAACCACCACCTAAATCTCGGGACAAAGGAAACCAAACCCAAGAGGGTACCTTTACAAAATCTMCACAATATAATACATTAAATAGTTTTTCTTTCCTACATCCTATATCCATCTCTGTTTTCAAAATAACCAGAGATCATGATGACTGGACACRTTGTGTTACACCTTCTAAGTTATTCTATTCTATGGATTCCTGTGTGTTTGTGGAATTTCTAGTATAACAAAACAAACAAAAAAAGTAGGTCCAGGGTTTCTATGCTGTTTGATATTATGACATATAGAAACAGAGGGATCTCTACAAGGTAGGTGAGACAGTGACAAGAGCTAGGGATGGCTGATARTGGAAGACATAATACTGCTTAAGGTAAGGCAGGCAAAAGCTGGGAAACTGAGAGAATACAAAGCAAAAATACTAGAAAAGAAATGTGWTAAAATGCTGAGCCAAAAGGCTTGATTGACAACCTGGCCCACAGTCAGACTAAAGATCATTATATYATTATCTGTATTACAAGACAGAGAAAGGGGAACAAAGGGAAAGACTAATGCCAGTTTTGGGGTGGTAGTAAAAAGATAGGAGGCTGGAGTGAGGTAACCTTGGGCCAGTCAGACTAGAAAACAAAATCACAGACAGAGTTCCTGGAGTGTGTCTGCAGTTGAATGACACTTTTCATGGATTTTAGCTGCTTGGATTGTGTCATGTACCTGATCGAAAAAAAAAATTATGAGTGTGGCCAAAAGATCAATCTCAAACTTTCAAGTAGACCCAGCAAGTAAAATGTCTCACATCTTAAAGATATGACACTGAACTCTGCAATACAGAGATGTCCAGTATAGATCACTGCATCTCACAGAAGGATGGTTACTTAACATTCTGTGTTTCTTTTCATTATTTTCATCATTAGGGTGTTTTTCTTACTATATTTGAAATAAATACAGTGTTTTCACTTATTTTCCTTTTATTTTTAATTTAAAAATCCATGCTCAATCTAATCTTTTCTGTGATCAAATTTTGGTTAGTCTGCATGTAAATTTCTTTCTAAGATGAATKAATTCAAAATACTTCAGCTGAAACAAGAGGTGATAAAATGATGTAATTTTTTTTAATGTATGTCAATATATTTTTCTAATGTATATCAATAATTTTCCTTTAGTTGGGTCAGAGGTAAGCAGTTATAATTTTTTTTCTTTCTACCAAAATTAGTGTCCCTACTGTGACTGTTGAGAAGAGGATCACATTCTGAGCATCAGAAAGCATTGTGTTGTATCTACATAAATTTTTGTAGTCTATGAGAATGTTACTTGTTTTATTTATTGCTTTAACAATAAGCACAACATATCTTATAAATAACATGCAAATAAGTTAAGGGCTCTTTTTCAGCCATWCTTTTGCCTCTTAAAAACCCAACTTTGTTCAATGACTTGAACTTGGAAGGTAAGAATAGTGCGGAGTGATTCTCTACTTTTTAAAACTCTGCTGAAATCTGGAGCTAGGTGTGGGTGGTTTGATTTTGTTTGCTTTTTTTGGTGGAGGCAGAGAACCAAAGGAAAGAGTAGTTGGAGGAAGAGAGGAAATAGAGTTATAAAGTTAATTTTCACTTGTAAACGTCTACAGAAACCTTGGACTAAGAAATATCTATTAACTGTAGAAACAGCAGGTGATGACAGCACAAGTTCATTTTTCCCCTTTAATGAGTAAGATCCTTTGAAAAATTTTGCTTGAAGATATTAATAAATCTATTCGATCATARTACAACACCTTACCTCACCAAGGAAAAGTTTTTCTTTTTTCCTTCACTCATTCATTACTTATCTAGGCTCTAACCTTTCCAACATCCCCTGAGTTAACTCACAGTACAGGCTTTTCTACAATGATTTATGCATCACATAATGAAAGATTCATAATAAGCTACACTTTTCTCAAATAACCCCCTAAGTCATTTTGATTTGCCCTTTTAAAAAAATATTTTTTACAGTAGTTGATGCCATTTTATTCACTGATTAAACAAGACTACTTTTGCAGCACGGAATTGCATTAATGCCTGTTTTAAAAGTAAGTTGAACTTGGCTTATAATTATGGCTAAGTAAAAAGTGGGTAAGCTTAGCAATATTGTAATATAATTTTCATAAYCACATGAATAAGATTTATTGGTATCGAGAAATAATAGCATCTATGTAGCCATAACCCACAAACCTTCTGAACTGAGACACATGTGGCCAAGAATCTGGTGGCAGATTGTGCCTGAAGGCTGAAGGACTTCAGCTGCACTGTGTCCTGGGAGGTCCAGGTCTCATTTCTACCAGGCAGTGTAGGATTTCATCACTGCTTCTGCCTGCTTTCAAACTGTGAGCCTATTTTCTATATTTTGCCAGAAAATCTCACAGGCAAATTGAAGTGCAATGGAAAATCAGTCATTTTAAATACAGACCCTCTATCCAGTGTACACTAGTTTGCTTTCAGGGACATACTGGGTTAGACCTGATCAGAAAAGTTCTCCTAAAATATTTTGCTGCAGTCAGATTCTTGGCCAGAAACAAAATTGATTTTCCTGAGTTCACTGAGAAAAAATGTAAAAAAATAAAGTTGAATTAAAAGAGCTTATTACATTTTTACAGTCTTTAATTATGGCAGTGATAATGAACATATGAATTCTAATTTTCATTGGAAATCACATTCACTTACTTTCATTAGTTTACAGAATGCTTTCTAATGTACTCCTCAGAAGATATATAAAACTTTGAAATGTTGACATTTTCTATAAAACTAGTATCTTAAATTTTTTTATATATACTCAGTAATAAAAAGAYCAGTTGCATTTAAGACAAAGATACWAAAATGAAAAATCAGATACGTGGTATCTGGCAATGTCTAAATGAAATGATACAGACAAGAAACTACTGGAATCATAATTAGACAAATTATTTCAGCTTGCCAATTACTTCACATAAGCACTTAAAAGCAGAGGTAAACCATAATGAGCTAATTATTACTGAACTAATATTTAGCTGTAATTAATGATTATTTCTAATATTTTGAGGTTCTAATTTTTTAATCAATAGTCACTGAAACAAAATATTTCCCTAATGAGAGGTGGTTTTTATTGTCTTTCCAATTYACCAGAAGAGACTCCTAGAAATGAAATGGGAGTTAAGTTCATCTCAAGAAGAAATTTGCAAAAAGAATTGTAAAGGAGCTGGTGGACTACAACTTTCCAAAGCTGTAGTTTTTAACAAAGATTGTGGTAAATATGGAATAAAACATGTTGAGTACATAGAAATATTTATCTTTAACTAGAAAAAAACAAGTAAATTAGACAAGTAGACATATCCAAATTATATTTTATTTCAAACTTTGTTTTAAGTAATCATGTCAACACTGTGTTGATTAAAGGGGAACACCAGTGTCTAAGCATAACAAACAATATTGGAGGCAGAAAATCCAGTTTATTTTGGTTTTTTTTAATCCTAGACTACTGGAGATAATTAGAAGCTTGACAATTATTGAATGACAAAATGATWTGGGTTGGAAGGGACYTTAAAGATCATCCAATTTCAACGCCACTGCCATGGGCAKGGATACCTTTCAGCTAAAGGTAGTTTTAACAGTCATCTCACTGCGAGAGGTCTGTTATCCTACCAGATCATGTAATCTGACTGTTCTAGTTAGAATCATGATTTTGGAGAAAGAATAGTCCTCTTGTTTGTTTATTTTTTCATTTGTGAAGAAACTATACGCAGTATCAATACTTTGAATAAAATAGTAACTGGCATTATAAGCTAGAATTTAAGGAATCGGGTAAAACTCCTCATTGATGTACAGCATGTTAACTAAAAACTATGATTATTACCTACGAGGACTATGCTGGATTACTGCAGTTATGGATTTGAAATAAATTGTGGATTTTTAAGCKTTAATCAAACAGTATTGTTGTCCGCTGTTTTATTTCCTGAAAACAATAGTGGTAGGACTGTCATCCATTTGTCTTGTATTTTCTAGGGATTTATTTTTYGCTTGAATTTTGTTGCCAAAAAAAAAGGGTGTTTTTGTTTTTTCTTATCTGAAATATTTTTGCTGATGAATGGGAGAGACTTGACCCTGTTGTATGTCTTAASTCACTCTGGTGTAGAATCCTACTCTTAGATCTGTTAAAATACTCTGTTTTGAGCCTTTCCAAAAGTGATGCAGAAAAAGCAGAATTCAATCAGAGTTAATTTTTAAAAATTTAATCACAGAGCAAGACAACTGAATTAAATGTCTACCTCTTAATTAAATAGTGTTTTAGGAAAAGATGCAGTTAAAGCACTTTATAATTTTTAACTTACSAAGTGAAATGGTGCTTCTGCTGTCACTGTTATGTTGTTACTGAGATGCCTCCAAACAAGTGAGGATAAAAGTGTCTAACTGTGTCTCTGGATATCTAYGGATGCTTTGATATTTAATGTAAAATGGTGATATGATCTGTCACGTTATCTACTGTTCTTCAATAGATTCTCTTTTTAATATATTATTTAGTTGTCAATGTCTTTCCTGGAAACCATTCTGCTTYCCTGGCAGTCAGAAAGCATAGATTCTAAGAAGCATATTTCTGGGTAATTGTAATGGTCATAGTATGATGAGGTTTAAGATGGGATTAATATTTATTTGTTTGCTCATCCAATGTATCTTTTTTTCATGTGGAGTGGAGAGATACTCTCTAGAGAAAAAGATGCATTATCATTTGAAATGAAGGAGGGAGGCATCTCAGGTCCACATCCTAATTAGGAATCACCATGGAAAAGGGAGTTAACCCCTTAAACATTTCTTGTGAGGAAGTGAGGATGTAAGAACACACACATGTATGTTATTCACTTTAGCCTATGCATGCAGATCTGTATTAGACACTTTGTCCTTCCTTTTTATTAATAAATTTATTCTCTGTGATCCTTTTACAGACATATCCAATATAGATACAAATTTGAGCTCTTTAAATTATGTTGAAAACTTAGACCTTTCATATATGCATATAAAGCCAAATCTTAAGAAAACTGTGTGCTGAATACTCATAGTTCTGTAGGCATGTCTGTCATCAACAGCCTTTGCCTCCAGAGTTAAGAACCAGACTATAAACACAAACTGAGCTCATCATCCTTCTCCTGAAAGGGAAAGAGAAACATAAAAAAAAGTTAATCATTCTGGATCACACTAACATGCAGAATCAGACGATAATATAACCTTTGTATTTTGCTAATGCATTTTGCTTGAAGCATGCTCTTCTRCTTTCCTTTTTCATATATACACTAGAATCCTCAAATTCTCAATTTTTTTAACCTTTGTACTTGAATTAGCCTTCAGAAACTTCTTCAGATGTAATAAGATAAAGCTGAAACTTTTTTTTACCATCTAGTCTTTTGAGAGAAGTATTTCAAAACGTCTTTCCTGATACATACAAATTTCTCTAGTACCAGTAAACCCATCAATTGTATTTATAATGCCCTGTAATGTAGGTTCTAAAGATAATTCCTATTGCAATAGGTCTATTAAGTTTTTATAACTAAATAAGTATTTGGATGAATGCTTTATTGCATAAGGCAAGTTAATCATTAAGATCTGCTGCTAGGAAAGTTCTGATCCTCCTTCTGTTTGAGCCAGGAAAATACTGCTTCAGGATGAGAATGCAACCAATCATAAAACACATTTTACATATTTGAAACTGTGCTGAACTGACTGTAGAATCTTTAAAAGGCAAGAAAATGTTCTCCAAAATGTGCTCACACATTCAATGTAGTTATTACTCATCCCTAGCCTGATTGCTGTGGCATAGCTTTTTCTCCAGTGGTTGATTTTATAGTGAGATTTGTTCAGTAAAAGTTTTTCGTATAGAAGGAAGCTTTAATGCAATGAATTACTATTTCTTTGGAACTTGTTTCGGGGATTTATTTTAATGTTTCTGTTGACAATGTCTTTGGTTGTTTGGACTGTATCTTCAGCCTCTCTACTAGACTGCTTGAAAAACAACCYGTGGAAATGCATTTGAAAATGAAATTATTTCATTGAAGCCCTTCTTCATGTACATTTTCATGTTCCTCCACATGTGAAGCTGTCAATCATTTTAATATGAATTACAATTTTCTATGTAAGAGATAGTTTTGGTTAAGAATGAGCAGAGAAATTCATGAATCTACAAATATTAGAGGTTCCAGCTTAGGAAAAATAAAAATCAAAGGCTTATTTAAAGCAAATATTCTTTTTCTTAGTGAAATTTTATTCAAGAATAAAATATCTATATTTATTGGCCCAAATAGAGAACTATTCAGCTTATACTACAGGTCGCTCATAGCAGAATTCAGTTGTTTCACATCAGTGCCAAATGCTGTTTTAAATGCTCTTGAGAGCTGATAGACTCAATGAGAGACTCAATAGTCATGACTGCAGGACATGACATGGACAGGACTGTTTGAAACTGCTGAGTTCTCACAGATTTCTAATTATGGATAAAGATTAAATCATCTTTTCTACTTTGACATGGTTTTTTTCTCATTTTTTGGAATTATTTTATAAGGGAAATAATCTGCTGRCTTGAGTTTAGCCTAGGAATAAATACCTATTCTTAGTTTTCAGTGTGTCCATTGTTTTTGCTTTCTTCAGTGAAGGAATTGATTTCTTTATTCTTGTTTCTAACTACGTATTGCTGTTTCTCCATAAATCCCTACCTAGGAATCTGTCATGATGCAGTACTATAGAGGTCATTTGTACTTGTATTTCCATGTTTGTGTAGYGAATGTTATGATAACTTGTCAGCACCTGGAGATCTTCTCTTGGTTCATGTTGATTTTTTTTTTTCTTTCTCAGTCTAGGATTTGTTTCTATGTTTTCTAGAATGCTCTTATAACTTTGCTCTTTTTTTCATTGGCCTGCATCTGCAATTTACATCTGAACTTACAGTGTATATTGCCACCTACATTTGTCAGTAGCTATTTCTTTTTCTTTTTTCTTTTAATTAATCTAAAGATCTTTTTTTTCCAGCTTAATGTTTTGAAGTCAATAGCTGACCATGGGTGACCATTTATAGCCATGTCTCCAGTGCCACCCTGTGTCTCAACTCATCATCCTGCACCTCTGTGCCACATCTTGTGTCTCCCCTTCCTAAGGTCTCAGCTGTGATACCAGGCCTATATTTCTCAATACAGCATCATTATATTAGTCATTAAACCATTGTGGTGTTGCCAGATAAAGATAAGATGGCCACAGCCACCTGACCCATTGTTAAAAAAAAATCTGCTAAAAACCAACCTGCTAAATCAGGTCCAGCTAAAGTTCAGAGAGAAAAAGTCTGTCAAACATCAGTGCTAGGGGTATAAAGCTCTCAATCCCYTTATTAACAGTGCCAATAGTGTATTATGGAGCTGCAAGGTTATGATACGTATATAATTAATACTAATGAAAGAAAACTTTTTACAAACCTTGCCTTTCTACATGTTCTGCAGGGAAATGCAATAGGAGTAACATCCAGGCTGACTCAACAACAGTTGTTCTGGTTAGTATGCTGGATAATGCAAGAGCTTGAAAACACCATAGGATTTACTAAAGAACATGCTTGTGATGGGAAAACAACAYCATCTGCTTTAAACTTGTTCAAGAAACTCTGACCCAAAATTTCATGCACTAGAAGAGGTGAAAAGGAGAAAGGTTTCAGGTCATTCGTGAGAAGTGAGATGACATACAGAGGAGATTTTTTTTACAGTAGCACTTCATCTTCTGTTTCAGTTCTTTGTATTCCTTCTCTCTAGGCTGCTAGAGTTACCTGCTCTTCAGGAGTAATTCAGCATTTAATTTAGTCTGCCTTATATGTGTTTTCCTTTTAGGAAACAACTATGACTTTCATTGTTCAATTGCAATGCTGTCAAAGACTGTTCTAAAGTGTGAAAAAGTGTTCACTTATTCCTCACTAAATAGAGTGATCTAATTATATTCTATCTTTTGCAGAAGTGTATTATGTTAGAAGGTACTCCTTGTTGCCTTAGAACTCAAAATTGGATATGACCAAGGATGGTTTTCAGCAGAAAAATTACATAAGTTTTGTTTGGAAATCATATTATCCTTTAAAGTACTTACTGGCCTTTTGTTATCCCCAAGACTATAGACTAGGGATAAAAGTGCATTCCCAGTTAGATATTCCCCTCTGTGGAAATCCTCTTTATTTACCTATTCTGCACCATGACTTTGGTTTCTTCAGTAAGGATTCTTGGCAAATACCATGACAACATTGTGGGAAAGAGCATTGTGGTGGTCCGGTGTGCCTCGGGAACCCGCGTCCCGTTTCCAGGCTAGCTCTGGCACCAAGCCCGCAGTGAAGATCTGGGATATGTTCCCAATCCTGTGGGTTCTTGCCTTCGGCAGAAGCCTGAACAGTGGTGAGGAATAAGGTAGGACTCTTGTGAGAAATTCATCTGGGGTTTATTAAGCCCTTGCGAGACTTGTTCACACCCAGAGAGAGAGCCCACAAAAGCGGCTTCTTCTCTCTGTCCAGCACCTTAAGTATGGGAGTGGGGAAATGGGAAGGGGCAGCTTGGAACCAATCCAGAAGGTGAAGGGAGTGACCCAGAACACAAAGGACAATCAATAGAACCAATCAATACATTAAGGAGGGAGAACTGGAGACTCTGCCAATCACTCAACATCTTCACTAGAATCTTCCAGACTTCAGAGCGAGGCTGTAAGGTGATGGACAGGACCTATAAGAGTGATTGACACCTGACAATCACTTGGGGGAAATCAAGAAGGGTTTAACATGGGGGTACATGGAAGAAACCATTGTARYYTATATAAAACAKTATAAARCAAGAACRCCTGCATACAGAAAACTGGTAAACCCAAAARCACACCACAACAGAGCATAATCACCCATTAATAAATTTGTCATTATTCTGTGTTTCCTACTTCAAATCAACTTTGAATTTTAATCTTTAGTTCATRTGTGGTCTAAACACTCAGGATTAGGAATTGCTGAAAGTGGAATATATGTTCAAGGAACAAAGTATCTTACATTTAATATAAATGAAATGTGCATATGTTTCTACATCTCCTGTTCCCTGTACACCCTGGCACATGCACAGACACATTTTTGAGCCCAGCTTCCATGAGTTGGGTGCAAAAGAGCTAAGATAGGAATGAGCCCTCATCTTTAGTCCTTTTATTGAATAAGGTACTTGCACTGCTGTCCAATGACTTCCAGTCTGAATATTTTACTAAGCCTAGTAAACATCTGTGTATATAAATAGACACCTATGTTGACACGAAGAAAACTTGTTTCCTACAAGAAATAATTCCTAGAAAATTAACTGTAAAACATACTGAAAAGAGACCTTACTGAGTCTTTCTGAGGGACAGGATTATTTCCAGGGGTTTTGAAGAGAAAAGTTTTCAGGATTGGCAGTCAAGAAACAAAAATTTTCTCAAGGAGAAGACACTGTAAAAGTATATTAGCTTCTTTTTTTTTTTTTTCCCCCACTGGAGCATCATTTAGAAACTCAGACTAAAATCCTCCAAAAGCTTTCAGAGGAAAACTGGTAGCCTGGTATTCTTACCAGTGATTTTGAATACCTTTCCTATTGACATGTTTAAAGTAYAAGGCTCTAACCGATTTTGAATCCTTGAAAATAAAATGAATGACTTACAAATGATATTAGGAAGTATTTGATGCCTCTGTGAAGTCATATAGTTCTTATACAGAAACATGATGGACGTCATGTGAATATTACTACCAGGCAGTTTTATTGCTGTCATTTTAAGTCAGTACAGCTTTTCTTAATATGCCATTAATTTTTATTTAATTGATGCCTTCGTTTTAAAGATTGGAATCATTCTGAAGCCACATTATTATTCTATGCAGCAGCTTACTCCAGGCTAATTTATTTTCATGTCTGCATTCTTTGGGAATGTCAGATCTGTTTATTCAGAGCAGCTAAATCTGCCATGTGGTAAATGATAAGACGGAGATGGTCAAGTATGTTATGTTTCTAACCCTCTGAGTTCTGTCAAAATTATTGTAAAAATGTGTGATATATTTTGAAAGGAAAAGAATAATGTGTTGTTTTATTCTGTGGAACACTTATGAATTCCATATAGAATACTATTAGTCTAGAAATTGGATGTGCCAGTGTGCTATAGAGAAATGAGTTTTTGAAATGAATATAATAGTCTGCATAAAATGAAGAATGCTATTTATCATAATATTTGGCATTTAGATAGAACTTTTCTGAGACTCTAAGCATTTTATTAACATTTATTAAGTGCAGCACATGACACATTCTTTGAGGTAAGCAATTCTCCCGTTAAATTAAGAAAAAAAGATAACAGCGTGAAGAGTTGGTGGTTAGTCAGAACCATCATAATCTGCCTTTCCTAGACTTCTTGTTTCTATGAGACCACAGTCCTTCATTCCTTGAAAAGGAATAGCATACCAAGAAGCCAAAGAAAATTTAAGATTAAGTTTGTATTGCCTTATTTAAGTAAGTAAAATATTAGGGTGTAGTAGTTTATATCAGTTGTTTGTTGTTATGTTATTGCTGTTCTAAGATATGCAATAAMATTCTCTATTAACTCTTGATAGGCTGGTAGGTGATGACCTTTTAAATTACTTTATATTACTACTTGTAATGAACCATTCAAAAATAGTATTTTTTAAAGATATTTCTTAGCATATGAAATATAACATCCCATTGTATTTATACATACTTTCTTTTAGAAAATACGTATTTAGTTAAATGCATTCTTTGCTTTAATTTTATAAWGACATGCAGATGTTACAGATAGAGATTTTCATAAATTAGTGATCTTTTCTATTACGAATTTGTTATGACAGAACTTTGAAAATAGGAAGAGGACTGTACATTGCAATATCTTAAAACTGAATCTATCTTTGACCTCTTGAATTCTTGTGGTTGACCAGGTGCCGGTTTGCCCTGTTATATTTTTATAAAGTACAGATTTACTAACAGAAATGTGCTCATAACAGAAAGCTATTTGCTGCTGCCATAAATCATGTCATATCCTAAACAGTTTTGGAATTACATTATGTTTGGAAGATCAGTAACTAGCTGTATCTCTGTATTTTGCCCTGAAGTTCTTATTAGTAATGAGAGTTTAAGAGCGTTCAGGACCCTCAAGGAGAGAAGTAAAATGAAGCCTTTAAGTTTTTTATTGTGGTGAGGAACAAATCCAAATGAACTTATAAAAGTGTCTCATAAATTTGATGTTTGCACAGAAAATATCTTTTTCAACTGACTGATAAAAAAAAGAAAAAATATTAAAGGATTTTGAACTAGTGCTTAAAGYGTTCAATAAGAACAAAGAACAGCTAACTATTTCTTATGCTAGGAAAAGTATTGTGGGTTTGATCCCTGTATGGGTCATTCACTTAGGAGTTGGACTTGAAGATCCTTGTGGGTCCCTTCCAACTCAGAATATTCTGTGCTTCTATGATTTAGATGCACAGGATTATAGACAAGAGCACAGAAATATATCAAACCATGTGCTTCTGTTTTCAAAAGGTATTGCAGAGCCCTAGACATTATGGAATATTTCTGGACAGAAATGTTATGCAAGTATGAACTGAGAAATGGGTGTTTTTTCCTTGAGATCACCTGCAAGAGAGAATTGGAATAGGAACTACTTAATTATCTGCCTTTCTCATTCTCATTCGTAGTCCCATGTAAGTGGAACACTGTGCATTGGATTTTGCTTTGTGAGTATTGAGATCTGATAGTGCGTGAAGACAGAATAACCAACAACATTAGAACAAATTTCCTTTGCCTCCTTCTAGTGGAAATATGCTTCAGGCAATCCTTCTCAAARTACATGTGAATACTTTTGGTTTTCTTATAAAACTTGTAATGAATAGGAAATCCATCATGGTATTCTTTGCTAGTTCTTCTGTCTTACCTAGTTCCCCTGGGATTTTTTTTTCCTTTTTGCTTTGTTTTGTTTTTTGGGTTTTTTTAGAGACTTTAGGAATCCTGTTTAATTTTTCTTGTAACAAGCCATAATGACAAAGTATTGGAGGATTTTTCTAAACCCAAAAGTTTAATGAACACTCATCTGGACTAGACAGGGTGACCACACTTAGTCTTAAACACCAATTCCCTATGACAAAATACAAACAAGTCAGTTTGACCACTGCTTGTTCATTCCTTCCAATATTGAAGTTTTATGCTAAAACCCAAAATCTCRAAGTATATCATTAAAAAAATCACTATAAAGAGTAGAAAAAACATTTTATTTGTTTTCAGATGCTTCTCCTATTTAAATAAAAAAGAAAAATTAGCTACTTAGGTGATTTGACTTTCCCTCAATTTTCTTTAAATGAGGCATGACAAATTTGCCTAACATGCCATGTATAAGGTAGGTGTTTCAACACATCATGGACCATGAAGGACTAAGATGACTTTATCCAGAATCTGCAGTGCAACAGAATTATCTACACCATACATGAAAAGGGCAATAACAAATCCTATCCACTTCAAAAAAAGTATTTTTTGTCCATTTTTTTGGAACTTTTACAGAAGTGATGAACTAAACTGATTTAAAAAATAAAAATTTAAAAATGAGATAATTTTCTTTGTATTGTCATGCAAAGTGTGATTTCTGTTGGTTTGCTTTATTTTTTTTTGACCTGAAGTTCTAGAAAACTATCCTGCTAAAACAGAGAAACATTTTCTCCTCTTTTCATGACAGTGTCTTTTTAGTATTATTATTCTTTTTTACTTATGTTATTTAATAACAAAATACTATCACGGATTGTTCTGAGTTGCAAGGGACCCAGGTGGATGATCAAGTATAACTCTTAAGTGAACGGCCCATGCAGGGATTGACCCCATGACCCACCCTGGTATTACTAGCACCAGGCTCTAATCAGCTGAGCTAACCTCAGGGTCATTGATTGTTGCTGAAATTAGTTAAATTTGAATCCTATTTTTCAAAATGAATTTCTAAAAACTGGTAAGTATTTAAAAAATTCCACTTCCTCCTTGCCCCTGTCAAGCACATCAGAGGTGGATGGTGATTGCAGTTGGCCTGTAAGTGTTCACCTCTGCCAATCCTTCCTCACACTTTTCCTCTGCTCTAGTGTGGGTCCTCTATGGGCTGAGTCCTTCACGAAGTGTCCCAGTCTGGGGTCCTTGAAGGAGAGAGTCCTTCACAAAAAACTTGATTCAATATGGGCTCTCCATGGGCCACAATTTCCATATCACTTATCAGGGCATTGTTTGGAGACCATCTGGGCCACCCCAATTACTCAGGCAGAGCCACATAGATCTGGTTGCCCAGGACCGTCTCCAAGGTGGGAGAATCTATAACATCCCCAGGCAACTTGTGCCAGTTCTCAGTTGCCCTCACAGGACTAAAGTGTTTCCTGATGTCCAGAGCTAACCCCCTGTGTTTCAGTTTGTGCCCATTGCCTCTGGTTCTGTCACTGGGCACTACTGAGAAGAGCCTGGCTCTGTCCCCTTTGTACCCTCCCTTCGTCTATTTACATACATTAATATGTAAATATTAATGTATWAATAATATATCTGACTTTTCTCCAGGCTGAACAGTCCCAGCCCTGTCAGCTTTTCCACACAGGAGAAATGCTTCCAGTCCCTTTAATCATCCTTGTGGCCCTTTTTTGCACTCGGCCCATACCTCTCTTGTACCAGGGAGCTGAGAACTGTAGGGTTTCCATTACTGTCCCTCTCCCATCTCCCATGGGATGAGCGAGGTCACAGTGTGCTGGGTGAAAATCAGGCCCTGCAGGAGGGGATCTGGGGCTGCAGGTTGACATGGGTCAACWGTGAGCTCTGGTAGCCCAGAGGGCAAACTGCATCCTAGGATGCATCAAACATGGCAACACTAGCAGGGAAAAAGAGAAGATTGTCTACTGTACTGTGTTGGTGCACATGTAAGTGACTGGCTTTATTTAATAAACTGTGGATTTTTGCTTTTAGCAGTCTGTACTATTAAAGTGGATTAACAGTTCTCTAAGGTCACATGAAATCTATAGAGTTTAGCCAGTTGGACCTCTTTTACAGCTTTTTTTTTTTTTTTTTTTTTTTTTTTTTTTTATTAAATTGTTCTGTGTAGTACATTCATTATGCCTAGTTTTTCCAACTGCAAAATAAACCACCATGTCTAGCTGGGAGAATAGGAAAGATTAACTCAKGCACTGGAGATTTTTCAAGTGTTTGTTTTCATAAAAGCAATTTTATTTCTCCTTGTCCCATGTTAGAAAAAATCTTATCTAGAATCTCTAATCTTAACAGTGAAGGTCTGCTTGGCCTTTCTGTTGCCTAAATGTTGTGCTGATCGTGGTTAATGTTTTACTTTCATAAAAGTGTTTTTTGTCTATGGTGGAGAGTAATATCCCCATAAAGGTCATGACTTGTAAAGATACATGAAGTGAAGTGAGTGGCACAAAACAGTAGGTAGCAAAGCATTGTACAATTCGGTGAACAATAAGGTCAATTACTTCATATCTACTTGTAGTTCAGCACAGCTGGATGGAAAAGATCGCAATATCTGACTGGCATTCTGTAGCAGCTTAATGCAGAATAATAATAGAGTTTAAATTGCCAGTTTACCGAAAGTGTCATTCTGAGTGGGCCAGCACAGAAATGAGAAGCAAGCTGTCTGTCAGAAAAGTATTACAAAAASAACTGAAAAGTATTAGTAGAACAGAAAAGAAAGAAAATAGTAGACAGCACATTGCTTGCTAAACTAGGGGTCTGATATCCTAGTTTTTCATACACTTTTTTGTCTTAAAACTAACTGGTCAGACTATTGCAGGAATTCTTTACTGTTTAAACACTGTTAGTAGCTTTTATAAACCCAATTAACATCAGTAAAATGTTCCCAAATAATCAAGATCTGAGTTCAAAAGTTCRTTTGCAATAGTAAAGTTCTTTAAAATGAATGAGTGTTGAGATTATATACAATTCTTCAAGTACTGCACTCCAGTGGAAAATTTGAACAGTAAAGATTAACTCCCTAAATGCATAAGAAACATGAGGCAGTACTCTAGTAAGGAGAAGGTGCATTAAAAAGTAATAGAGGACAGTCAAAGAGGAATTTAGCGTATAGTGATAAATATGCAGGGAAGACGTCATTTTATGTCATTAAAATCATCCAAAAAGAGGATGAACTTGCCTGGGGAAGCCATATATATGCTTTCACAAACTTTGTGATTTAAAAAAATTGACAGGAATTGTTAAAGGAGTACAATGGTTTTGACGTGATCTTCCCAAATTTTATGTCAAATCCACTGCCACAGACAGTTTAGTGCTTGCATGCAAATTCAGAAAGAAAGTAATTTTAGAACTTGGACAATATTTTTATAARAATATTTTTGGCATTCCATGAAGTATATTAACTAAGATGAGCTACCCTCATTGGTATAAAGGAAGCTACTATATTTTAATGATTATTAGGTTTTCTTGCACAGTTTAGAGTATTTGGTTCAGGTTTATTTTGTCCAGAAAATAGGTGATAAAATTTTTAATGTTTTTCATTGTATCATTTTTACTGTGTAGGTTAAACGTGTTTTTAATGCTGACCCAGAAACATAAATGCAGTGATAGGATTTGTAAAACAATTTTTGCTTTCAATATTGTTGCCCTGTTYAGATAGTCCAGGGCTGCAAAAATGTATGAAAAATCTTGATTATGAAATTTAATTTCTCTATAGGATTTCTAATTTTCTTCAAATTATCTCTTACAATATCTTCTGTGGGTTATCTTTCTATTGGAATCTCCAGCAGTACCATATAATATGGGGGGGGGGAAGGGGTATTGCAAGTTTAAACCCCATATTAGTTATGAAAAGTCATACAGCATAATTATTTTTCAGTTTTTCTGAACCAAACAACTTCTGTCTCTTTTGATGTTGCAGGTGAAGTCACTACGTAGAAAGGAGTTGTCACCCATAGTTCTGTCTAACTCTTCACATCACTATCATCCAGCTGTTTCACTGTGTCTGCCGTGAAGAAAAAGCAGGAATCCCAGAAGCAGGTAATGGGAAGGATAGAGATGAAAATTAAAACAGCAGCTGGTGGCAGAAAGCTTTTGTTAGTAATTGCTTATCATGAATTTGAGTGGCAGCAGCATCCATACTGCTTAAAAGGCTAGTATTCTGGCTATTTTCAATAAGAAATCTTGCAGTCAGACTTCCAGTTTATGCCTAACCTAGAACTCAGTTTTCCCTCAAAACAGTGAAATATGAAGTTTCTTTACTCAGAGGAATATATCCTATGCATCACAGGGAATTCTTTCTTGCAAGTCTTTTCAAATAGAACTGATATAATTTCACACACTTGCTTTTTCTGTGTTAGAGCTTAGTAAAAGCCTGGAAGATACCAGTTCATATGTTTCTCCTACTAGCACAGCTTTTACTTTCATACTTCTAAGCAATTTAATTTGTGTTAGCTGGTTGTTAGGTCAAGCGCTAATTATAAGTTAGTTTTCCTTGATGATGAACCACAGAGTGTGTGCCAAAGRTATTAAAATCTCCTTCTTTTAGACAGAGAGTAATCATGGTTCTGGTAATGAAGGAATTGTTTCTCATGTGAATGTAGTTATTCACACTTGGCTTTTTGCAGCATGAGAACATTCTTTTACAATAGACATTACCCATTGCTAGAAGCTTGCTGGCAGATTAAATGAATAAATGGTCCAATCTAGTGTGGCAACATTTCTGAATTGAGCAAAATAAAATTAACTTTAGTGCTGTTATCAGTGTACTTGGCTGTTGTCTATATGACAATTCCTTAGGAAAATTATGATTGACTGCTCTCAAGGCAACAGTTCAAATACAGAGGGTAATGGACACAGGGAAACAAGAYAAAAGTGAACAAAATTGTATGACATTGCTGAGATGGCAATGTCAACAAGTCCTGATATTTTCATTCAGTCTTGCAATATACATACAGTTTTTGACAAGCTGCCAAGCTCTAAATTTGACTGTTTCTAGCCACACTGGCTGTCTCAGAAAACATTGCTTTCTTTTTTACCTGGGTAATACCTTTTCTTCCTCATCATGAGAAAGAGAAAACATGTCTTGCTCAACAAAATTTATAGGTCAGGATAGAAGCAATCATAATTAAATTCCTTTTAGTCATATCAGCAGTTCAGGAAAAAAGGTAACTGCTTGAAATTTTCTCTATGCAGGGTACATTAATATAAACATCACAAGATAAAACCTGACAACTACAATTTCTTCTGACTTTCAAATCAGATTTTAGTTCATTGCTTGTGGTRGGGATTATGAAGTACATAAACTTTCAATTCTAACAATTAGTTCTGTTTCTTCTTTTCCCAAATCACTCAACAATAGATCAAAAAAAGTATTACAATTTAAAAGACAGTCTCAATTGTCTAAACTTTCTTCCCCATATATCAGACTTTCTAAAAAGTGCAATTTTTAATCCCTATTGTGTCCTTCAGTTTCTTCAAAATTGATTGATAATTGTAGAGCACCGTTAGAGTCCACAGACTACTTTCTGGCATGAAATTCTAAAAAGGGTTAAGAAAAGGGAAATTACTGAATTACTAGGTAATCACATTAATCTACTCTCCAACATTAATATTGTTAGTATTATTAGTATTGTTAGTATTATTAGTATTATTAGTATTATTAGTATTATTAGTATTATTTAAGACCTCAAATACCAGAAAAAAAATGTAAAATAGTATATTAGATACTAATATAGTATATTAGATACTAATAGTATATTAGTAAGAAACTCACTATCAAAAGAATGAACAGATTTTTTAGTAATACAAGAAGAATTAGAAAAATTTGAGGAATTGCATTGGTCTATACATGGAAAGGCATTGATGTCTTGAAGTAACTCAATGGTTTCTCATTACAGTACTCTGAAGCTGTTCAACAATTTGTAGCATATTGAGAAATTCCAAAAAAATTTTTTTCAGTATTCATGTCTTTTTCTAAAACCAAGATAAGAAATTTGCTCTAGAATTTATTTAAAAATTAAATAACATATGGTTTTTTACATTATTTTGTATAATTTTCATTATTTTGAGAAATTAAAAATAAGAATAACACACTACATTCTCAGTTACAACCTGAGGGAAATATGTACTGCAGATTATCTTTAACATCACACACAACATTKTGCACCCATTAAATAATCTGATAGATACAAGGTATTACATAATGACAGCATAATGAAGAGTGACACCAAAGCTCTTAAATTCACTGTACCTGCATCTGTTGCCTATGGTACATCATTCCATGTGTAATCTCACTGAAATMAATTGTGGACAGAATTATTTTGCTTAATTTCAAAGAAAATATCTAAAACATGCATGTCTGGGCATATGTATTTATCTTATATTGAATTTCAGTACAGGACTTTTAAATGTCCTTGTAAAAGTGGATATAAGTTTTAGCTGAGCAGAGACTAGAGGACTTATTCATCTAAATGTAAATTTTTGGTGGCTATTAGAGAGAAATTAACTGAAATAGAATGACATGAGAAGGAAAAAAATACAATTATTTGTCTGTCCTGAAGTAAGGAAGGAGCTCTAGCATGTTGCTCGTAAATTACACAAACACTCGGGTTATAAAATGAAGGCATAGCCATTCCACATTACTTTTGCAGGCCCTTTTGTGAGGTAGAATGCCACTAAGTTAGATTGATGGACCCACTGGGAATCTTTCTAAAGCTTATTGCTCTCTTGCAGATATACTGCTGGTATTTTCACAGATGTATGGGAAATTACAGCACAGCAGCAGAAGCAGGTTTATAGGTGAGATCAAGGGATTCTGAACTGTGAGGGAACACTTGTCCTTTGTGAAAAACTAGCAGTTGATGCTCAAATTTGTTATCTGCAGCCTCTCCAAAAAGGAGTGGTCTCTGTGGTCTACTTAAAAGCATTAGTATAGCAAGTATACAACTACTCTTCAGAATGTTAGACAGCAAAAATTTTCAGTATTTTGAAATAATCTGAGAACATACTATATAGAGAGTTTTGTTTTGTTTTTTCTTTCTGAAACATAATAGAAGTGGTGAGAGATGACTACAGGAAGACCAAAGGATTTAGTAAAAGGCCTAAATGAATCTTCTCAGTCAGAGATGTAAGTAATGACCTCCGATATGCTGATATCAATTTGTGAAAAACACTATCCTCTAGGGTCCTGCAGATCCTTACAGATTTGGTGCCCCAGTCTGTGGCTTAATGGCTGACCTGAATGGAGGGCAAAACACAACTTTATTATTTGGAAGAGGAGGGAACAGGTGGTAAARGCACCTTCCCTATCAGAGTGCGGAAAAGGTGGTGCTAGCTCCATTAATCTTTGTAATGACTGCCTGCTACCTGCCCCATAAGCTCCCTCTGGGGCATTGTAAACTGCAGTAGGCACATTGGCTGAACAGGAAATCCTTCTCCTTTTAAGTGAAAAGCCAGAAACTGGACCTGAGGGCTTGCCTCATGATCCTCAACAAAATGAACTTCTATTAACTTTTTTGTAGTCTGTGCTTTATCATGACTTTAATGGTTTAATGATTTAATGGTCCTTGTAATTCTGTTTGCAGATAATGTGGCACTTGGCTYCACCGTAGTTTGCATTCGAAGATAAAATTTTGCATGTTACAACTTTCACACATGAGAATTTACAGCCATAAAATATTTTTAGACTATCTATAACTTTTTCCTTCAACAGATTGCTTGCTTATGCATGATGAAAAAGATTTTTTTTTACTTGGTTAYTAATTTTTTCCTCTCTACTTTCCATCACCTAAACCAGCTTGGTTTTCTTTGAATACATGCAGCAATTGTCAAAGAAAATGAAAACGAGATAGGTGTGTTTTATAGCTTCCTTTCTTTATAAAGTAAATATATACATCTCTTCTAAAAGATAACTGCTGTTCAGCATCCCTTACATGCAGCAATCATCTTCATTAAATTTGCAAATGATCTCCTAAATAGTGACTTATAAGGTGTTAATGCTGTAGTAAACACAGAAAATTGTGTAATAAACTCATAAATATATGTAGGTATGAATTAACCGCTGGAGTTAACACAAATAATTTTAAGTTAGGTTTTTAGAGAGAGGAAGTATATGTTTGGAAAAAAGATACATTTATCAGCCCAAATACACTTGACTTAGATGTATGCTAGCCTCAGCAGGAGTGGCACATCCCATCTCGGTAGTCCTTCCACAAGAACTATTGCAGCAAATTATATTTTTGATTGTGTGGGGGGGACACTTTGTTTATTTGATTGTGTTTTCTTTAAGAAATCTAAGAAACAGGCCTTTGTCAAAATCTAGATGTCAGAAGATGTCATATATATATATGTTTATATATAGACATACATATACATATTCTCTTATGTGACAGGTGCATATTTCTCTACRTTCTGATCACAATTTTTATCCCTAAACTTTGCCATATCAATAAGAGGTCATTTGTTTCTATAGTATAAGGATTGTTTATGGAGTATCTGCCTGCAATAACAGGTTAACTCTGCAGAGCAGGTATTCAATTTTTCTTTTGCTTGGACAAGAAAGAAGAGCAAAGTCTGTCAAAATGACAAGTGTGCACAAATTGTAGTGCATGCTTCAGTTGATTCATCATAGAGATCTAATTGTAAATAGAAAAAAAACCAGCTGTACACCCTATTGCAAATGTGGTAATCACTGGGGTGATTTTGGCCCCACATGATGAAAGGTTTTCTTATCTCCTTGGAGAGTTCAGCTATACTGCATTGCAATACTAGCAAATAACTCCTATTAATACCACCATTGGAATGTCTCATATTTTTTGACTTGTAAGTATCTTTGCTACTCAGTATAAAAACATCTTCACTTTTAAACAAGTCATTGAAGGGATGTCCTTCTTCGAGCAAAAACTCTACAGACAGGCTGGAACACAATCCTAAACCCCTGATTCCTCAGTAGCTACTGCCAGAGAAAGACTGAAACCTTTCAACCTCCTTTCCACCAACAAAAGTCCCACTCAAACCTCAGCTGCTCATTTGATGAATCYATTCAGGGGTGATGGTGGGAGTTGAGGAACTTCTCTTTGGAGGATTCTGTGCAKAAATACCTTGCAGCAAGAAGTTATCCATATTCCAGGTGATGGCATCCACATCTGCCAAATATTTTTAAAAGAGAACATAACCTTGAATGAAGATCAAATTACTTGAATTGTTTCACTTATGCCTCGCAGTCATTACACCTCCTTAATGAACATTTCACCTCCTGTAATTTGGCCTAAAAACCCAAATTAGGCATCTTCACTCCATGTGCAGATGCTATTTAATACAATTAGGTCAAATGGAAGATTTTCTTGAATTGAGGAGCCAAGTTTTAWGCATACCTGTGCACTTCCATATGAAATTTTCCCTTTTACTCATATGTGTCTACGACAAGATGTACATGAGCAGAAATTCAATTTGAACATTCATTTTCTGCCATAAAGGAAACATAAATCCTACATTAACTYTGAGAATCTGAAGAAACCAGATTTTGCACTTGTATGATGTTAATAATGCCAAGTTTTCTTCTTAATTTAGATATCCTAATTTCACCTAAGCAAAGCAAAATTAGCAAATTTTTATGCTAATTGAGGGTCCATCAATCTGAAAAACAGCATGTTATTAATTTAAAGACAGTCAAAATGATCACACATCTCAGAGATTATAACATGCAGTTACTGACATTGGTGACAGAACACATTTCATTAATAAGCCTTCTATCACATTGGTGGCTATTTTGCTCTTAAAATAAAAAAAAAATCCCTTAGTAATGAAATTAGATTTATGTTGTCAGTCAGAACAGCCAATAAATCAGCTATGTCTGTGACTCTAACTCATATTTAATTTTATTGCCTGACTATGTAAGACACTTTATAATAGGAAAAATAATAAAAAATTCCCGAGGCCCAATTTTGCATCAGCTGTAAGGTCTATGACCTCCTTTTTTACTTCCTTGTGTATCAAAAAATCACTTTTTGGCTTATTCAAAAGAGCAATAAAAGAWAATATGAACCATTTAAAAACTTAAAGCAGCTGTTTACCAAGTATTTTAGAAGTTAATTACCTCAAATATAATGCTGGCCAAAAGCAAATTCCACCTCCATAGCACATTCATATCTCACATCTTGTATCTCTGTGGAATTCCACATCTTGATGTTTAAAGTATGGGTGGCCTATTATTTATATTGGTTTTGCACCTGACATTTATTTTTTTCTCTTCTCTGAGAAGAGGAGCAAATAATGTGTCTTGTCTTGTCTCAACAGATTCTAGCTTACAGAAGTGGAGAAACATGCATCTTTTCGTCATATACATGTTCAGTGACAATCAGTTTAGATTATTTGTGGATAAGAGTATACCCAGTATATTGTTCAGTATACACTGTGCTTTCTCTTTCACTCAAAGCCTTTAGAGTGCACAGGAAACACACCAAGTCCAGTTGTTATTTTTGTTCCTTCAGATTTCCAAGAAATCTCTTGCTTTTGAGAGTTCATGTACAAGTGGAGACAATTCTGCAAGGTATTGCCACAAGTGATTTCACACTTAGTGAACTGGTGAGTAGCTKGACTACTTTTGAGGAGACCATTTTTACATATTTTGGCAGGAAACAGTGGAGTAMATTTCAGAACAGTCAATGAAATTTAGGTGAGACTGACAGAGATTAAGAGTAAAATTCTCTTGAAGACTTCAGCAGCAGCTCAGAGAAGAGAACACAATGAGTTTAGACAATAATAGAGACAAACACAACKATACACAGAGAATATACAGGAATATCAGAATTGGTTGCATCCACACAGGATTCAGCAAATATTGTAATTTTATGCCTGTAAAAAATCAGTGATTCTGAATGTTAAAAGTTGGAATTGCTGCCTGTGGTATGGTTTGTCTCACTAAAGAAGACAGCATAGGACCCAATTAACTCATGTTATCTTTAGTTAGTGTCAGGAGATCACTCAAGCAGAAATCACAGAGCTTTTGTGTAGAGGCTGGATTGCTAAACTCAAATCAGTTTTTCACCTTGTTCRTCTTATTATGTACTGGCAGGAGTATGATATTATGAGGGCTAGAAACAGAAAACTTGAAAATATTTGAGAGAACCTCCCCTTTAAATGTATATTTTACATTTTAATTACGTATTTTTTAGCAYATTTAATTACATATTTGAAAAATGTCTAAATTGTTCTAGTTAATATGTTAARATGTTCATTGGTGATAAATTTAATAGATACATACCATATTATTATTGTGATTTAAAATTGTATATTAATTCACCTAAACTGTCTAATTTCTCTCTCCATCACTAGCCTTTAGGCTTGCAGAAAAATGGCCTCAGCATCCTCTGTCAGTGTTTCTCAAATACTATCAATTTCTGTCAAACTCCTAATGTTGATAATTTATCAACTTCCATTTCTGTGAAGCTGTGCTACAACAAAGGCCAAACCCAGCAACCATTCTTTTGGCCAAGGCTCTGTCCTGCTGGTCTAAGCCAATTTTAGTTTAGATTTTTCCTCAGACCCAAAAGGCAATAGCTGAAATAAATTGAATCTGCAGAAAGAGGTCTGTCTACAAGAATTGTGGGAAGGAAAACACAACATGTTGCTCCAAATTAGAAGAATAAAAGGGAGATTTTTCTGACTGCTTTTTGGCAGGGGAGGGAAGAGCACCGGATGGGCTCAGTCTCACCTCCTGTCTCAATATGTGTACATAGTCTCCARTGTAGTGATGTTCTAAATCAAATCTGTTTGGAAAAAATGCCAAATGGACATGGGCCGTTAAAGTGAGTAATTGGCAGTGTCATTGTGATTGATACAGTCTATTGGTGAAACCTGCAATTCACATCTTTCTATTGGTTTTCAGTCATTTTCACAGCCATCTGGTTTAGGTTACATTCTTAAATATTCAAAGATAATCCAAGTAAGACAGTTTTCAGGTATACTGCTCTGAAGAAGAGAGAAAAAGTCTAAACGGTAGTTGAAATGCATCTTTGTACTTTACATGTTTGTACTTTGAATGCAACTGAAGTTTCATATAAGCTCAGAATGGTAATATTTAACTTTACCATATTATATCATGCAACACGGCTTTATATGACAGCTTAGTGTTATTTTGGAAAAAATCCCAAACCTTTAAATTCAATACTTCAAATACTCTTGAAGCAATAAACTGATGTATAGCTTGAAAACTAATTTAAAGTTCTTAGACACTGTATAGTCACTGAATTACTATTTTATACACCAAAAATGTATTCATATAGGTAAATGGAAGTTATATTCAGAAACTATCATGAAAGAAAATAATATGGATTTTGCCTAGTAAAATTTTAAAAATACTTTACAGAAAAATTTAGAAGGCAGATCTATGTGTCTTGTACTTCCTCAAAGCAGTTTTCCTTGGTTTACCTATTTCCTGTGTAAAAAATATTTTTTGCTACCAAAGTCCTTTAYAAAATAAAAAATTACCTACRTGTTCCAGTGACAATTTTATTAATATTGCTGTATACTTTTAATTACAAGGTTAAGGTTATAAATATCTGCTAAACTCTAACAATTTGAGATAAAATATTACATTCCAAGTATATCACTAATAATAATCTGGAGGACTGTTTTTTTATGTTCAGATGGCTGATTTATCAGGATAATCTTAAGGAAAATACAACACTATTTTGGTGGGAAACACAAAATAGATATAAGACATTATCTTTCCATCTAGAAGTTTTCTATTGAAACTGTGAAAAATCTCCTCAATTTGGGCCATTTGGAAAGTGCATTGTGATTTGAACATAAATAATAAGGACCTGTATGTATCTCAGAGGAGATATCTGTTCCAGGTGTACTGTGATTATTCCATCCTTGGATAATAGAAGCCTAAGATGTCTGTTGCTATGACTGCCTCATAGCTGACAGGGTTTCCTCTGAAAACAGGATGAAGCATAGAAACTGAAATAGGAATTTTTATTTCTTTTGGAAAGAATAATAAATTTGATCCAAAACTATGATTTATATCGTGTCACACATGGACACACACAGCCTTTATTTTCTCATTGAACTGAAAAGTAGTCTGTTTCCTTTCGTAATCTGTTTTTTTTTGTATCTGCTACCCACGGAAAACTGTTTCATCCTCTTGAATATCCCTCTGGTAGGTGCTTGACACATGAGAACGAGTGAGAAAAAGTAAAATAATTAGGGAACTACATTCAATTTTGAGTCAAAATTGTGATTAAAAACATTTTTTCAGATCTCTGAGCATGGCTAGGGATATTTTCTCTCTTATTCAAATTTACCAAGGCAGAATGCTAGCTGTTATTCCGAAACATTTGAATGGATTTTTTTTCCTAAACTAAATTATTTAGAATAAGGTAAAGAAAAAAACAAAAAAACAATTCTATGTGCCCAAATAAATAATTTTGAATTGATAAGGAAGTTCTACAAAGTACTGCAGGAATATTTTAGAAAGTTATCTGTAATTGCAAAGTTAAATGTAAAACAACAGTAGAAATTTTAGAGAAATACATTTTAAAGCTTTCTCCAGAGATTTGTGTACTTTGTGGAATGCTAGCAAAAAATCCTTGTTCTTTAAGCAAAGAGCCATCTGGAAGTGTGACTGGGTTTAGATTAAATCTAAGATTTTAAAATTTATAAGTGTTACTATTTCTATTCAGACCTACTATTCTGCATAACTCATTTTATGTCCAAAGAGGAAAGCACCTTGCTTTCTGTTAACCTTAGTGGAACATCTGGTTTTTTTCCCAACTGTTTGATATTTAATGAAATACTTTTTAACATATATTACCAGCATCCTCCACAAAGGCAAGAGTAACACAGGTGAGTGAAATGATGCTGAATGATTGGTGTWTGTAAATATATAAATAAATAAATAAATGTAGGGTTTTTTCTAGAACCAATTGTTTGCAACTGAAAGCAGGTATGTAGCCATTYTGATTGTAATTATCTACAGAAATATAGCAATATGAAAACATAAAAATATTACTTAAGAAAATGCGTAAGGAAAAAGAAAGAAAGAAAGAAAAGTCCAGCAGCTGCACATCCAAAATCTTACCTCTCTCAAGGGATACAAACCTGGCCTCAAAAAAGCACACTGCCACCTCCACAAATAGGCAAATGTTTGAGTCATTAATCATTAGTAGTCTAGTCTCTCACAACATGTTATCAGGTATTTGTAGAAAACTAAAGAAATTTACTAAAGTCCCTCTTAAGCAGTAAATGAACAATTTACTGAAAATTTTTTTGGTATTTTAAATTTTTGGTATTTTTGAGTTGGAGTAAATTTTGGTTTTTTGGTATTTTTGAGTTGGAGTAAATAATAGACAGCCCTTTATTTGTATATTTTATAAGCAAAGCTTATAAAATGCATTTTGCAATTTACAGTGATTCCCTGAGCTAAAGAGGTATCACACCATTTAGGAAATCAAAGAAAGGTGGTGTCCTTACAATCTCCTTGCCAAATTTCAGGTCCTGTGTGCTGGAAACATCCCACCTCAAGGTACGGGGAACAGGAAGGAGAGATGGCATTTGTTTTCCCAAGTCACTGTTACATGTGATGGARCCCTGCTTTCCTGGAGATGACTGAACACTTGCTGATGAGAAGCAGTGAATGAATTCCCTCTTTTTACATAGTTTTTATGTATAACTTCTTCTTTACCTATTAGACTGTCTTTATCTCAAACCAAGAATTTTCAGTCTTTTACTCTTCCAGTTCAYTCCCTTATCCCACTGGGGGTAAATGAGTGAGTGACTGGGTGGTGCCTAGTTTTCATCTGGGGTTAAATCACAACAGAGCTGTGGAATACTCTTACAAAAATAGTACCTGAGTTAGATGGAAAATMAGACTATTCCAGGTGTACCAGCAGGTGAGTGAAAACATGACCAACATAACAGAGCTGGACTAAGACTGTGGAAATAGTTTTGATTTGATATTCAGGGAATACTAAAGTTATTGTATTCAGGTCTTATGAACCATCAGTGTTTCAAGTGTCAGACAGATCTTCAAGGAACATTTCAGGACACCTAAAGTAGACCTCAATCTTTCTTTGGAAAAGCCTCCTTTTTCTTCTGCTTTGTCAGGCCATAAAAAAATTTAAAAAGCCCCCCAGGAATCATCTCCTTTGACTAAAGTTTTCCTATGCAAATATTTCCATTTATTTAATCTAAAAATAATAATAATAGCAAGTTGCATCCTCTGGTAGCATCTATTTATTTATAGAATAAATAAATTGGTGCCAAAAAATTTTAGGATTATTTGAAGGCAAATGACAGTGTTTCTTTTGAGGTAATTAATTTCATGAATGGCACATYGGTTTCGAAGTCAAATTTTGATGCTGCATCATTTTCTCACATTTSCTTTAAATAAGAGTGCAATTGAACCTGTCCAATCAGCACATCACAGTGTGGAAGTGACATATACTTCAGAAGGACAGTTAGCCTGATTGCATGGTACTGTTTTTATTTAAAAATAGGTAGAGGATTTTTCAAATTGCATGGGTAATCTGAATAAATTTAGACTTAAAAAATTTGGACAGCCATTTCTGTAGGAAGAGGRTGCAGGCTGTGGTTAAACTGTATTATTTTGAATACCTCTTCGGCTTCCAGCCTGTGTTCAAAGTCAGATCCATGATATGAAAAATGGTAGTTATGTGAGCTACAAGATGGCATATAAGAATATGGGATAATTCAGTATTTTTTTGCACATCCACCAAGAAAAGAACTTGAAGAGCCATCCAGTCCAACCACTATTACAATGGGTATTTAATTTATGGGATCCTTCATAAACTCATGAACTGCCATGACAAAACTTGAAATACTGWGTGGAAAATGCTGCTGGAAACAAAATAAATGCCTTTGTGTTCTACTGGATAGAAATCTTCTGTTTTGCAGCTTGAACATGTTCATGGTAAGTTTCTACTCACTTGTTCTTTTGCCAGCTGTGCCCTTCAGCTTAAGTGTGCTTGGAGATAGCAGTCATATTTTCTCTCACTGCTTGCTTTTTTAGGCAAAACAAGTCTTATTCACTTACAAGATAGACTGTCATTGTCCTGCTGAGAGGCAGTGTACAATTAGCTCAAGGACGGCGCTGCTGAAGCTACACAGCTTCTGAGCAGCACAGGTTGAATCTGCCTGGCTGGAAGTGTGGGAATATTTATGTCCATCAACGTGGGCGAACCTTTCTTAGGCTTTTCTGTATCTTGATTTGAAATAWTGTTTAATGAAGACATACAGCCAGCATTGCAGACCATACATGTGAAAGAAAGGGTGCTGAAGGGAYGAACGGAACGTTTGACAAAGTACTGAATTAAGTCTGTTGAAAGAGTGGTTTGTCACAGTATTTGCCTAGTTCAAAAGGGCAGCTAAAACTTTTTCTTACCAAATAGAATTTTGAAATTTGCAAAGAATCATCAATAACTTGGTTTTATGTTAAGAATTTATGCAATGGGTGAAATTAAGCAAGAAGAGATATACTTCTGAAATAAATTTTGCTATAAACTGAGGCTGCAATTTTATCCAAACTCTTCCTTCTTCTGGAAGGAATTACTGGAGGATTTTCAATATATAACATAGTTCTACATGTGTAAAAACATCAAAGCAAAAGCATTTAGAAAACTAGAGACAATACTTTCAGCTGTCTCTAATATGTTTTCATTAAAAGGATATATAGACCTTATATCTTGATTTCAAGATTTGGTGTAGAAAGGACACAAATAAACTTTGAGTCTTCCCTTCCCAGCCTTACAGCAGGGTGATGCCAAGCTAGAAATAATCTGTGATCTAATTAAACTCAGTTTCAGAAAATGTAGTTTTGTCTTAACCTCTTTTTGGTGTATTGAATAATGGAAGAAACAATAAAAAAATGCTTGAAGGATATGGATGGTTAATAGCACTCTGGCATTCAGATTTTATGTAAATTAGACTTTTAGATGAAAAGAAATAATTTTATTGAGCTAGACTGATCACATTTCTAGGTGGGTGGTCAAACCCCAAGGTTCCCAACTTGGGGAAATTGTCTGTGCTTC
>QVAJ01000066.1:3086195-3097726 GCA_003546035.1 Mixornis gularis | reverse complement strand
AACTGTTTTTCAGCAGATGAAAAATAGAATATACCATCTAGGCTCCAAAACCCAAGACACCTTTATTCAAAACAGAGCTAGGATATTTTGAGTAAAATTTCAAGGACATTCAGAGAAGACAACAAGTATTTTCCTCACCATAGGATAATATTAAATCCCAAAGATAYAAATAAAATTGTGTACTGAAGAGCATAGCTACTTTGAAAAATTCCATGTAAAATCCTGGAAGTTTGGCAAAGTTGGTAATACAATCCTACATTGGCAATGCCTCAAATAATTTTAATCATAGTGAGGCTATCAGCCTCAAGTCTTCTGTGCTATATTTATTGTAGCGCTTTGCATGTTCGAGGTTCACCAGTTCTGAACCAGAGCAGATTAGGTTTTTTAATATAAATTTTGCAGCTTTTAAACATCAACTGGCTGAGAAATCAATGGGCTAAAGGTTATTTAAAATGTTAAAATTCATGGGCAGTATGCATAATGCAAAAATAGATGAAAAGCTAAGCCATTAATACAATGATTTTGTAATGAATCATATGCACATACAGAAAAAAAAGGTTTTGCTAAAACCTTTCTTCCTTTGTTAAAAACTTTTTTCTAGTTTTAAGACAGTTTTTTTAGTGGTGTTTCAGAGCTGGAGACTGAGGGCATTGTGTTGAGAGAGAAATTGCTAACTCATTTTACATCCTTAACTTATTTGAGGTCAGCTTCCTCATTAGGTGAAATTCTAGTCAAATTCTACTCTTAGCCTATAAATGTGATTTTGTGTGTGTGCTTGTTCAGGACTTTGCCTGTCTGGTTTAGACACATTAAGGAGACTCATTTATGAGCTCTTTATGAATAAAAGTTTTGATTTGTGGTCTTTCTATAATTAGAAGTTTTCAGTGTATAATTTTCATGCTGAATAATTCTGGTTCATCTCCAGCAGTTCTCAGAGTGCTTTCTCTTTTCACCTGGATTTGATTAATGTGTCCAAAGACACCTAGAGAAACATCAGCATTGATGAATAAAAACAGACTTCCACTGACTGCATTCTTTTGAACTGTGATTTTGGTTTGACTGAGGGACACTGTGGGGAGTCACACAGACTGAAAAACACTAAAGCAGCAGTATGCAGCAGAATCGTGTTGCTTTCACAGATGAGAATGGTCAAGTATATGCACTAGTGTCAATGTATTTTTTTTTCCTATTCAGAACAATATTAAATGGAAATACCTCAGTAGACAGCCAGAAGTATTTAAAGTTTGTAGCTATATCAAAAGTGTCAGCACTGATCTGCATTCTTTGAGGCTGAAAGTCATAGAAAAGGAAAACATACCAGGAAAGTGTCTTTTCCTGACTCATGCAATATTCTCTTTACAATATTGTGTTTCTTCTCAAGTGTTCTGCTTGACTGCTGATTTGAAGTGTTGAACAAGAAGTTTATAATGCTGCCAACTTTCCTCTTGTTGAGCCACCAGACAATTCACTGCAGGTTTTCTCTAGATGGGCTTTCAGAGTAGATGGGGTTATATTCTGAAAGGACTAATATTCAGGCAGACAGTGTGAGTCAGACTATAGAAGATATTTGTGCGATCTGCAGCATATAGGAAATTCCCCCCAAAAATGTGTTCTGCAGTAGCCATAGTTCTTTCTTCTTTTAGTTTTTATGAATGAGGAACCTTTTTTTAATCTTCTTGAAGTATTAAAAAATGCCTAATTCATCCTGGCTTCCAATATGTCTTACCTATTTAAGTTTCTATTTAAAGAACTAAAGAATAATTTTTTCATATGCTATATTTCCAATAGGTTGCAGTACTAATCAAGCTGTAATYTATCCACAAACCAGGAACACTTATAAGACTTTCTCAGTATATTGTGTCATGTAGTGCATTTTTAAATTTGATCTCACTATGTGAAAGAGCTCATGGATTTAATAAATAGAACGTACAACAYATTTAATAACAACCAAAGTTTCCATCACTCCTCTGTGTTACAGTGTTCTATTTATAAAGCACATAAAATAGAAAATCTCATTGTGGGGAAAAATAAATAATTCATTAATAAAAAATGTACCACACCTAAGACATTTACCTACTAAATGAGTTATGTCATTTGCTTAAATCTTTAGCTTTAAAATAAATTTTTGGGTGCAAGCTAAGAGCTTAAGTTTAGGCATTCTAAGAGCTTAAAATATTCTCAACACAAGTTGTAGGTTTTCTTTATCTTAGACTACCCTCTGGAACAGGAGTGGAACTAAACAACATGATTTCCACAACACTTCAAAATTTCACATTTTTTTAACTCTCAAAGCATTCAAAATACCATCAAGTATTATCTTGCTCTGTCATTTTCCTAAACTTTATTCATAGACAAAATAATTTCATATTAAAAAAGTGACATCATAAACCTTTGAAGCAAACAAAACATTCTGAGTGTTTTAAAGATACRTAAATTCAGGATTTTAAATGTTACTGTATCTTTACTGGTCTCCTTGAAGAAGTTAATTTATCTCTAACTCTTAATGTCTCTCTATGACAATTCTTGATTTTATACAGCTCTGTGCAACTCAAATTTTTGTAATTATTTAAATACTTTATTAGGAAGACAAGATCTCTCTTAATCAAAAAATACAAGTATGAATAGCCAGCAGCCAAGGAAACAGTATTTATTTTTCAAAATTATTTTTGAATATAWTTATTTTTCATACGTATTAAATTTAAGTATACCTTACTGATTTTGTTATATACTGTTATTGAATAAGTGACTTAAAAATATATTTTAGTATGAAAATGAAAATTATATACYTCCAAAATCAATAAATGACACTTGATGCATTTACATTTTTGAAAAGTTGCTGCAAATATTGAACTGTCTCTTAGAAACTAAATGTAATGTAGTCATATTTTGCAGTTAGAGAACAGTTAATTTTCAAATCTGTTTTTTTGGTCATAGGAATTAATCCGTTTCAATTGTCAAATCAAATAAATTTAACTTTTCTGCACATATGGTCCAACTGAAATATTTTCAACAAACTAGTGTTTCAGTGCTGACATGCAGATAATAATGCATATTATAGATTTAAACATATCTTATGGTTATAAGTGCCTTSTCTGTACATTGCTAATTCTGTGGCAAAAAATACAACAGCCACTGGAGGACTGATATTTCTAAAACAGAGCAGTCCTTTAAAGTACCATATTAAAATKAACTTCTAAAACCATTTCTGATGGTGTATCATCAGTGTGAGCTTTTAAGGTCCAAAACAGGTCTGATAAAAAGTAAAAATCAGGAAAAGATTCTTGAACTTTCCTGGTGGTAATTACAGACCACAGTTACTTGTTACCAATATCACTAAAGTGTACAAATAGGCAAGGCATACAGTGTTATTTCTGTCCAAGCAATATGGTGAAACAAATTAGATCTTTTTATTAAGTACTTTGTTAACAACTCAATTGAAATATTAGGAGCTCCTTTTTTACATTTATCTGAATTCTGATAAAGTTTAACTGAATGTTTGGCTTACCTTTACGAATGACAAAACTCTGTTCATTTGTTTCTCTGAAGGTTTCAAATGCACCTAAATCTGTCTTGATCATGGCAATTGTTCTGTGTACAAACCCACACTCATTCTTATTCCTGAAAAAATGACATTTGTGTGCATTTAAAGGAATTACATATTAGCAACTATCACATTACTACTTTAGTGTTCTACATTCTTCTTTCAAAAGGAATCTAACTTTTAGCAAAAAAAAAGCTAAGGAAACCTGAGAGAAAGAAGTATTTGAATTAGTATATTGTAGAGGTAAATTGTTAGGAGGTTTTATTTTATGYTTGTATAACTGTCTACCTCCAGGAAGATAATATCTGATTTCATATTTCATACTGTCATTCCACATGTAGGTCAGGACTTTCTTGCCATTTAGTTGGAAGACAGTGCTAATTAAAATGAAGATAAGTTGTGCCAAAATCTAAAATATTTTTCTTGTCCAAACGTGAGGAATCAGCAAAAGAACCCATTAAATAACACATGGAATCTAGCCCAACTATTTCCAAGGTGCTTTCCTTACGTTTTTACAGCTGTGGTAGAATAAGGGAGAGAAAGAATACTGCTATGAAACTGGATACTGGAATTAACTGGGGTTGTATTAATATATGTAAGTCAGCATCATACTGGATATTGCAAAATATCAAACAACAATTGCCCTTAATAGAATCATARAATGGTTTGGATTGGARGGGCACCTTGAAGATCATCTAGTTCCAATATCCCTGCTGTGGGCAGGGACATCTTCTACTAGACCAGGTTTCTCAGAGCCCCATCCAACCTGGCCTTGAACACCTGCAGGGATGTGTCATCCACAAATTCCATGGCTAGTTTATTCTGTTGCCTCACCACCCTCAGATTAAAAAAAAAAATCTGATATTGATCTAAACTTACTCTCAATGTGAACAAATTCCCGTTTGTCTTGCCATCACATGCTCTTGTAAATAGTCTTACCTCATCTTTCCTGTAAATTCCCTTCAAGTACTAGAAGACCACAGTTAGGTGACCTCAAAGCCTTCTCTTGTCCAAGGTGATCTCAATTCTCTCAGCATTTCCTCACAAGAGAAGTTTTCCATCCCTCTGATGAATTGCGTTTCCCTCCTCTAGGCTTGATCCAACAGATCCATGTCCTTCCTGTGCTGGGACGCCAGAGCTGGGTGCAGCACTGCAGGTSGGGTCTCACAGGAGCAGAGCAGAGGGGCAGAATCCCCTCCCTCCTCTGCTGCCCACAGTGCTTTGGATGCAGCCCAGGACATGTTTGGCTCTCTGGGCTGTGAGTGCACACTGCTGGGTCATGTCCAGCCTCTCACCACCTGCACCCCCAAGCCCTCAGCAGGGCTGGTCTCCATCTGCTCATCCCCCAGCCTGCCCTGACTCAGGTGMAGAATCTTGCACTTGGTCTTGTTAGACCTCATGAGATTTCCATAGGTCAATTTCTCAAGCCTATCCAGATCCCGCTGGATGACATCCCATCCTTCAGGTCTGTCAAAGGCACCACTCAGCTTGGTGTTATGACAAACTTGCTGAGGGTGCACTCAATCTCTTTGTCTTTGTCCTAAATGAAGATATTGAATAACACTGGTCCCAGTACAGACCCTTGAGACACACCACTTGTCACTGAAGTTCATTGGAACTGTGAGCTGTTGACACTACCTTCTGGAAACAACCATCAAACGAATTCCTTATCCACCTAACWGTGTATCCATCACTCTCCAATTTGGAGAGAAGGATGTTGTGRAGGACCATGTCAGAAGCTTTACATAAGTCCAGATAAATGACATCTGTAGCTCTTCACTTATCCACTGATRTAGTTTCTCCATTGTAGAAAACCACTAGGTGGTTCAGACAGGATTTTGCCTTGCTGAAGCCATACTGGCTGTCTCAAATTACTTCCCTGTCCTCCATCTACCTTAACATAGCTTCTGGAAGGATCTGTTTCATGCATTTCTCAATAAATTAGTTTTTGTGATGGTACCAGTAGGATTGCAATCACATGTTGAGGTGTTAAAGTAAGAATATTTATATCTTGGATGTCTGTGGATAATTTGTAAATTATAGTTGTTCAGTTTTTTACAGATTAGATTATGTTYGGGACTGAGATAGAAGTACTGGTTTTAACTAGGATAATTTTCTTTTTGGTAGCTGTGACTAGGATTTTTGCTGAAAACAGCCCTGATACCAYGGGGATGTTTTAGCTATTGCTGAGCAGTGCTGACACAATGTCAAGGTCCTTTGTGGCCCTCACACTGCCCTACCAGCAAGGAGGCTGAGGGTGCATAAGGAGTTGGGAGGCKACACAGGTTAGCTGACCCCACTGACCAGAGGGATAATTCAGACCATACAATATTTGTGCAGCAACAAAAACCAGGGAAAGAGGAAGGAAGTGAGGGGAACCTTTGAATTGTCTTCCCAAGTCAAYGTAAAAACATGATGCAGCCTAGTTTTCCAGAAGATGGCTGAAYATTGGCCTGCTGTTGGGGAGTGGTGAGTGAATTCTTTATTTTTTTTCTTGTATGTGGAGACTTTGCCTTGCCTATTATACTGTCTCTGTTTCARCTCACAAGTTTTCTCAGTTTTATCATTCCCATTCTCTCCCTCAATCTGAAGAGGGGCAGTGAGTGAGTGTCTGTGCGGTGCTTGGCTGCCCACTGGGGTTTAAATCACAACAATTCCACCCAGGAAAATGAAAAACTGTGTCTAAACGAGTTTGAGAAAGCAGAATTTCAGTGTTACTCGCATTAATTTTAAAGATCAGTTGGTTGACAGGCTTAGGAGTACTGGATAGCTGTCAGAAATGCTGGATAGCTTAATTGTTGAGATCAATGGATAACACTAATTGACAATCATTTTGGTGAACTTCTATACCAGTATTTCCCACTTCCAGTTAGGGAAAGGCTGGTATGAGATGTAGAAGTACATTTCTGATGACAACATCAGAAAATAGATACATCAGTACTAAAAATGTTTATGTATTTCATAAGMTGAAGTAAATGGAATATAAAGAATCCTGGAATCAGTAGGCTTCTCTGAATTATCAATTAGGTTTACAAATTAGTTACAAATTTTTGTCTGCTTGTATGTCAGTTTCTCTAAGTTTACAGAAAGCTCTTTTGTAAGATTAGAGTATAAGAAGGGCTGAAGAATAATGTGATACACATCTAAAGTCTAAAAATATCAGAGTGGGTTTGTGGTTTTGATTAATGTGTAGATCTGGGTTAGTCTTACATTTATTCCATTACCTTCATATACTATATTCTGCTTTAATTACACCATAAAAGAAATTTWAAAAAATTAGAGGGCTTTTGTTTCCTTTTTTTCATCCTAACTTTCTTTCAATCCACCATATATTTAGATGTATATGTAAATAAAGCAAATGCTGGAATAAATATAAAATATTGGTATTTAAATGTGTGTAAAAAAATGGAGGGCTGGGTAGTGACAGTATCTATGTAACTATGCTTGTCATCATGCCATCAGAACTTAGACACAATTGTGAAGGGTATATCCCAGATTCATTGGAGGCTCTTGCACAGCTATAATCTGCCCATCTTCACTGGGCAGATTACTGGGACATGTATTATTTTATACTGTAGAAACAGCAACCATTTCATTAATATTGTGACTAATCTCATCCTGAATCTCAGCATACAGATGTGAGAAAGTATGGTAGAGTGCAGATTCCCTCCTATTCCTTAGTATGGATGAAAAATACAAGATTCACCTGAGCTTGTGTCTTTACACCACTGGAATACAAATGGTARTTTGCAGTGGCTTTTTATTCACTTTCATATTTATTAAATCATCTAATTCTTCCCAGTTCCCTCTAGGCTGGCTATTGATTTAAGACCTTTAATAAAGASATGGCAAGCAAAGTAGATAATAATACGTTTTAAAGCAGACGCTGTTTTGCATAAAGAAATTTCATTCTGTGGTCAGATAGATTTGTAAAATGATCATTCAAGGGAAAAATTCTTTATTTGGGTTGCAAAACCCAATGTTTTGAAAGCCTTCCCTTCTTATTTAATAATGACAATAATTCTGTCTTACTCACTGCTTTACTTGCATAGAAAATATACTGCAAATAATAATMGAAATATTATTCAGGTATTGTACCTTTAGGTTGTCCTGAACTGATCAACTTTAGTTAGTGCATTAATATTTTCTCAGTATTTGTGAACTGTCATTTTTCCTCTTGCCCCTTAGAATAAAACTGGCCAGACACAAACTCCTGCAAYTTTGATTTCTTCTCTCTTTCTTCTGCAGTAAATATTATTGACAGGATTGATTTTTTTTATTCTTTAATGCATTTCAAATTATTTCAAGGCATTTTCATTATTTCAATTATGAAATATGAATTTTATTTTTGCACTACAGCTATTTTTCATTACTGACAGATAAATTTACCTTTTATAAATTACAAAAGAAATTTTGCACAACGTGGACAAATTTGTTTTCTTAATTCTAATTCTTATTAACATTAAAGCATTTATTTGAGAAAATATTTTAAAAAACCTTCKCACATACTAATAATCATTGAACACTAATTTTTTTGTGAAACCAGAACAGCATTTATTAAATTGGTTTATTTGCCTTGTAGTGTTTTATAGAATAACTCTATTGAGCTTTCCTAGTGTTAATATCTCTTATATATATATAAATATTTATATGTCTATAAATCTGTCTGTTAAAGAAAGTCTATGCAATCCTCACTTTAAAATTAAGAAGAATATTAAGGATATGGGAATTATTTACTTAAGTTCAGTCACGCAATGTCTGCAGCAATTTCCCTTTTTCCTGCAGATGTTGAAAGAAGTTAGGTTTAAAATTAATGAATTAATAGAAATTTTGGAGTTCAGACTTTGCAAGGTATAGAGAAATTTTCATAAGTGATGCAACAGTGTCTCTGCCTTATGCAGCCTTTACTAAGCACATTTAAGGAGCCATCTATTTGCAATATCTTTTTTTTTCTTTTAAGCAATAATCCCTCTCAAGCAGCCAAAAACATGCAATATCACARCTTCTTTTTGAAAAAATCTAGTAAGTAAAATGTTCTTGCAAGAATGATGTCAAGTCACAGATTTTGGAATCTCAAACCTTTGCCACAGTGGSATTTGTTATTATACTGGTTATTTCCACTTCTCCTCAGTGCTGTGTCTAAGTACAGTAAAAATTATTATGTTTCAAAAGCTCCTGTTTCAATTCATGTTTTATTGAAGAGTTTGAATATACTGTACTGAGAAAAATGGATAAAATTTCATGTAAACTTCATGCCATTACTAAAGTGGCTCAGTTATTTTGGTGTGAAGTGAAAAGGAATTGACCTGGGGTTCTCAGCACTTTACAGTAGATTATCATAACTGTGAAATAATACTTTTGTGTAAAAGTGTCTCAGAAGAAGGTGAGATTTCTGGGTGTTTTTTAGGAGTGAGTATTTTAGATATGATTGGAGATAAATTTCAATTTATTCTTAGAAAATAAAAGAAAGTTTTCATGACAGCAGAGTATCTCTTCCTGAATATTAAATAACTTGGTGCCTTACCAGGTATGCCYCCATATCACTTTTTCATCCTTCAACATTTAAGCATTTTAAAAAAGAAAGATGTTGCACAGTACTTTATCATGTGAATAGCAATTGAAATTGAATTGTAGGTTACATATGTAAACTGCATCCTATAGTATGTCAAAATTTCTTGTATTTTGTTCTATTAYTTTACATTAAGTGCTTTTGTTTCCTTCATTACACAAAATTGTAGTTATTTCAATGTCCTTTAAAATACATTTCTAATTCTGAGTTGTAGAAAAAGATCAACTTTTTTTTCTTAACWTGGAAGTCAGTGTATTCTCTGCATTTATACTTCATTTCTTGGTATTTTTACAGCAGCTCCTAAATAATTTCTTGCTATAACTGCTAAGTGAGRAAAAGTGTTTTCCAGGATCTGCTCTTAGGCTAAGTAATAAAATGAAAATAAAGAAAAAAAATCTGCTGAGAGTTAATATAATATATATTCTGCTGCCAATTATTATTGCTGATCTATTTTACAAAACTTTAGTGAGATCTTTCATATTTAGCTATGTAGTCAATTTGGAATTTGAAAAATTATGGAAATTTGCCTTAATATGATTTTTTTGTTAACCCAGAAACACTGTAGCCGTTCAGCTTTATGGGTAGATTTACTGGGGGATTTGAGCAATAAGGTCTAAAATGTAGATCCTCAGAATCCTTGTCTGGCATGAAAGAAGCTCAATTCCTTGGGCATGTAAATTTCTCCTAGCAAAATCCTGTAGATATCTAATTTTCTGCTGCAGGGTATGAACAGATAGTTGAAATTCTGACAACACTAATCTGTTTGGAAGCTCTCTCCTGTCTAAACTGCAGCAGGAGTCATAAATTACAGGTTTCTGTACCTGTCTCCATACAGAGCCTATTCCTRAAGGCATGGTGAGCAGGAAATAAAATGATAACTTTCAGTCTTTATTGTGTAGCAGCTGCCTGTAGCATTTTAATAAATATAAAATGAAAAAAATACGATAGAAGAGTTTTACACAAGACATGGTATATGTAGCATCMTACTGAGATATATAGAGTGATTTCACAATAATAATAGAAAACAAAACTTCATAAGTTTTCAGTTATCTCTGTGCTGTCCACATATTCTATTTTAAAACCCTTCCAGAAAAAGTTTTAATCCAGTATCTCATATGTGAGAATGTAAGTCAGGACAACCATCCCCCTGAACCGGTATATAGGGATGAAGAGCAGAATAGCTTCTGCTTCTACCATCCAGGAGGAAGAAGGTAGAGTGACCTGCTGAGCCACTTATACTCTCACAAGTTTATGAGACCCGGTGGGATTTATCCAAGAGTACCGTGGGAACTGGTGTAAAAGCTCACCTCAAGACCACTAAACAGATCTCCATGGTTTATCATCAGCCCTGATTAACTGGGGAGGTCTCAGATGACTGGAGGGTAGGCAATGTGATGTCCACCCATAAGAGCAGCTGGAAGGAGTATCTAAAGAACTACAGGCCCGTCAGCCTGACCTTAGTGTTTGGGAAGGTTATGAAACAGATCATCTTGAGTGCCAACACATACAGAACAAGGGAATCAGGCCTAGACAGCATGGGTTTAGGAAAGGTAGGTCCTGCCTAACCAGCCTGCACTTACATGACCTGATAATCCACCCAGTGGATGAGGAAAAGTCTATGGGTGTTGTCTACCTGGACTTCAGCAAAACCTTTGATGTAGTTTCCCTTGCTACTCTCCTGGAGAAGCTGGAAGCCCATGTCTGGGACATGTAAAGTCTTTGCTGGGTTAAAAACAGGCCGGGTGACCAGGCCCAGAGAGTAGTGGTGAATGGAACTACATCATCCAGCTGGCAGATGATCACCAGTGTTCCCAAAGGCTCAGTATTGTGCCCAGGTGTGTTTAATGTCTTTATTSATGATCTGCATGAGGGGATCAACTCCACTTCTCCTTCATCACTGGCTGTTGTGGGTGACTGTCATCCTCTGAGATCCAGGCTGCAAACYAATACCCAGATCAATGTAGTTAGGATCGCTCTGGCCTCTTTCTAGAGTTGAAGAAGCATTTGGATAATGCTTTCAGGCACATGGTATGATTCTTGGAGTTTTCCTGGGTCGGGCCAGAAGTTGGACTGAATGATTCTTATGAGACCCTTCCAACTCTGGATATTCTATGATAAAACTGAACCTCATTGTTCTCTACAACTACCTGCAAGCAGGTTGTAGCTAGGTGGGACCTGGAGTCTTCTTTCAAGCAACCAAGAACAGAAMAAGAGGACACAGTCTCAGGATATGCCAGGGGAGGTTCAGACTAGCCATTAGGAGGAATTTCTTCACAGAAGGTGTTGCTGAACATTGAAATGGACTTCCAGGGAGGTGGTGGAGTCACCATCCCTGACRTTATTCAGGAAATGTCTGGATAGGATACTTAGTGCTATGGTCTAATTGAAAAGTTGGTGATCCGATAAAGTTTGGACTCAATG
>QVAJ01000066.1:3012632-3081225 GCA_003546035.1 Mixornis gularis | reverse complement strand
ACGAATTTGCTTTTTTCTGCTTTTAAATCCTTTATTTCTCAGGCACAAATTAATACACGGAGGTTATTCACAACAATACTAAAATGTCAACTGATAGGATGAGTATTGGTTAAAATTAAGACTGTAGGGAAAATTATGTAAGGAAAGAGGAAAATTATGTGCTCTACTGAAGTATTAATTACTAAGGGAAAAATAAGCACTTCTACTTCTACTGTTCATAGCATTTTTCCATTTGGAATGATAGCTCATATATAGCTGMAATGCAGAATATTTTTTATCAGATACCTAGGAAATTTATTTAAATATGAAGATTCTTTGATATCTAGGACTTGAAGTTCTGTAAGTGAAATTTGTTTCAAAGCCTTGCCTACCAAAGAAGTAAAGAGGAAATTATGTCTGGATGTCAGAGCTTGGTCCACAAGAAATTCAGATAACATTTTAATTACGTGAGGATCTTTTCACGTAATGAATTTTCTAGCAAGAACTTTGATAGTCAGGGTCTCGGACTAGGCTGATCTTGGCAGGGTTCATTAGCATGATACTGCTCYAAAGAGTATCGGTGCTAGATCCTTTTCACTCTGATTCAAAACTCTCCTGCACTATTTTGTGCACAGGCCTTCTCTTCAGCAATACTTGTGTTGCACAGCATTCTCTGTTACGAGACAGTCCATTAGAATCCAAATTGCCTTTGAAGGCAGCGGGCAAAAGCTCAGAAATTGGTCTCCTGTTGTTTACTGGCTATTTATTGTCCCAATGAAAAGAAGATTATCACCTATTTCAGACAAGATACCTTTTTTTTTCACTGTGCTACCTGGCTTTTTCAGAAACTTCTGTAGTGATTGAGAAGGAAACAGCAGTTTCACAAAAGGACATTTGTTCTTATTTCATTACCTGCTGCACATARGCTATTTTTTTTTCCTCAGACCATCAATCTGACTGTTGTACTGAAAAATGGATTTTTTTTTTATRTTTCCCTGCTTTTTTTGACTTCTACTTGCATTGAGATTTTTTGTTTGGGTTTGTTTTTTTTTTGGTTGGTTGGTTTGTGGTTTTAGTTTCTTTGGGTTTTTTTGTTTGGTTGGCTTTTTTGTTTGTTTGTTTTTTGTTGTTTTTTTTTTCCTAAAACTTAGAAAGAAATTGAATGAAATCCTGAAAKGGAATACCAAGTAATAAATGATGAAAACAATTCCAAAAGATTATTCTMTCTGATTTTAAGGCCATCTTCATCCACTTTTTCCATCAGGATATCATACCTTTAATATTTCTACCAGTTATATATATAAATCTCTACTCTGTTTTCTGAAAGATAGAAATAACTTCTCCATTTTGTGAGAGATTTTTTTCTCTTATTTTCTTACCTTTCCCTCTGATTCCTCCCAAATCAGGAACTCACATTGAATACTGAGCTATAGAGGTAGGTCATTTCATGTTAAATCAAGTTTCAAAAAAATAAAAATCAAACTTGTGTAATTATCAGTTTTGCCTTTTTCTCTTCAGAATATATCTTCAGAGTAGAAAAATGTTTTTCTTCTCATATTTTAAAATAATGCCATTTGCRAGGGAAAACCAAAAAAGTTACTGTAGAAATGTAGAATGTGTCTGTAATGATGAGATGGGCCATGTTTTCATTGCTTCATTTGCTAGCCCTGCYTGCCTTGTCTACTGAACAAAGTTCTTTCATTGCCCCACTATTTGCCCCATAGATAAGAATTAAAAAAAGACCTTACAAAGTTTTCAGTTTGGAATCATTGGAAACATAATAGGAAGACAAGGGAATATCTTTATCTTCAGTAGAAGGGAAAGGCAAGAATTTCTCTGTTCAAAGGCAGGCTCAGTCGTGTGATCTCACAGTGAATTGGTGTTTTCCAAAGGGTGCAGTAGCAGYGAATCTGGCTTTTTTGGCCTTTCTAGCTGACTAAAAAGGTCTGGCTGCAAGATTATGACAGCACCACCACAAGGGTCTAAGTGATCAGGGAAGGAGATGCCAGTTTTATCTCACCTGTCCAGAAAAGCAATTATCAGATGAAACCTTAAGTTTAAGATGAGAGTTCTTGTTGTTCATTTAACAATTTTTAAAAGCTAAAAGGAATTCAAGTACTTTTTTCCCCACCACTAATGGTCTATCCTGTAATTCTCATCAGGTCAATCTATGATTAGAAGGGAATTGTCCAGACACATAAAAGGAGTGTTCCTTCAGGCTTCAAGGAACTTTAGGATATTGAAAACCTATAAAAATGGAGACTGCATTAGCTCTTAAGGCAGTCTGTAGAGACACTAAAGTTAAAATGCTTTATGGAGATGCAGAAAAATCTGTTGCAAAACAAAGAAAGTTTTGGGTGGAACACATCTTGAATAAAAAAATYTATCTTTCTGGCAAAGAAAATCTTATATTTTCATTTAAATCAATCTTAAGGCTTCTATTTTCCCCTCTACAAAACCCTTCTAGGATAATATCTTTATTTTTTTTAATTTATGCAGAGAGGTTTTAAGATTATTCCTTATATTTTACATTTCTCTCTCTAAAATAATTTTAATTTGAACTCAATTTATCAATTTCCAAGCAAGTTTTGATTATGACTCAGCATAGCATATGGTGTTTAGCAAGTAAAATAGCTGTAATGGAAATGGTCCACAATATTCAGTATCTTTTTAAGTCTTCATACATGTAGTGACTCCCCACTTTGAGTATTAACCCAGGGTACTTATCCTACTTTCTTGATATATCAAGCTATAGTTATACTTTCTGCAGTTAATTCCTTGGGGAAAAAAAAAAAGGATAAAAAGGATTACATGATCTGCATCAGGCTAGTAACAGTGTGTGACAAGCCAAGCATTGAAGCGTGTTTAAGGAAAAGAGAATGTAAAAAAATCTTCCTTCCCAGTTCTTGGTGCAATAAAAAAAAAAATCTTAATTCTAAGGAATTAAAATGGTCAAGTTAAAATTTTTAATGATTCAGTTGTCTCTTTATAATTGTTAAATGTAAGACTGCAAATCATGTAAACAGCAGCAATTTTATTTTAAAATATTTTGACTAAAAATGGTGTTTCTCATGCTGTTCATATATTATAATAAGACCTGCAGAGATTCTTTTAACAAGTGTTTTCCAAAGCAAGTCACAAGGATACTAAGATCAGTCTCTGCAACAGTTTAAATCCATTTCTCTTTGTAGCTTTCCCCAAATGAGATATGTCTCTTAAATATATTTACRCCTCTTTGGTTATGTTCACTTAGAAAAAAAGTCTCCAAATAAAGTTTAAAATCWTCCTGTTTTTTTCTTGACACACTTAAGAGTGCACTTATACACCTTGTCGTATTTGATTATATGGTTAAATTAATGTTTATGATGCATTAAAATAGYTTTAGAGGACATGGTGCAAACATTACTCAACCTGTCTTTGAAAAGTTGTTGTTGTTTGTGCAGGTTGCAGCCTCCTGCTTCTGTAGGATTAAGCACAAATAACACTTTACTTGTGCTCATTGCTTAGAAGGTAGACTGGGAAAGATCAGCATCTTATCCATTAAGCCATCATGGTTCTTCCTAAATAGMAGATGTGAAGCTTAAACTTGAGTCACAAATGTGAAGTACAGCAGTCTTTGGTGCAGTGCATATTGGTATTCAGTGTTCTAAATGTCATTCCACAATGACAGACTACCAAATACATTGAATCATATCACTGAAAGCCAGGAGACAGAGCAATTTCCAGCTAAGTCCAATTTATGTTTATAAATGGAAAGCTCAGTTTGAGCCCTACTTAACTGAACAGACAATGACTGCATGAGGTTAGATTTTTATATGAGCCTGTTTATCTCTAATTTTATGCTAATCAATTTGATTTCTCATTTAAACTCAAACTGGGAGGCTTCATTGTAATAGCCAACTCACATTGAAGCAAGAAAGCAGCTTTGTATTTACCACATCAGCAGGGTTTAATTGCACATTTGGACAATGAAAATGAAGATAGATTCATTTTCATTGTCCTTGCAATGAAGCAGTATACAATGCACTTTTAATTTGAGCTGACACATTTATGGTAGAGACATTAAAGTATAACATCCAAATATTTGCTAACACATTGGCAAGCTATTTTGTTCATATTGTTTTCTAAATGATGCACATTGGGTGTGCACTGCTATATTTTCCACTGCTTAAAAATACTGACAGTAATTGTATTACTTTTGTATGGCATAGGTCAAAASAATAAATTTAGGGTAAGGTCTCTTTCTATAAAAAGGAGACAGTCCAAATTACATATGGGGARCACAGACACATTTCCTGGTGCAAGTCCCAAAGAAGCAGAGAAAAGCATGTTATATTGCTAAGCCTCGTGCAAATGCCAGGTAAAAATCAAATTCATTTGTGGKCACTGCAGGAAAAAAACTGGAGAGATGGTAGTACCTCTTTTTCTGCTTCCACAGATACAAAATCACAATGATTTAAAGCACACTTAAATCATTGCAGTTAAAACATTTATTTCTTAGTCATGGCTTTTAATTATGCAAACTTTTAAGTAGTCTTTACATCCATGACTGCGAATATACCCAAGGACTTTCCTGAGTCCAGTMCAAAATAAAGCCCATATCCAAATATTTCTGCTAGTTACTCTTTTACAAGGAGCACATGAATATCTTCAGGAAATCTGCTTGATACCTGATTTTTTTTGAACCCTTTGACACCTATTGGAAGTGTATTTGTATGAAACCTTTATCCCAGCAGAAAATAGAGCAAAATGTAATACTGAATAAATCAGGTTGCTGAAAAGACAACATTAAATCTTCTTTTGATTTTTATAGCTGGGTTCTTTAGTTGGATTTTAATTGTTAGTACAATAAGATGTAAAAAGGAAAATTGCATTCATTGCTCTGAAATTTATTAAAAACTTGAAATTTTTGGATACATAAAAATTGTCACTCCTAGTATAAAGAATTCCATTGAGAATTTTTGGGATACTCTGAAGTTCTTCATTGCGTTCTTGAGATGTGTTGACTGGCATGCCAAAGCCATTCTTGTACAATTGCTGTTCACCAAGGCAAGGCAAAAATACTTTTATTTATAGCAGTATTTCTACAAACTAGACATTTTGAAAACACTGAAAACAGTTGGTCTTTGATCCAAGGCAATCAGACTGTGAGAAAAATAAAGGTCTTGTAAGTAAATTTTGACTGTAAGGAAGTGTTTTATATTGTCCTGGGGCTGAATGTTGTCTTTAAAGTGATCCTATTTGCACTCATATTGTGACTGAAGTGGTAATATGTAGACATCAAAATTCACTGTTTTTTTAGCTGGAACATAGTAAAAACCCACTTCATTCACCATTTTTGCAGAAGACCACATAAAATAATTTCATCTCCTCTCAAATATTTGGCAACTTAAGCAGTTTTATTTTATAAATAACTTATTCCTGGCAATTTCTTGAGAGGAGTCCATAAATTTTTTCAGAGAATAATTTGTTGTGATATTCCAGTCCTTTTTTTCTTGGAGCAGTGGCCATCTCTGCTGCTGCTGCACGAATTGAAGCATGTGGTGCTTCAATCTCTCCACTCATTTTCAAAACAGTGTATGCTAGAAAACTGGCATTATCAGATGACTGCCGTAACCAATGCTTCAATCATGAAGAAGAGAAAGTTAACAGTAAGAATTGCATCTGTGCAATTTCAAGCAAGGTTGTGAGTGAACAAAACAAAGAATCTTTTTTCGGTTGCTGAGCTTGTGGAGGTCATGTGTTGTGCCAACATGAAGTATTTCAGTGAGTAAAGGCAGTCTGAGGTATTTGAATGTGACTTGTAATTTAAAACTGATGATCATGTGTCATATGGAATATAAATATTTGTGCAGAAATTTTAAAATTGGAGAAATAATGTTTGGTGAATTTCAGAAGTGATGGGTTATTTTTAGTTTCTCTTTCCCAAAACTCAAATGATCCAGCTGAAGTATAAAACAATTTCCGCCACACTAGAAAAAATTTTGAGAGTTATCACTTTGTCAAGTGAAAAATATTCAGTAGCTGGGCAACAAAACCTCCAGTTATCTCTGTCTTTTACTAAACTACCATACTGAAGTAAATTGCAAGCTAAAGATAGATCACATGAATTCTTAGATTTTCCCTCCAAATCAAAATTGAACAGAAACATGGATAATTTTTAAACTGTTGACCCAACTTTCCTTTATAGACTGTTGAAGGGGTGTTCAGAAAGTATGAAATAACTGCATGTTTCAGAAAAGGCAAGTTTAACAGAAATTTGTTGGAAATCTTGAATTAAAAATGCAGAAAATGATAATAGTACTATCCCAGTGCTGCATAAGCCAAATCATGTATGCAGTACAATGATTATGGAAGTTGCAGAAAAAACTAAGATCTGAATTTTCTGTCATTTGATGTGCCAAGAAAACAAATAGGCAATAAATTTTCTAAGGAGAAATTAGGTTGAAAGATTGAAAGTTTAGATTCAATAGGAAGTCAGGTATATACATATGAATATTAGTCTATAAYAATTAGAATAGGGTAATCTTATCAAGTACAACTAGTCTACAGCCAGGATACATTTACTCTTGTCATTTGTCCACAGTTTTACTCTGTATTTCTTGCTGCTGAGCTGTCTTAGCTATTGCCACTTCCTTTGCTCATATTTCCTTTATCATTACTTGGTAAATTTACATTGAATTTTTATGTTAAATATATTTGATGGTTGCAGTTGGTATCTCTGCATGTAGGGGAAAAAATTACAGCTTGTACATGGATGCTTTAGCTACTTTACAAGGTAGTCTTCCAGTTTAGATTTGCATTAGCCCGTATGGGTGCTGTCATTAAGATTTTCCTTTAAGCAGATGTGAGCAAACTCTCAACCAATTCCAAATGAAAAATGATGYCACTGTACTAAGCTAGCAGTGAATTGGTGCTGCTGCAGTGCAGCACCATACAGAAATGACTAAGGACCCTTTTGGTTAGGCATTCAGCCACCTAACACAAGGGACAGAACTTTTGCATGCTTTCAAAAACGAAGTGAGGATGGAATCACTGTAAGGTGCCAGTTGTTGAGAATTTCATCTCATTGTCTCTACTTTTCAAGGTGTAGCACATTAATGACACTGCAAATTTTAATGAGTTTCCCAAAGTGGCCAAGACACTCATTCTTTATTTAAATTGGATAGATTTTATCAAGTATTTGGAAGTGATCATGGTAATGTTTCACAAAATATGATGCTGATAATATTTCTCAAAATGTGCAGCAATCAGGCTGCACAGTCTACTTCATCTTTTTAAAGATATAGCAACTCTGCATTATGTACTGAAAATGAAGAAATGAGTTTTTAGTAGTTCTTTTTAAATGGTAACTGTGGCTCTTATAAGAAACTCTAAAAAAAAGCCCTCTCGATTCTGTCTTGGGAAATAATGTCTTCAAATCTCATCAGCTTCTGTTCCTTTGCCATCCACTGTCTCATTCCCAGCAGCTTCAATTCTGTTCTGTTTCAGTTGATGCAGTCATTTGATGCTACTTCATCCTTGAACAAGCCTGCTGCATTTTATCTTCTCTGCTTGTCTGAACACATTCTTCTTCTCTATTAGTTCAGGCAGCAGTAGCAACTCACCCATCAGGACCTTCCCTTGTGGACTTTGTTTTGCATTATATCCCCTGCTCAGCACAGGAATGGATTGTTTGACTCCTATCTTGGTAGGAAAACAGAGACCAAGCAAAATGTGTGTGATAAAAAAATCAGTTGAGCAGAACCCTTGGGAAATAGTGTGGAAAATAGGTAGGAAGAATGGAAACCAGTTGAACAAGAGGAATGWATATGAGCAGAGAACACTAAGCAGAGCATCTATATTTACAGTTTGGTTACACTGGATGGGAAACTATCGTATGATTGCTTTGCAAAGGTATAATAGAGGGAAGAAAATTGAATAGTAAGGTRTTCTTAGGTGAAATGTGTATATATGGAAGTATTCAGCAAAGAAATGAAGATTAAAAAATCCTGTGTATGGTACAAATATCTATATCTGTCTACTTATAAATATATATATATGTAGTGAACTGTTTCACTATGTCACATAGAWAAAGAGATGAAGTAAAGTGGATATTATAATTCTACTCTTTCCTTTATTTTATGTGCATTATTCAGCTGAGCAAGGACCAAAAAACAATTAAAGTTCATGTCTAAAAAGCATTTAGGACTGTCTAAAAGAGCCAGGATTCCACTTTCTAAAAAAATCTCATTGTATTTTATATGAAAAAACAATTATGTTCTTTCTGTCTTTCTGAAAAGTACTTGAGAACATAAAGGAAAAAAATGACCCAAAACAATTTTGCAGAGAAAAAAAATGTGAGCGATAACAGACTAACAGAAAGGCAGTCCAAAGGAATTTGAAGAGTCAAAAGGAACGTATATGAGAGGAGTTCTTCTGCCTATAATTAACAAAGGACATTCATACGTGTTTTAGTGTTGTTAAATAGTAAGGTGAATACTACACAACAGAAAAACAGTGAAATTACAGGGGTTTGGTTTATACTTTTTATCACAATTACTAAAGTGTTCAGAAAACCTGGCAGGATAATTTCCATCGTATTGACTCTTATGTTGTATTTCATATTTGTTAGAATATTTTATTTATTGTGAAAACTTCCTAATAATCACAGAATTACATAGATTGGAAGACACCTGAGCAGGAATGGATGCCACAAGCAAGGTCACCCAGAGCTGATTGTCCAAAAGAGTGTCTAGATGGATTTTGAATAACTCCATGGATAGAGGTTCCACAACTGCTCTGGGCAACATGTGCTAGTGTAAAACACTTTTCCTGATTTTTGGAGAGACTCTACAGTGTTTCATTTCATGTCCATTGCCTCTTCTCCTGACAATGGACACACTGAAAAGAACCTGTCTGTGTTCTCAGTACATCCTCCCTCCAGGTATTTGTAAGTATTGATGAGATCCCTAAGCCATCTCTTCTCCATACGGAACTGTACTGGCTCTTTAAGCCTCTTATGGAGAGATGCTCTAGTCTTTGAATCACATTGATGGATTCTTCAATTATGTCTTTGTCTCTGTTGTACTGTAGAGGCCAGARCTTGAACTCCAAATAAGGCATAAACAGTTTTGTAGTCTCAAAACATGTTTCTCTCAWTGATGAGAAGGATTTCATTTGTTTTTGGGAGTATGTTCTACCTCAGATGTTTCATCTTTTACATCTAGAAGATGGCTCATCTCAGTTTGGGATGCAGAACAGAGTAGAGGAACCAGATTCTTGAAGAGGCAGAACTCTCAGAGAGAAAAAAAACAACTGCACCAATGATCTGTTTTGATGTTGCCTTCAATCTCCTTCACCACACTTTTTTTCAACTCAGATTACTTACTGAAAGTCAAAGATTTCTTTCTGATAAATTACAAAAAAAACCCCACCTAAAACGCTTCCTGGAACCAGAGCAATTGGGTAAGTTTATGTTCACCTTCCTCTTTGTTAACCTGACATATTGCAGAGAAAAGAGGAAAGTCAGAAAAGTCAGACATCAGAATTTATTTTGCATTTTAGCATACTTTGAGCTTTTTTCACCTTTTAATAAATAAGAAAACATGTTTTAGAAGACATCTAAACATATTTAACAAGATGTTTTTGAAAGTAAAGCTTTTTTATTTTCTAATTATAACAATTTCATGGTGTATGTCTAGAACATTGTYTTTCACAGAAATCCCTAAGCACTTCCTGTAAAACTGTTCCATTTAGAACTCATTCTGTTTACTCAGACATGGAATTGGGATATAATGAGTTTGGTATTTGAACAGTGGGAAGCAGCAATATGCTACATTTAGGAAAGAAGAGAGGAGGGACTTTTCCCCATGAAATTTCTAAGATCACTTAAGTGGACAGAATGTAATTAATTGCTAAACTGGAATTCAACCAAGGGAGTGGAACTAACTATTTCTTACTTGCCAAAACAAACTAAAAAACCAAACAGAAACGCCATGGTGTCTTTCATGACAACTGGTGAGGATTTGAAATGCARATCATGTTCAATTAATTTAGTGGCCAGAATTAAAAATTCTAATCCTTGATACTTGTTATTTTGGGTTTTCTTTTATTCTAAATACAATGGAAACCAGTTGCTTTCATGACTGGAACAGCCACAAATGCAATTGATCTTGGCTGCCTGTGAGACCATCTTTGTCAACAGTCAAGGCTGCTATATTTCTGTAAAAAAAAAAAAAAAAAAGAAAGGAAAAAAAAAAAAAAAAAAAAAGAAAGGAAAAAAAAAGAAGAGAGACATTTTTCATGTGCAGTACAGAGAAATCACCCAATGACCTAGAAATCTAGGCTCAATAATAGAAACAAAACATCTTTCAAAATGAAACAAACAAACAAAAAAAMCCACAAAAAAAACCMCCAAAAAACACCAACCCTGTGCCAATCTTGGTTTTGTAATCAGCTATCAATTGTTTGCTAAGTGTCTCCCTTCCCTTTTCACCAGTGAATTTGCTCTGATATGTTTGTTCCCAAGCTGATTATTTCTTCAAAAAAAAGAATCAGAAAARTTGATTATTTTCTTCAAAAAGCAAGACTTTTGTTTTGCAGTTCTAAGTATTGCTGTTCTGACAATCTCAATGCTTTTCAGACTATACAAATGATTAATCCACAGCAATATAACCTTTGTTGGTTTTAAAAATTATTTTGAACACTTTGTTTATATGACTTGCAACTCTTTTCCATCTGAAATTTCAAGGCTTGCCTCTGTCAGAAAYGTAATATAGTGTTAGACAGCTGAAAATAGTGCCTTTAATATTTAAAAATCCAATTAAACTTCTCTTAGAATTGTCAGGGAATGGAATAGGTGAAATTTTTGAGAGGGAGGTTAGGTAGTGAAAAATTATGTTGGCTATTAGCAGAAAAGGAGCAGAAAAGTAGCAGAAAAGTAGCAGAAAAAAAACCTCAGACAGTTTATTGAGTGACAAAAATGGGAACATTTCTTTGAAGCAATTTGAAATACCAAAAATATCCAGGAAATATTAATTCTGTGAAGGCTAGAGTTTAAGAAAATTGTTCACTTGTTCATCCTCATTTGCTCTGAGGGTGACTAAGCACTTGAACAGGTTGCCAAAAGAGGTTGTGAAGTTTCCTCCTTGAAAATACTCAAAAGTCATCTGGACACCATCCTAAGCAACTGYCTCTATGTGTCCCTGCTTGAGGAGTGAAGATGGAGCAGATAACCCACAGAGGTCCCTTGCAACCTCTACTGTTCTGTGATTCCTAGTTCTGGTAATTCCAAGAATGACATTATTCAGTTGTCTTCTGGAAAAATGAAGATTTCCTACCAGTGTACCAGCTCTTCAGCATCAGATTACTGACAGTTTTTAGTATTTCATTGACTTGCAAGTTATAAAAGAGGAGTAAAGTAAGGTGAAATCTAAGTAATGGCCAGTCTTTGAATAAAGACGAGGCCCATCTGAAAGTTAATCTACTAGTTCTTTGTTCTGTCAATGTTACTTGTCAATGTTCTCCTGTGATCACAASCAAATCCTTCAAATCCACAGGCACTTCAGTTTCCCAAATTGTGAAATATTTCAAATGTCATGTTGTAACAAACTTATCCATTAATATAATTTCAGTTCAAATTAGAAATTTTAATTTCCATTTAGGGGTGATTAATGTAATTGAATTGCTAATAGCAAAAGCAGTAGAAGAACCAATCCTTTTCTCTGAAGGTTGTGTGCCAAAGGACTGTATTATGTGCAAGAGCTTTTGAGAMTATTTTGGAGAAGTTTTCCTATTGATAGAAATCCAACATAAGTTTTGCMTATTAAAGAAAATAAATAACTAACAGCAGAAGAATAAATTATGAATTGAAATGCTGGAGGACTATGGGAACTAGGATATACAAGAGTAGTGGTGTATTTTATGTTGATATAAACAATTTGTGCTTTGGTCAATTAATGCTTTGGTTACAACAAGGACYGGTATGCTAAACAAGGTTTAATGTATGTTTAGTTGATAATAATACAGAAAGWCAGAATTACAGACTAACAGAATGCATGAGTTTAGAAGGGATTGAGGAGGACATCTGGTCACATATACTCTGCTTGGGCAAGGTCAACCAGAAGTAGTTGCCCAGAACTGTGTCCRGATGGTTTTTGAAACAAGGAGAAAGAGCTCATACTCTCTCTGGGCAACCCGTGCCAGTGCTCAGTCACCTTTACAGYGAAAAAAAAGTGTTTCCTGACATTCAGGCAGGACCTCTTTGTGTTGTGATTTAACCTAGCAGGAGGTTAGAACACCACACATCTGCTTGTTCACTCCTCCACGCAGTCAGAYGGGGGAGAGAATTGGAAGGAAAAAAATGTAAAATTCATGGCATGAGATAAATACAGTTTAATAGGACAGAAAAGAAAAAGATATTAACAGTGATAAAAGAGTTAGAATATAAAAAACAAATGATGCACAATGTAATTGCTCACCACCTGCTGGCTGGTGCCCAGCCGGTCCCTGAGTAGCAGCTCTATGGGCAACCTTTCCCTAGTTTATATAAGGAGTGTGATGCCATTTGGTGTGGAATATCCTTTTGGTCGGTTGGGTTCAGCTGTTACAGCCGTGTCTCCTCCCAGCAGCTTCCTCTGCTCCCCAGTCTACTGGCTGGTGGGACAGGTGAGAAGCTGAAAAGTCTTTAACAGAGAGTAAGCATAGCTTAGCAAAAACTAAAAYATTAGAGTGATATCAAGATAATTCTCATACTAAATTCAAAACACAGCACTGCCACAGCTACTAAGAAGAAAATTAACTCTAACTCAGATGAACCAGGGCACTGTGTTTCAGTTTGTGTCCACTGCCCCTTGTTCTGTCACTAGGCAACACCTGAGAGTCCTCAGTTCACCTTCCCTCCATTCTTTTATGCATTGATAAGATTTCCCAAAGCCTTCTCTACTCCAACCTGAGCAGTCCCAGATAAACTTTCCCCATAGRAGAAATGCTTTAGTGTCTTAATCATTTCTGTGGGCATTTCCTGGAATCTGTCCAGTATCTCTATGTCTCCAACAGAGCTGCTTAAGTAGTACATTTTTTTTCTAAGTATGCTAATCGTTATTCCAAGAACATTAACCCATTACTCCTAATTGCCTGTGTCAGTGATTTTTCAAGATAATTTTGAATTAAGCAATGAATAATCCATGTGACGCTAAAACTAAATGAGGCTATTAAAAGAGGTGGTGTGGATTTATCTGCAACGTCAACCAAACTAATATTCTYTCTGAAAGAATACATGAAATCCTGAAAAATGGAAAGCATCAGACAGTAAGAACATATTCCAGTAGCTTTCCAGTACTATCCAAGTAACGGTGATCAGGATATTCTCTGAGCTCTCTTTTCTCTTATAAAGTATCTGGTGGCCCTCTAGCTCTTTGGAGTCATCCAGGCTTTGTTTATACAGACATTCTCTGTAAGCTACCCTGCATGAAAGGAAAGGAAATCYCTCATAAGAGTTGTAGGTACCACAGTAACTCTATCTTAAATGTCAACCCTTAAACTAATTTCTTCTGCTGTCTGAGAATGTTAATGCAGTTACCCATAGAGTTCCTACCACACCTTTTATGAGGCTGAGTATATAAACATGGAGAAAACCTATAGGATGTGTATAAATAGTTGTAATTGATGCCTTTTCCTGGTCTTGAAAATTGAGAGCCAGACACGGTAAAGGGATAAGGGGGTTTTTGCATTGGTGTTTTAACAAGGATCATTATTKGTGSATYRCTTTGCCAAGGTGGAATGCACCGCAATGCACACACAAGACAGATCACGTATACAACTTATAGACCTTACAAATTAGCATATCTAACAATGGGAGGCCTGGATGAACAGCGTGATATTCCCCCATCTGTGGAGTTCYCCCCTGGATGGGCTAAATCTCCAGTTTACAAGATATATTCTAGAGAGGACCTTGGTTTCCCWAGATAGCTTAGGGCTTTCTGGCCTCCAACTGCGAGGCCTTTGGGATGTTTGGTCTCCTGGCCTAAGAGAATATTAGGACTATGCTAAGTTATCAGACTTAAGGAATTACAAGTGTGCATGCTAAGAACACTGAGGATACATAAAAGAAAAGGCAGAAAACAATCTTGGTGTCACAATAACATTTTTTAAGGATATGTGTTTTTACAGAAGACTTCAATGAAATATTAAGTAAGTTTTTAACAAATTGATGTGTTTCAAAGCAATATGTCATATCTCGGAAGCAGAGGAAGAATCAGACACAACATTTAAATACAGAAGGCAGCAAAATGAGGACACCAAAGGTGTATCAACAAGTTTGCTAATTTGCTTAGATAGATTTGTATAACTTCTGCTAAAACTAGACTATATTGTTTTCATTTGTTTTCRATTACCAAAGTTATCTGCCCTAATGTTCACATTTTACATTTACAGTTTGCATTTTTTTACATTTTTCTCCCGTTAACAAAACTTTTTCTTTTACCTGAAGCTGAATACTATTTCAATTTTCAAGTTGGTTTTGTGTTTTTTTTGTACTAAGTAGTGCAAACCTAAAATAAAATAGTCTCTTTATTTTAGTGTGCTGACAGACTGTTCCATTTAATTCTTACCCTCTGGGTGGCTTTCTAGAAGAGCTCTATCTAAAATTATTRTTACAAACAAAAATTCTGGTGTAAATTTCCTGGCTCTTTCTTGTGTCTAATAATGATGACGCTTCCTTATGCTAGATGGAACACAAACTATTTAATTTATTTCATGTTTTTTTGTTTTAATGATGCACATTTCCAAAGCAGGTTTATTAGTTTTTTTGCTTTCTCAGAAGCTTTCAGCATTTCATATTCAGTAACTGGGAGGTTGTTCTAGATACTTAACATTTTCTAGCTTTAGATTTTTTTAAGTTCTTGGCTCATTTTCAATCCTTAGTCAGGAGCTTGCTTGAAAATTAGTTAATGGTTAAACTGCCTAAGGTGGTCATACTGTTCTGAAAGTATTTTCTTAGTGCCATATCACTGAGGAAGAGAAAAAAAAGTAACATGGTAATATAAAACTTTGATTCTGTATTTGGTCTTGTTCTCTGCAATTTTCCTGAATGAATTTTATAGAAACCAATTTAATAATGATGATTTAATGTTGATTTTTGTTTTAAATGAACAATATTCACTTCTATGTATGTTTCTTACCTCGGCTAGCAGTGTGCCATCCTGAGTTGCCAAGGCAAAACTGACACATTAGTAATTTATATTTCCATCATTGTCTTAGATCATCAGTACTTTACTAATTGTGAGTCACTCTAAATTATGTTGTGGCAGACATTGTATGTCTTTGAGTTTTCCAGAGGCTTGTGGTTTCAGTGGTTATTGCTGCTAMCCTAGGAGCAGTCTTTGCTCAGGGATGACTCTGGCTATTGGCAATTTGTAGGAAGAGTGCTGTTAATGTTTAAACAAAGTTTAAGACAATGCAATGTGTTAAAACTTTCCATCTTAATGTGGCTGCAGTCATCTGGAAAACTGYGCTTAAGCAGGGCTGTGCTTGGAAGCTGCTATGTGGCTACTGTGAGGCTCTGGCTCCTCAGTGATGCCAGGTCTAGGAGTCAGACAACCAGACAAAGGAATGGACATGATGTATATCAAAAGAGGGAGTATGTGAGCACTTAGGCAGTATTGGAAGGAGGAGAATGAGTGACAAGACCTGCAAATCTGCATGGAAAATCAGAAAGGAGATGGAAACTGAGGACCAGGTAGGTACTCCAAGCACCAGGAATATTCATTCTATTTCTTTAGACAGATGGAGAAGCAATAGTTTCACTGATTGCAAAACAACTTTGAAGAAAAGATTCAGGATAAAATTACATCCCATTTTTTAATCTGACAGATTATTGATAWATCAAAAATTTTCTTCTTGCTCTGTCTTTTCTGATTGTGACTCCTTTTCTTACTCTGAGGGGATTATGACCCTGCACTGAAASAGCTTGCTAAAGTAATCAAAAAGGAACCTGACAATGGCTATTTTCTTCCAATCCTGTTGGGTTGGATCAGATCAATAAAAGGACTGATGAGTGCTAGAGTATTTTCAAAAAAAGGCTCAAGGGTGTGCAAATGGAAAAATGACATAGGAAAGAAGAAGAATAAACAGCAGCAAATATTGAACTCTCAGATTAACTGAGACATAAAATAGAATTTAGTCAGGGGAAAATTAAAGAATTTTTTTTAATTCAGTGTTGCAATCCATTGACAGATACATTTATTTATTTATTTRTTTGTTTATTGGAATCCATGCTCTAGACCMCAAGAAAAAAAAAAGGAGAAAGGATTAAATTTCATTTTCCTTCACCTTTGATAAATCTTAACTGCCAAATATCTTGCAGTGTTTGCTTTGTATTTATTAAGGAATTAACTTAAAACACTGAAATAAAACAGTTGTGCTGATATTTATCAATTCACTCTTTGCCTGTCCCTAAATATCAGACATATTTTCCCATAACATGAGATTTTTTTTGCTGCACACGTGAAGTGGAATTTATAAACGAGAGAGCACCTACTCTGCCCTCACAATTGAATTATTATGTTATTCCCAACAGAGGGCTCATCTGAGCTGTGCTGCAGAACAGCCCTTCAAGTGCTCAGGTCAGAAGAAAGAATCTGTTTACTGTTTCTCACAGAATGAAGCTGACACTGAAGACTCATGTAACACATCACAGGGTAAGGTTGATTCTCTCTTTCAGTGATTGCTCAAGAAATCTCACTGCGGGTTCTTCATACTGTGTTTTTGTTGCTAATATTGGAATATTTGCATAATGTGTGGGGAGATATTATTGGCAGCATCTTGAAGAAAACATGTTGAAGAAAGAGAGGAAGGAGAGTTAAATMTGGAGTAAAATTATGATATTCCATGCTAAACCCAGAAGTTTCTTGCTTTCCATAGCAKTTGGGAGGTACTGTGACCACTTTGGCTTGTTTCTTTTGGACTTTCTTTGTACAGTGTGTTTTTTAACCTTTAATGGTCTGAAATGGTCAAAATGGCCCTACTTTAGTGGTCCAAAGGAATTGTAAGAGTACTGAAGTAGACAACACATTTTTGACCTCCTCCTATCATAGACTCAGTTTCAGGAAAGATTTAAGGGCTATTTTGTGGTGCTGCTGTGCAGTACCTGTAAAAGGCCTTCACGGATACCTCCTCTGTAATAAGAGAAAAAATGCTTATGATTTTTTGAGGTCATGCCTAAATATTGTATCTTCTTGATCTATAAAAATTGTTAGGAACCATATTGGCTGGTTCAAATAGAAACACGGAAAAGAAAGGGTTATTTACAAGCRGATTGCTAACATCGGGGTTTGGAAGGTTTAATATAATTGCTAATTATTTTCATCTGTAAACAAAAGTGGATTAGTATACTACATGCAGTCAAAATAGATGAAACAGTGGGATACATTTCATTTAATAGCTTTTTTTATGTCAAAATATGTGAGTTCTTTCATTCTAGCATTTCTTGCTGTGACAGAGATAATATCAAATTTTGGAATAGTCTTTAATAACAGTCCTTCGCTTATTTACTTTGCACATAAATGAAAAGTAAATAGGAAATATATCTTGCTTGTGCTGTGGTATTTTAAAATTGTCTCCTGATTGAGCTTCTCATATTGTAATCTAATTTCCACTTATACCTATGGTGGGTTTAGCAAAATCATTCACGTTTGAATGAAAATTTAACTTTTAAGAGAGGATAATAATCCCTAGAATAATATGAAGCTGAGTCGGGGCAGTTTATGTCAAATATCATTAAAACATTTTTCAGCCAGAGGCACTGGAACAGGCTTCCAGGGAAGTGGTCACAGCAGCAGTCTGACAGAGCTCAAGAAGGTTTTGGCAACACTCTCAGGCACATGGTGTGATTTTTGGGGTGTCCTGTGCAGGCCAGGAGTTGGACTCCATGATCTTGATGGATCCCTTCCAACTCAGGATATTTTATGACTCTATGACTTGAAACTTCAAGTTAACACAGTTTATCACATAATTAAGAAGTGTTGTAATTTTTTTTGTTGTCCGTGTAAAATGACTACTAAATAAGTTCTGCAAATGCTTAATGCAGCAAACATTTTTTACTTCTTTAATTCAGTCATTATAAATCTGTATTTTTAGAAAAACTTAAAGAYTAGATTTTAGAAAGAATTTTTGGAAATCAAACGTATTCTTAAGATTTGCTTTCCACTTCTGTACTCAGTAAATTTTTTCCATCAAATTGGTCTAGCCAAATGCTGAAACAGGATAAGCTTATACATAAAAAGTTTTTGTTAATGAAATCACACTTTATATGAAAAAAACTTGGCCTTTTTAATCATTTTTTCTTACARTAGGGGGAAAAAAGGTATGAGGGAGACATCTTTATATAACAGGATTCAAAGATTAAACTATAAAGGTAGAGGCATATTTACATGTGTGACATGCATAAATGCAAAATGGAGAGTGATAGAAGCCCTATGCTAAATAGGAGCCTTTGGTCAGTTATTTAACAGTCCTTTTGAAGGAAAGAATTCTTTCTATAAAAGCCCAATAGAAAAAGTTTAAGTAAATTATGTTTCCTTAGTTTCTAATATGCCTRTTGCTGTTGTGATTCTTGTCATCAAAGTACAATTTGAAAAATAATTAATTCCATAATATTTATTTATTAAAATTTCAGGATACTATTTGATTATAGTGAGAGTGGAGAGAAACTAAGTACAGGGGGTTTTTTAAGTCTTCATTCACTTTCCTTTTCACTTACRGGTTTGATGATTACTATGAGCATAGATTAATACTTAGCTCCAAGGTAGGATTTGYTCCCACAAGAAACAGTAAGGGTCATAAAAAGATACCAATTTTTGCTTRGCTCCAACTAATCTAGCACTTTAAAAACACTCATAATGAAATCTATTCTTTTGAATGCTGTGTGTCAGGAAATGTATCACTGTTATACGTATAACCATTAAACCTTAGCTTTCCCTTAGGGCCTGTTTCCAATACTTTATTCATGTAGAGTTTTAAGTAACTTGCTCAGCACTCATTTCAGTGTTATAAGGAATAAATGATACTTTGGCTTACTGTTCCTCATGGGATTTTTTTGTGCTGAATAACAAACCTAACAGAAATATTCCTTTTGTAATGGACACTGGTAATGTATTATTGCACTCAGAGYAAGGTGGTATGAAAACACAAAAATACTGTCAAGAGATGAGGGATAATCTGAACTAAAACCAGAACTTCCTGTGCATTTATTTTAACAGAAATATACATATATATGTGTCTGTTAGTGAAAGTGTGATAGCTGTTTGCTATTCAGAAATAACAAACATAGTGTAGCAGTTCAGCACTAGTAGAAACTAAATGCAGCCATTTCCACATATTTCCAAAAGCATGGTAAATCAACCCCATGGAATATTCCATAGGAAAGCGGGATGCAAGATGTATAATTCAAGGACCAAAATGCAGCATCAAAAAATGTAAATTCTGTAAAATCTACCATGATTAGTGCTGTACAGCAATGACACATCTGGAAGGTTTTCATTGACCCCTCTTTCTGCATATAACCAGAAATATTTAAAATTCAAACTTCCAAGTATTTACCCAGAAAAATCATTCTGAACTTTCCAACACATTTCTCCTGCTTTCCTGTGCTCATAGCCTTCGAGAGTGACCACCTAGTATCTTCTGGAAACATACCTACACTGGTGTTTCTCTTTTTTACTAKCTGTGTCTCAGTATCTATATCAAACTGTCACCTTGGCTACTTGTACTTGAGCCCCTTCTTGCTCCTCCCTGCAAGAATTCTCTTCATCCTTGGCTGGACAGAGGTTCCTTCYCTCTCCTCAGCTTTCTCTTTGACCTGCATTTTCCTGTCTTCTTCCAGCTTTGGTAGGACAGTAGTACATACAATAAAACTTCCATAAAGATTCTCAAAGTCTTCTTCCCTCATAGGAGAAGCCAACAGGMAGTGTCATTATGTTGGCCTTTTCAACACTTTTCAATTCCTTCTAGTTTATGTGCTTGATGGGGAATATGTGGTTGACCTTTCTGTCTGCCTTTCTCATTTCAGCAGCCTCTAAGTGTTTCCTGTGCATAAACTTCCTAAGAAAAATAAAAGTTTGAGGTTCTATTTCGGGGAATTTGTGCAAATGCCTCAGTCCCTTTCTGCTTCCTTTCTTCCTTCACAAGTATAAGAACTTCTTCAGTTCTTCACCTCGTCAGTTATTGCTCTGTTATTTGGTAATTTAGGATCAGATTCTCTAGACTGCTTTCATAAAAGATAAGAAAATGTTTCYCTGAGATGCCTTTATACTAATTATCATAGGCACCAGTGGTCTGACAGCACAGTATTGACTGCTTCACACTGCCAGAGAGATATGCCAAGGAATGGATCAACTCTCCTATGAGGGAAGGCTAAGAAAATTTGGCTTGTTCAGCCTGCTAAAGTGAAGGCTTCAGGGTGACTTAATTGTGGCCTTCTAGTACCTGAGGGGACCCTACAAGGAAGATGGAGGCTATTTACAAAACCATGTAGTGAGGACAAGGGAGAGTGGCTTCAAACTGAAAGAGCACAGGTTTAGATTCATTATTAGGTAAAAGTTCTCTGCTGTGAGGTTTGTGGAATAGGCTTCCTAARGAAGTTTTGAATGCCCTATTCCTGGAAGTGTTCAAGTGAAAGTGTTGGAATGAYGCAATTTTTAAGGTCCCTTCCAACTCAGGCCACTCTATGATCCTATGTTACAGTGTTAAAACTTGAATGCCCTAGAATGTGTGGGGATAACTTCTGCAGCAGCTGGGATGAGACAAAATGTCCAAACTCAGAGTATTTCGTATGTGGTGGTGCAGTGCTTCTCCTGGGGCTTTCACCTGCTCTTTGAGCCTAGCTCTAGTACCAACGTCACAAAAAGGTACAGTCCTGTATTCTGGAATACAGTTCTGATCCTGTGGGTCCCTGTCTCAGCARCAGTGTGAACAATGCGAGAAATAAAAAGATGAGACTCTGGTGGGGGGCTTCAACTGGGTTTTATTAAATCCACACGATTTCCTTCCACACAGGAGTCAGCCCGCCAAAGCCCACTGAACTCCCGGGGTTTCACCTTAAATCTGGGGGTGGGGGAGTGGGGAGGATACAGCTTGGAACCAATCCAGAATGGGAAGGGAGTGACCCTGAACCTAGATGACAACTCATAGAACAAATCAAGGAACAAAGGGGAAAGGGGAACCTAGACCTTGCCAATCACTCAAAGCYTTCACCAGAACTTTCTAGACAAARGGTGAGGCCCCGAAGTGACAGACAGGACCCAGGTGTCCCRTAAATGATGACTGATTAATAATGATAACTGGAGTAAACCATAATGGGGTAAAACATGGGGYACATGGGAAAACCATTGTAAAGCACTATAAAACAAACAGATGCATATAAAAACTGGTAAAACACCAAATGCACCACTACATTTCTATGTAAATAATACTTGAAGCCAAAAAAATGCCCTTAAAATACTGCCAAAAGAAAGCCCTTAAAATATTACTGCAAGCTAATCAGCTCCACATCTACCTGGATTTTCACATGCAGGTGGGTCCATGCAATATTCAATTGGATTGGTGAAACGTGTAACTGAATGGCTAAAATACAGGAATTCTCAAATACTAAAGTAAGCAACACACAAAAGTGTGCTGGGTGATTAAGGAAATATGCAGCTTGAGGAGTAAATCCTATAATATGATTTGATGACTATATGTATAACAGAATTAGGAAGAAAACCTGACTAATTTGTAAACCGCCCTTGGTATTTCAGTAAATATGAGTGTAAAATTGTCACTTTGAAAGCTTTGATACATTGTTTTGTAATGTCATGGGCATTTTAGGATTGATTTGAATACCATGTAAAAAAACAGTAAAAAACTATAAAAAAAAATGAAAATTTTTCTCTGAACATAAAAAGATTCTTCCTTTTTATTCTATTTCTGTTTACAAGATTTTCAAGGTGCATGGAAATCAAAAGTGCAGTGGTCCAAAATAAAAATGTAACAAAATTGGTAGGAATTGTCCTTATTTTCCTGGGAAATCTCCTAAAGGCAAACTATCAGTTAAATTYATTTCTTTATATTTGAGAAAAATATTTTTTAAGCACAAGTTTTTGGCTTTGCACCTTCTGTTGCCTTAACCTAGTCAAACACACTGTAATGAAGTTAATATTTCTGCAAATCTCTTGATAGTAAGAATAAATGTTAGTTAATTGTTCAAAAATATTAATATTTATTACAAGAAGTATGACTTCTTTTTGTAGATATTGGTCCTGTTCAGCTCCTTACATTTCATGGTCTGCTGAGAAGGGAGAGGAAGAACTCTCTGGGTTGAAATTTCTTTCTTTCTGCCTCTGAAGGAGTTGTAGATGGTAGCAGTCTCGTTAACACAGCATGCCTCACCAATACATTTTTAGACATAAAATACTCTCAAAAAGTCTAATGAACTTAGAAACCTCAGTGTTAGAAAAAAAAGGAAATTGAAGCAGATTTCCCTGTCAAAATACTTTCAAAAGAAACAGTTCAAGCTGCTTTCCAAAATATAGAAATATTTTATATCAGCTTTTAAACTTATGAACCAGGAAAACTTTTTTAATAATGTGAGAGTGACTATGGCCCCTATAATGACATATGCATATCTTACTGAGGGATATCTTTTTAACCTGATTATATTGTCAAATATACACCAAATATGCATCCAAAATGAAAAAATACATTGTCAAATTTGCTTAAATAAACAAGCATTTTTCTAGTTTGGAATCACATTGTTGTGATTTTCTACCACTGTCATCCAGCAGAAACTCACCTTGGCAGATTGCCATCTTCTTTTCCCTCCCTTGCTCCAGTGAYACTCAGTTTCTTTGAAGTAATCAGGCCCCATGCAGTTAGGTTTCAATGTCTCTAGCTCTAATTATTTGTCTTTTCTACATCTATCTCTATGTACCACTAAATTACTGTCCTCATTTTAAGCAGGAATTTGTTAGACATAACCTTTACATCTCTTTCAGTAAACAGAAAGAATGATCTGAGAATAATTCAGCGTTACATTGCTAATGAGCAGGAAATGTCTTGCTAAGAAATAAAAAACAAATCATGTCCTTTGATTTCAGAGTAAATTGCACGATATGCAGCTTCAAAGGTCCTTTGGAGGTGTAAATAAAGTGTTACTCTTCTACAAAATGCTGAAAAGTCACCATTCTTTTTATTCCGTGATGCCACACAACAGTGCTAATGATTATTATCAATGTTTAACAGTGACTAGTGYTTACAAATGTTGCCTATGTTTTAATGCTATTTGAATTTGTAAGTAAGAATATTTCCAAACAATCAACCAAAATAACAATACTTTGGATTTTACTCTAAACAATTTGTTTTCCATAAATAATGGGCTACATTTACTGAGTATTTCCCCAAGGAAAAGAAATGAGTGGAACATAAATCCAACAGTCTGAATTAAGTCATTAGTCAGCAGGTACATGTTAAATGTATATGTTCATAAAATCCATAACCCGTTTCCTTCTTTCAGTCAGACCAAATGATTCCTGTCTGTRCTGTTTGTTTTTGTCCAATTTTTCCTATCTTATCTATGGGCAATACAAAGGAGACGAAGTTTGGCTYACTTGGCATGAAATGCATAAAGATTTCAATAAATAAATGTTTCTAAATAGTGCTTTTGAGCCTCTTCAGCATCAGGCTTTTAATCCGTAAGAGAGCTGCTGGCTCCTGCCAAAGGTGGTGRTTTTTACTGTTCATGATTCCTAATGCCAGAGATGCTTCTGCTAGATTGAGAAGGTCAGTTCAGAAGGTCAAGTTTCCCTTGTGGCATAACACTGTTCTCAGTAAGACTAGTCACTGTGCTGCCTGCTCCCGCAGAAGCCCATGGGAGATTTGAATTCTGACGTCCTCGTATGGCTTAAACAGCTGGCTCTTTTTCATTCTTGTATATTATTCAGTATATAATTATTTCTTACGTGTATAATATTTCTTATATATATAATTGGTATCAAAAATCAGCAAGGGCAATACCTGTGTGAGGTATGAGTAGGCTGGTGCTCTACTCAGCCTGGTGGTACAACTTCAAGAGAAGGTGGAAAGGTTAAGGACTACCAGGGCATCAGGGGAGGGTTGACTGCTGGAGCTCCTCTGTACCAACCCTGAGGCAGGTAGCAGCCCTGGAAGCTGCTTYCTGAGGGAACAGAGGATCCTATGCTCTCCCTCACAGGCAGGAAGGGGCCTAAGAGACAGGGAAGAGKGGAGGCAGGTCCCTGCTTGGGATAGCAGACAAATCCCCTCTTAGTCTCCTTTCCCATACTAGCTGCCCCTATGGAAAAGATATTAGGGTCTGGAAACAGGAAGTTAGGAAAATGACAAGTTAGGAGAAAGACCATTTTGGAGGTTGTCACAGGTGAGTCAGCCAACCCCATGGGTTGCAACTAGCTTTAGAAAGCAAAAAAGAAGGTTAATCGTCACAGGCAACTTCCTTCTGAGGGGTACAACRTCCTGACAGGACACATCCACAGGAAAGTTTGCTGCCTCCCTGAGGCCTGAGTATGGGACTTTACTAGGAAACTCTCTGATTTGGTATGGCAGTCTGACTATATCACTCTGCATTAGTCATCCAAGTTGGAAGTGATGAGATTGAAGAAAGAAGCCATAGGAAAATCAAAAGGGACTTCAGGGCACTAGGGAATTTTGTCAAAGGAACAGGTAAACAAAATGTGTTTTCAATTCCTTCAGTATCAGGCAGGAACACTTTGAGGCCCACTACCCCAACAGAAAAGAAACACTAGCACATTATGAGGGAGTTAAAGCCATTTCAGAAGTTGTTTCTACTGAAAGACAGCTCCTCTTGTCAAAACTGTCTGTGATAAACTGGATGTGCAAAGAGAATATCCTCTCTGTCTTCCAAAGTAAACACTGTGCACACTGTGACTACTTCCTAGAGCTGGCTGGAATTGCTGCCTGATAGGAAGTAGAGAATAAATCTCCTTTGGTTTTGCTTTGCTTCAGCTTTTTCTTACCCCACCCCTCCCCTTTCGCCATTAAACTTCCTTTCTCTTGACTCACATATGGATTTTTAATCTCTAGTCCTATCAAGGAGGTGTGCAGAAGCAGCTTGGTGGGCACRTGACAGCCACACAAAGTTAGTCCACCATGGTAACTTTTGAATAAAGTGAAGGATAGATGGTAGTCCTTGTCTAGGGACATGTAGACTCTGGTAGACTAAATAAATCTTGGAGAGGTCCCAGGCTTTCAAAGCTCTGTGGTAAAAGAAATCTTAAAAAAAGAAAAAAAAAATCTGTCTTGCAAAGACAACATAAGATTGCTGCAAATCCTTTTAAAACTTAACACAGAGAAATATTTAACAAAAAGAATTCTTTTCATTTCCCTTTTCCTATATCACACACTCWTACAATGCTATGAATCTTTTTTCAAATCTCCGATATATCAGGGTGTCTAAAACATAGAAGTGACAGTGCTGAAATGAAAACTGTTTCAACATGGCAGCACCTTCCCTTTTTCTTTTTTTGAGGGAGTGGTTGACTSTCTTCACATGGTCAGTTATCTTGAATGTGTGAATAATAATAATGCAATCATTGACCTGAATTTACCAGCCAGTTATTACTAATTGTATGTTTGATAGTGATTAACCATTTACACACAAAAGTAACTGCAGATTAATTGATTTGCCAGTGTGGTTGAGGAACCCCAAGTGGCATTGAGACAGGCTGAACGTGTCCCATAGATATGACTGAGGCCAAGACAAGGGTGTAATGGGTGCYGTGATGGGTCAGCACAGCTGTAATGTGAGAGGGGCCTCTTTTGTGATGGTGAGGAAAGCAGGCTGAGCAGTGCCAGACAGCAAGGGAAGCATTAAAACCAAAAATGCACCTTTGCAGGGACAGGAGGCTGAGGCAAGGAGAGAGAACAAGTGCATCCTCCAGCCTGCACGTGGGTAACAGCACAAAGCAGGCAGCTGCCCAAATGTCTTTGCCAGTCTCGATGGCACATTTGTAAATCTGTGCTTGTGGCTCCTGCTGGCACACCTGGAACTTCAGCATTACAAAACCCAACAAACTTGGAAACCCTTTTGCATTTTTCTGCTTTGCAATGAAAAATAGAGGCTGCTTCTGAAGTTATTTTGAATGTAGTGTGGTGATTACTAACTCCAGTGAGTAACTCCAAGTGACAGGATAGAAAGAAGCCTTGTAACTTTTCTTGAGCTTCTCCTGCCATATCGGCTTGGAAGATCCTCAAACATTTGAATTATTTGCTTGACATAGTCTGTGTTTTGTTTAAAAGAAGGCAAAATAAATTAAGGCATTAATTTGGGGTGTCGGGCAACATTTCTCACTGACTGTGTTGAAATGGAAGATAGAGAATACTTCTAGTATAACGATGATGTGATTATGTGCTGACAGTTTTATCCTCAATGATAATTTTTTAATGTATACAAATTAGGATCCTTTGAACAGTGCAACTGATATAAGTAAATGGGTATGCATTAATTAAAATTTTATAATGCTAACAGCAAGAATATTTACCAAATTTAAAGAAAAGGAATTAAATAAAGAAATGTGARTGATAATATCATTCATCTTAGCTTTTACTAAACTTTTTGATTGGTTTAAAAGATCATTTTTAAAAAAGAATGAYAAGCTTGGGTAAAGGATAATATATTGTGCTAAGTGTAGGAAGCTCTAAATTAAAATTCATTACATTCAAATAGTGATTGTTGTAAATATTCATGTTTTAAAATCAAGTGCTTTCGCTTCTTCATTTTTCATCGCTTTGGCCATATGTGCGTTAAAGATGTTGAGTAATTCATCCATCACTTGGCAAGTTTAACAAACCTATGTTTGCAAAATGTAGATCACAAGGCAAAAATATCAGCTGGGAGACAAACATGCATTTGATCTTTTTTTTTTTCTTATATTGGCTTATTTTTAATTTTAATTGTGTTAAAGACTTCTGCTGGGCAAAATTAAGTGTGGCATGATGATTTGATAAATGTTCTGTGTTGAAGCTCAAAATATGGGTTTACCAATACTTTAAAAACCTGAATCTTGACAACAAACTCCCTGTGTCCTGAAGCCTGTGATGCCAATCTTTCAGGATAATTGAAAATGCAAGATGGTGACAGTCCTCTTTTTAACATATTTTGTCTTTGACAAAGTACTTTGACAAAGTACTTAATCCAAAGTACTTAAAATCTCTGTTAATTATGAAAAGAAGTTATGGTAAGCTAACAGCCACCATGTGCATTTTTCCAGAGAAAGAATTAAAGACAATATTGCTTTTATTCATTCTACGGAAGTTACTGTGGAATTTCAAGAATGAGTCAGCAAGAAGTCTCTAATTTTGGTGATGGTATATACTCAAAAGTTCTGCAAGATCTGAAGAAATGAGGAAATGAGTATGGTATCAATCTTTTTAGTCAAGTTACCAAAAAGCCATTTACATTGTTATGTCAAGATTTCTGCATTAGACTGGAGGAGAAGTAAAAAGCATAAGAAAAGTAAAAAGAAGAAAAATCCTCTGACCGAGTGAAACTGGATGTAAATATTTGTAAGAATTGYAAAAAGTAATGATGCTTTTTTAACAGAAATTAATATGTGCATGAAACAGGCCACAAACAGGATATCCCTCACAAAGCAGAGCAGATGATCTTTTTTTTTTTCCCCCTAAAAAATACTAACAGGTACTGGAGACCTTAATAGTCATTTTTGTACTGCTAAAACAATATATATCTGTTTGCATGTATGCGTATATGTATAAATACATATGCACATGGTTTCAGGAGCTTTTTCTTTTCAGGAAATCAGAGGTTTGTTAGTAAATRTAACTTTAGGCTTAGAGGGTTGTTGATTCTTTTATTTTATAGAACAAAACAGGAAAGATGTTATTTACTGATCTCCCACATCTATRAGTATGGTGTTTGGTGTATATATAGCTTTAATATTGTCAAATGGGTAAAATTAGTGCTAAATACCTATGAAAAACCTTAGAGTTTGATTTTCTTCACCAATCATTGAGCTCAGCTGCACAGAAACCGTCAGAACCTTAAGATATCAGAAACTGATATGCTAATGATGAGTGGTCATTGTTGGTTCTGCCTTTGACCTGCTTCACTAACGGAGTAGCTGCTTACATGCATTTCATGTTCAGTATGTTTTTAAAGTGATTCTGAGCCCTGTTTATTAATATGGAGAAAAATACACTGGTTTGCATTGTACTCTAGGAGGGARTAAAAATTATCTTCAGTTATTGTTACCCTCTCATGTCTTGTTCTTAAGAAAAATGTCCACACAGTTTATGGTTAAACTTAACAAGTCTTTGTGATCTTCTTTATGGTTCTTTAAAACACAAAATTTGTTCTACAAWTATTTCATGTGAATACTAATTTAAATAATATACAAATACCTGCCTCATGTTTGGTAAAGGCTAGTGTAATAAGTCTAGTTCTTGCTCCTTAACTTTACTAACAATTGTAAAAGCAATGTTGCTACTTATTTGTAGCAGAATCTACGTCACCTTCTGTAGATAAAAAAAACCTCCTTGTTTTTAATTTGCTATCAAACACATTTTATTACTGCAAACTCATTAGTAAAATCAAAAGTGCTATCTTTTGCTATTAAGTAAATTAGTGTTAAATTATCTATAGGCTAAGTAAATTAGTACTCAAAGAGTGTGCYTTTGCCTGTGTCTTTGTGTGTGTACTCTTCTCCAAAATCCCTCACAACAACAGGATTAATACCAGATCACAAAATAAAGAGTAAACCAGGACACATTAGAGAAGTACTTCTGTAGCGGTGTGCATTTTGGGTTTTCTAATGGTCTGTATATTTTGTTATATGTTTGGAATGGTTTGTTCCTACACCCCCATCCCCAAACACCCAATGCTGTTTCCCTTGTGATAGACCTTGTCAATCACCTTGTAAGATCTGGAAGATTCTGGGGAAAAAGCCCTAGGATTTGGCAAGGTACCCTGGTACTGCCTTCTTTCATTGTTCTGTTAMGTTTCCCCATTCTGGGTCACACCCTCCCTCCCCTGAGATTGGTGYTAAGYTCTCCCCTGCTCAAGGTATGCCCCCTGTACTTAAGGTGGGGACAGAGGGGCTGCTGGGGCTCTCACTCTGGGGCTCTCCCTCCCTGCACTGTCCATCTGCACATGGGAAGTAACCAGGAGGAATAAAGCCAGGTGAAACCCAAGCAGAGTYCACTCTTTCTTCCACGCCGTCGACCACRSTTCAGCCCGAGGTTCAGACCCACCAAGCCTCTCTTATATAGGGGCCAGGGAGCGAGCTAGCCGGTGAAGCMGCTCCCAGGGCATCTCTATACACTTCTACTCTGTGACAGCTAACTAATTTTTAAGTGTGTTTGTACAAATCTGAAGTCAYACTTCCAACCTGAGAAAAGTCTTTTAGATATAAATGATAAAATACTTCAAATCTCACTTCTACATCCCTATTTTTCTTCAGTACAACAAATAAATTTTATGGATACTTGATTGAAGTTCTGGAAATACATTCCTTGTTATTTCTCTAAGCTGGAGATGGAATACAGTTTGATTTGTGACTGAATTTTTTAAAGTATCTAGAAGCGATGAAAAGAAAACTAATTGCAGTTGATCCACAGTCATATACACATAAATAACAACTTTCAGAAGATAGCAGTCTGAAGTAAGGGTTCTCTGTATCTGTTAATGTATTTAGTTTGAGAASTTTTATTTGGCTTTGATAGTAGAATACTCTTTGGATCATTATGCTGTTTATTCTCCCGGAGACTAGTCAAGTAAGAAAAGTGCCATCAAAACAAGGCTGTGCAACTAATTGATTTTTTTGGTTCGTTGGCTGAATAAAACAAATATGGAAACAATTGGGTCTAATGGTTTGGGTTTTCACACTGAAAACAAAAAAAAAGTTTTAAACATATTAAATATTTGATATTCTTTAAATAATTACTGTGTAGTTCAGTTATGCCCTAAAAAYTGGTATTTTGTTTAACAAGTAGACCTTCTATGTACTTAATGCAGATATTTGTTGMTCCTTCTTTTTATTGCAGTGGCAATAGTAAGACATTTGTTACTGTGTAGTGCATCAAGTATGGCTTTTCAAAAGTGGTTCAGCTGTATTTCCATAAAATATATTTTCTATATATTTCTATTATTACAAAATGTTTGATGATACATTACCCTTATCATGCTACTGTCATTGTAATAATAAACATTTTCTTCTCTTATAGATCTTTTTTTCCTTTGTTAAAATGCAATTCTATTAATCACAACTTGATTATACTGCTTGAATTGCAGTATTAAGATGTAATTCCTTAAAATTTGTTCCAGACAGCATGAGTCATGCAGTAAAATATTTATTACTGTTTCCATCACTTTTGGCAGAAAACTGAATTTCAAAAAATGAGGAAATATTATATACACCTAATATATTGATTATATCAGTCTGTAAAAAAGTTACAGGGTTCTGTGATGCATTCTATACGTGGCAGTCTTGTTCCACTACCTTTGCACATGTTCAGCACCAAGATTTTACCAGAATCTTCTGGTCTATCTGCTCCCCTTTTTCATGCACTCACAGGTACTGAATTTTAACATTGACTGACGTCTTTTAACATAGACCTCAGTCAATGTTAAAATTCTCATTTCAGTCAAATGTGCCTGTCCTGGTTTAGGGCAAATTTGGGAGGAAACCTCCRAATGGGGGTTCCTCTGGAGAGCAAAACCTAAATGGCCCCTCCCCCCAGTCAGTCCGGGAAAAGAACTTCCTTGGAGAAAAGTGGAAAAAACTATTTATTTAACAAACAAACTGCCCACAAGCATAAGGAATGAATAATATGAAACAATAAAACCTCTCGCTGGTCCGAAGAGAGAGAGAGATGGCAAAACTGAGAGAAGTCCTTGCYGTGAGCCACCTCAGCTCTCTCAGTCTCTTATCAGTCCCGGTCCCTTTCGGCGCTGGAAAATGCCGAGGTCCAGGCCCTGTGGGCCACAGGTGCAGCTCCTGGTGCTCCCCTGGGTTTTCAGTCCAGAGCAGATTTAAACAGTCCCAAGAAAAAAAAGGGAAAGAAAAAAAAAACAAAACAGTCCAGGAAGCTTTTTTGCCTCAGCTAGCTAGACTAACTAAAAAAGGGAAAAAAACCCCTCTCTCTCTCACCGCTGTCCATGCATCCGATGAACACCCAAGGACGATGAAGAAAAAAAAAAGTGAGGAGGAGTGAAAAGTTTTTTTTCAAAACAAACTGCACGCGTCTTCTTCCCTGCTCACTCTCAGAATCAGTCTTACAGGTACAGAACACACACAGCACAGAAAGAACAGACGATTGGGGATACAGGCACTATAGTCAYCCTAGGACAGTGCCTTTCAGTTCTGTTTTCAGTCAGAGAGAAAWCTCACCAGAGCATGAGCATTTTCAGGGGGTTTTAGGAAAGGCTTGATGGCAACTTTCTAAACAAGTGGCTGAGGAGCCAACAGAGGCAGACTTTGCTGGATCTCATACTTACAAACAAAAAGGAATTATTGGACTTGTGGAGGCTAGGGGAACCACTACTGTGATAATCATGCAGGAGTGCAGGATCCTAAACAGAAGAAGCAGAACTWAAGTCAGGATCACATACTTCAGAGGAGCAGCCTTTAGTCTCTTCTGTGATGTGCTTGAAAGAAACCTCATRGAAGATTGTCTTGCAGGCAAGAGAGTTCCAGGACAACTCATTGATGTTGAAGATTGACATCCTCCAAGATCAAGAATTTGAGCATGTAGGTGAGCTGGAGATCAAACAAAGGCAATAGGAGGCCTGGATGGATGAACAGGATCTCCCAGTTAAACACAAAAGGAAGTGTATGAGAAGTGAAAAAAGCACAAGCAGTTGATTTGGGAATAATGCAGAGATGGTGTCGGTGTCCAGTAGTTCAGGAATGGGATTAAGAAAGCTAGGGCCCGCGTGGTGTTAGATCTGTTAAGGAACACGGACAGAACAAGAAAGGATCCCATAAGTACTTAAACAGMAAAAAGAAAGGAAAATGTGGCCCTGACACTAAATGGGGAAGGCAACAGTGACAAAGGACACAGAAAAGGCTGTGGTACTCAATGCCTTCTTTGCCTCTGTACTAACCAGGACAGCCTTAAGCAACCCCTAGATGCGGAGAGTTTGGAGCAAGGAAGACTTCCCCTTGRTACTGAAAAGTATCAGGTTAGAAAAAATAAGCAAACCAGATACACACAAATTCACAGGACACGTGATGGCYCTGAGTACTGAGGGAGTCAACTGATGCCATGGTGAGGCTGCTCTTGATTGTCTTTGACAGGTTTTGGCAGATGGGTGAGGATCTTCAGAAATGGAAGAAAGTAAATGTTCTACCTTCAAGAAGGAGTAATAAGAGTGCCTGGGAAACTACAGGCAGGTCAGTCTCACTGATCCCTGAAAGATGACAGAGCAACAAATCCTAGAAGCCATTTCCAATTACATGAAGAACAACAACTTGTTTGGAGTAGTTGGTATRGACTTGCTCAAGTAGTGGAACTTTCTCCAATGTGATGAGAAACTTGTTGGATGAGAGAAGGGCAGTGGATGTTGCTTATCTAGATACGATCTCTCCTTTAGCACTCTCATTGACAAGATGATTAAGCATGGACTGGGAGGTGGACTAGCTCAAAACTACTGTTTAACTGGAGGTTGATCCAATACTCARTGCTTTTTCCTTCAAATTAGTAATATAAATATGAAATTAATTCCAACACACTTTGCAACCACAGGAAGACGCTACTTGTTTTTAAATTTCACATAATTTTAACTAGCTTAGTTAGTATTACTTGTAACACCATCTAAATCAGTCTGAGCTGCTTCCTACTGTTCCCCAACGCAATTCCAACTCCAACTGCAAGAACCTTTCCCTTTTTTTGTACTAGTACTAGTGCTTTTTTGTCCTTTTGTAAATTGATTCAAAATTCCAAACTGGAAGAAATCTAATCAAACAGAAAAAAAAAAAAAAATGCTGTCTCATGTCAAGAAAGGGAAATGGATGACTTCTGCATGAAAGACAAGGCTTTATAATAAAATTTTGCATTTATAAGGTAGTGACTTATAAGCCCAGAACTGCTCTGTTCTATTCGGTCCCAAAGAGCTTGAAGTTTTAAGTCCTCTTCAGGATTAACATGAATGTAGAGATCTTCCCTTCTCACCTACTCCTTGATTCAATCAGTAACTTGATTCCTCTACATCTGCGTAAATCAACACAATCCCCAGCCCTTCAAGTCTGCTAGCTTCTCTAATATCTGACATCACTAAYTTCTAATCAAGACCTCCTCTTAAAACTTGTCCATGTTTCTTATGCTACTATTTGTCACTTGATCTGACTCAATCCTCTAAATAAAAAAAAGAAAAAAAAAAGAAAAAATGTTTTAAAGAGAATGCACTGTTTTCTTGGTGGCAATTCAAGGCTCTTTCTGTAGTTGAAATATTTTATTCACTTGTGGATTTAGTAATCTATCTTCACAAGAATTACAAGATTGTTTAGAAAAACAGAACACCCGTCCTATTTTCTTCTAAATTATTTTTCTTATGAGAGGTGAATTTTACGGGACAGTGAAAAATCATTTCTAGTGATGCATTTAAAATTATGGTGCTGCAGAAAATTATTTATCAGAAGGAAAGGGAGGAATGTTACTGCTTTTTTCATGGAGTGACTCTTGCTCTGTGAAGCATCATTTACAGTTCCAGCGATAAATCAACTGYGCTATGTCTTGCAGACAACCTTATCTTTCAAATAAAATAGTACTAGGTTTGTTTTAGCAAYGAGATATCCCCACTGATGTACTGTGTGTTTTATTCATGCTGTCTATATACTTAAGCAGAGTACACAATAATTATAAAATAATGAACAAGGTTTACTAATTTTTGGAAATGTTAAAAAGATTTACAGTCATAMCAATTAAATACATCACATTGAGTTTGTAATCTTATTTTAATTCAAAAATGTTTAAACAAAAATGTATTTAGTTTCCTATTTTGTTTCGTGAAACTCAAACAAGATCAACATAAATCTTGTTTGATCCAATTAAAGTTTGGGTTATTTCACTTTGGCAATCCAAATTAACCTAGTAATCAAGGCTGATCCTTCTTCTAAGCATTTACTGTGGATAGATTTTGAAATCCATGACAATGTGATGATTTTGGCTGATGAAGAGTTAATTTTCACAGGAGCTAGTATGGGGTTGTGTTTTGGATTTTTGGTGGATATAGTGTTGATGTCACAGGAATGTTTTGGCTATTGYTGAGCAGTGCTCACACAGCATCAAGGCCTTTTCTGCCCCTCACACCRCCCCACCAGTGAGGGGGCTGGGRGTGCACAATGAGCTGGGAGGGGACACAGCTGGCCCCACTCACCAAAGGGACCATATGGCCAAAAGGGCTTCATGCTCAGCATATAAAACTGGGGGAAGAAGAAGGAAAGGGGGRCATCATAAGTGATGGCATTTGTCTTCCCAGGTAACCATTTCAAGCGATGGGGCTCTTCTGTCCTGGAGATGGATGAAGGCCTCCTTGCCCATGGGAAGTGGTTAGTGATTCCTTGTTTTTCTTTGCTTGCATGTGTTGCTTTTGCTTTACCTCTTGAACGGTCTTTATCTCAAAATAAGACCTTSCTCACTTTTACTCTTGGATTGTCTSCCTCATCCTACCAAGTGAACGAGTAGCTGGCTGGCCCTTTGTTCCTGGGGCTCTGTTGCTGGCTAGGGAGAGATCGAAATTAAAGAATTATTAACCTGTTGGTGCTTTACTTATGGATGATTGGATACTGCTATTTGTGCCAAGGCATTTTTTACTTTTTTTGAGAAAATAAGAAAAACCAGAGCAGCCAAACAACCAAATTCCCCACCAAAAAAAAAAAAAAMAAAACCAAAAAAAAAAACAATAAAAAAGAAAAAAGAAATCTGTACTTGACAGTGGTCCATCTTCAGGGAAAATTTTGTTTCTGATTCTGGCTTAATAGAGACTGTCTTGCAACTTCTAAAATTGATGAAAATTTTCATTTCACTGAAAAGAAAGGTCAGAAAAATTGTATAGTTTATTTCTTCTGCAATCTTTAATTAGTTCTGTTAGTTGCCATAAAAAAGTCACTAGCAAATTTATATATTGTGAGGAAGTTCTAACCTAAATATTTTTCCAAAACTGCAACTAGTCTAGATTTTGGAYGAACAAAGAAATATTGGTGTTAGATTTGTACTTCTTGGTTTGTGTCCAGATGAAATCTGGGAGCACTTGAACAACAGAAAAATCTTGACATTGCTGAGATTGTTCTTAGAAATGCTGAATTTCTCCTACAGATACTCTAAAATATTCAAAAACAGAAACATATTTTTTCTTGGAGATCTTATGGTCCAAATTTTAAAAGGAAAAAACAGTTGTTAAACTCATCGAATCGTATATGTTAGGTTATCTGACTAGGGAAGAGAATAGTAYGATCATGGAGTAGAAGATAATAAAATAAAATCTTACAAAGCATTTAGGACACTTTTACCTGGTTGAAAAAGCCTTCTGCTTCAAGCAGAAGGTTGGTTCATTTTTTTTTCTTTTTACCTAGGTACATTATGTTTTTAAATGAAAGTCCTTTATTTCTGGATATTTCTTTTAGAAGAAATATCACAAGTCTTTCTAGAGATTGTTTAGAAGACAAAGTGAAGCCTCCCAGTTCTTTCCGTCTTTACTGCTAAGTACCAATATATGATTTAAACTACAGTGGAAAGTGAATAGGAAGATAGGGGTTTTTTTGGTAAAGATAGATTACAAAATGCCATAATCACTTTATGGAAGTGGATGGATTTGCATTTCTGTAAATCATTTCATGAAATGTATATTAATGCAGAATTTTAGATTCAGTATGTGCCTATTAAATTTAAATGTGTTATAAAAATTCTTGCAGTGAGACTCATTTACATAGTTCAGTGCATTTCTAACTGTTCACATAATAGAATGTGTTATACATTTCTGTCAAATTCAATGGTGATAGCACTGAGCACAGATTAAGGCTCTACTGGGTAAGATTTGATAGTACAYGAAAAAAAATGACAAGGTGCACTCTGCCCAATTCTGCATGGTTGAAAGTTAAGTAAATAACGCTTTTAACTTTACTAGGACGATGACTAGTATGGTAGTCCTACAGCTAGAAGAATAGAATGCTCTTATGGGGGCAAGGAAAGTCAGATCTGTACAGTACATATTAGCATTTAGGTACACAGTCAAGCCATGCTGTAGTTACAAAGAGACTTGCCAGGTTTTGAGTTGCACGAAACCCCTTCCATCTGAATCTTTTATCACTAGAAATTACCTGAAAGTTAGGTAATTAATTTGTGGCAACTATTTTGTAAAGTAAAGCATAAATGAAGGACTATGTCTACCTAAATATATGTGCATGCACGTAAAGTATCTTCTGTAGTTTCTCATCAGTCAATGAAGTAATGTATTTTTTTGAAAGAGTACTTTTTAATAAAAACTGCACATTTTTTCTTAGATTTGTGCTAAAACACCTATAACATTCCAAGTCAAAAATTGTAGGAGAACAATATTACTTTCTGTAATTTAAAAACATTTATATTATTAACATGTAATTTAAAAAATTTACCTTGCTGAAGGATTTAGTTATCACTTGTGTCTGGTTTTCTTTTCATGTAAGAATTAAGATATAAGCTCAGATAAGGTTATTGCAGACGTTGTAGTATTTTGTGGATTTATGCAATTTGCCAAGTAAAACAAGATTCTAAGAAATTGAAAGCCAAACCAAGCCTGTGATTTATATGTAGACTCTCCAGAAAAGTAAATGTGTGTGAGCAAAATTCTTCTTCCTAATATATAAAAATTAAATTTKCACATTGACATATAACTTAGTTTATGTGTTACAAGGATTTAGCTCTGTGATTAGGATATTACTGACATTGGAACAATGCTATCTCCTAAATACCACTACCATGTTTCAGAGTTTCTGTTACAGAATATTTCTTTAAAAGGTTTAACAACTTATATCAAACTTGAGATTGTGTTTTCAGAGACTGAATAGAAAAGCTAGTCATCTAGGTTATTTATTGTGTTCACTAATGTTTCTATTGTTCCTGAAATCAATAATGTTTTTTTGGCTCTCAAAATATGGCAATTGAATTTTTTMATATTTTCTTAAACACCAACTAATGCAAAATTTCAAGTCTTCCCCCATAAAATCCCATGTCTTCCTATAATGTTCCTGAGGGAAAAAAAACCAATGAAAACAATCCTTCTAGTTCTGACTGAAATTTAATATACTACAAAGAGGACTAGGGGATAAAATAGATTTTGCTTAGTTGTGCAGTTCTACAGGACAGACACTTGTATATTTTTATGGATATACATTATTTCTAAGTGTTCTTTATGACATTTCATCTTGACAGATGGATAATGATTTACGTAATTCAAATATATTTTCCAAGGAAGATGAAAAGAAAGTAGATTAGGTAAAATATTTAAAAAGTGATGGTAACTTCTGTAGGAAGCTAAGAATATTAAAAGTTAAAGATTTCATGTGGAGGAAGGCATACCATCTTTTCCTCAAGGAGTTCTGCTTTGAAAAAAGAAAGTGATATTCTTACATTTTTGGGGCTATGGTTAAATAGGTCGTTTTTAACTCAGCATCTCATTCTATAGCTTTGGGCACTTGTGAAGTTGTGCATAGCATACATAATTTCTTTGTAATAGAAATACCTTCTTTTCTGAATTCTGCAATTTTTTTTTCTTTTTAGAAACCCCTGCTTTTATTTACAGAAAAGAACCTTCTATTAACCAACTTTCTTCTCAGGTTTTATACTTAATTAAAAATAAAAACAGGCAACCTCAGACTGGAATCACTTTTGTACGTTGATTTCATGCCAATCCTCTAACAGTATATTTTATACAGTCTCATAGAATTAACTTGTAAGTTAATTAACTTGTAGCAGTACAAATAAAAAAAAATAACAGATAACTGCATATGTGACAATCATCACTTTCACAAATATGTGCTGGAACACAGCATTCCTAAATACATAAAAACAAATTAATATTGTGGAGCAAACATTTTTCCTCTTCAAAAATTTCTTATCAGCTTTTTTTTTTCTGTTTCCATCTCTAGATCTCTTACACTCAGACTAACTAGCTTTTTCAGTAAGATATGCACTGAGGGCCTGATGGATGAAAATTATTGTTCCCCAGAAAGACTCAGACTTCCTATGGTATTCTACAGCTGATGGTAGGTACTGCATAGCTCTACATAACTACATAACTATGAAATGCAGGGAAAAAGGCTTGAAACTGGAAAAAATTCTCTAGGTTTGAATTCCTAGTATATATATGGAATATATATATGTGTGTATATATATATTTACTTGCTTGAGAATGTATGTTTGTGCTGTGTATTAAACACCATATACTGGTTAATTACATCTTTTTTATTTTTACTTACAGTTTGCTATGTAGTCTGTGTGCTTTAGTCCAAAACATTCAAATATATCCCAGACATTTGCCTTCGACTAAGACAGTTCCTTCTTCCTGTCAAAGCTCAAAAGTGGAGTATACATCAGCCAGTTTAGATTTTTGTCTGAAAACATGACACAAAATTAGATCTGTTTAGAAGATRTATAAAACAACAACMATAACAACAACAAAAATCTGTCTTAATCACAATCAAAATCACTCATTTTTCTCTATAATATATTTTGAAGGTGTGATGTCTAATAGTAATCGTTCATGCCAGATACATTTTTAGAGGCATTTCAAACAAAGATTTTAATTATACTTGCCATCTCTGAGATACTTTCCGGCAATGACCATCTTTTGTAAATGCAGCATCATTTGTGATGGCCTCCCCACAGTAAGTATCTCTAAATTTTACTCCTGTTCTGCTTTCATAKGCACAGCTTCTTATGTAAGTCTTTGTAAAGTAGCAACATATATATATAAGTATCAGTTATGACATCAAAGATCACTGGGATGGGAAGATTTAAAGGTCTAATGAGCCAGATCAATTTTCAAATATAAAATGAAGTACAGTCACTAATGACACACTACTTATAAGTAGTCAATCCTTTTTGTAAATTCATCAGTTCCTATTATCAGTTCAATGCACCATTATTGATACATATACAATGCATATATATACCTATATATATATATACATATACATATAATACTGTTATCCTTTAGCATTTGTATTCTAATTTAGCTATGACTATACAATACGATAGACTAGATGCTGCACTCTTAACTGTGGCATCTACTGTCACTGTTGCTTTTAGCAATTTAACAAAAGAAGCCGTAATAGAAGTGGGGTATTTGATGCATAAAACAGCTTTGTGGCGCCTTTATCAAAGTAATTTAGTGACTTGGATATTTTCACCCTAATCCTGAAGGACTGGATATTCAATTGTTTTCTAATCCTATGCAGTGACCCAATTGTGGTGTTAAATAATGTCTAATGTTTTACAGAAGTGCATCGTTGTAAGAAGTTAGTAGTATTATTTTTGCTCAAATTTCATTGTATTTCAGATAARTGGTGAACAGACAACTGACATCTTTAGAGAGAGCCAGTGTTTTTATTCACAGAAATAGCATCTAAATAATGTAGGTTTTGAGACAAGGGGGAGTTTTCCAAACATTTGCTTTTTTATTTAGTGTTTCATCCAACATAAAAACCAAAACAGAACCTGGATTGTGGATCAGATAAACAAACATTTCCTTCCATGAATAATGTTCTACCTAAAAGTTTGAAGAGTTGGCTAAGTATTTGACTTCTGGGAACTTTTTTCTTGGGAGTTTGGCCTATGCAGGAAGTAGGATTCCTACTTCCATAAGAATTGTGGACAGTGATTGTAGTCCTGTCTGTTATAATCTATAAGGTAAGACAGTTGGGAAGAGGGTAAAGTAAGTTGAATTYTTCTCATATTTAAGAAGAAATGATCCATGAACACTGATTTCCTACATGTGTTCTTTATTTTTAGTGGCTATTATTATGCAAGAAGTGGACATTGTGAATCATAATTTCAAAAAGAGTGACAGCTGTCCATGCTAAGTAGTGATAGTTATATGTCTATCCACAGTACAGAATCCAGAGCTCTGAATTTGGAGTAGACGTGCTTGATAACAACCTCTTTTTCTGCTGTCTAAATTCATGAGGGCAAACTTCCTCCCCCATCAATATGTCTGACTGGCAAACTCAAGGAGGCTCAGTGCTTAAAATTCAGGGATATTCTTTGGTGATGCATAGCTTTCACTAGATAAAATAATGGTTATGCTCCTAAGGGAGGTGTCTGAACCAGCCATCCACATCTAAAGAGGATGAGCGAGACAGAATGCTCTGATTCTGAACATGTGCCTCTGTGACACAGAGAGAGTATTTGGCAGTGGATTCTATTTATTTTGCAGTGCAATGCAAAAGTTCTTCAACTACAGCCAAATACCATAAAGGGCAGAGCTCCAAACTGGAATTTATCCTGCAGTGTCAGTATCCCTTATCTTTGCTASTGCTAAACCTTAATCGCAGACTCATTTTATCAGAGAATAAAAACATTTACGCTTGGTTACCATTGAGCGTAAGTGTTCACACACCCTCCCTTTGCCCACTTTCCACACCCAGCCAAAGCATTTGCTCAAGAATAACCTATAAGCAATCTGTAAGCACCTCATTTGAATATTTATTGCAGTGGTCCTCAGCATTTACATAACTATTATATGCGTTATGCAGCACTTTCACAGAATGACCTCTGAGGTCAGCATTTCTTGACAATTAATGACAATCCAGAGGAGTTCGCCCCAAAGCCATTAACTGTGAGAAAATATTAATCCCAGAGGTGATTATTTATAAATCATGTAAAATTAAGAATATATAAAGCACTATTTCTCTACATCGGCTGCATCTCATACTCTCTWTGTGATGCTGTTTAGGTAATTTTCTAGCAGTTAATGACTGATCCTGTAACAATAGGAAATCAGGGCTTCTTTTTTTACCATTCCATTACCCCTATATTAAAGTCTGAAGTTCATCTTCTTTCTTTCTTTCTTTCTTTCWTCCTTTAACAAAATCTTTGTCAGTTGCTGATTGAAAAGCCCAAATAATTGGCATTTTAGGTGCCATCTTAACATTGCATCTTGAGTTTCTTTGTTAAAGTTGGATGAATAAGTAAGACTTGGTTTAGTTCATTTTCTTTTTCAAACCTTGCTAAAAAAAAAAAGATACCAGATTTCCATGTAGCATATCTTAGTTCAGTTCCATATCACACAACTCCAGCTCAAATTTAATCTGTGCAAAATGTCTTTCTTAGATATTTTTGGTATCACCTCTGTACCAATTTGACTTTTCTTTCTTTTTCTGAAATTTTTATAACTTAATGTTTAGGTAGTATACTGTTCTTATAGTGGCTCCTTAGGGATAAATTTCAACTTGCATATTAGAGAGCACAAAATCAAAATGTAGTTTATCTGTGTAGCTATGTGTATTTTTTAATATCTTTTTCCTTTAGAAGTATTTTAAATATTTCAGATTTCCTTGAATATTGTGTTATAAATTTCCTTTTCTAACCAGGCACATTCTTTATTTTGTCCTTGACAAAGTTAACTACTCCTSGAAAAAAACATTGCACAGACTGCCCTGATATATGGAGGAAATGAAGGAACATTTTAGCTATTCCAAATTTTGACATTTCTTGACAGTATTCTTAGACCTGTATCTAACTGTGAAATTTTTGTTACACAGAAACTTCAAGGATTTACATTTCACATGSTGATACAAACCATTTTATTTCTTCAGTAATTGATGGAATGTTTCTATCTGGATATTTTAGCAGCTGAAGATMCTACTATTTATTATCCTGAGGAGTGTTTTGAAGGTGGAGACCTGTCAATATAGACCTGCAATTTCTCCCAGAGCATYAGTCAGTTCAGACTGCCTAGTCTTGTGTTTAGTATTCCAATACAACAGTGTAGTAAAGCAAATTCCAACTAAATTCTTCTCAATGCACTAGAGCAGAGAACATATTTCACTATAGCTTTTTTAATAGATCTGTTCCATTTCATTCCTTCTTATTCAGTGATTTACTTGATACATGTATTTTCAGGCTATTAATGACTAGAAAAGAAAATCGGCAGTTAAAAATAACCCTTTACATAGTGACAGAAAGATGGATTTTGCTCTTTCTCARCATTCTTGGAGTCATGTCCTATTCTTCAAGAAAATGTACACTCCTCTTTATAATCTGAATTGAAATACGGTAAAATTCTTCAAAGAAAAATTAGTATGACTAACATTGATGCAGAGATTAAAAGAAAATGCTTTTTTTTCTTATTTGAAGTACGTATTATCGGAAATAGCTACTTTTCTGAAATGATTTAAGCACTGTAGAGATTGGTTTAAACTTTAAACTTGGGGGAAAATTATCATACGCTTAACATTAAAAACATTAAATGTGTGCAGGATGAATGGAAATGGGGAAATGCTCTGAGAATTAGATAAAACGCAAAACTACTGAGTGTTTCATGACAAAGAAATATAAAATTAAATCATGCAGGAAATAAAGAAAATACCATGACATCTRATTCAGAAATTAATAGTTGCCAGATGATTTCACAATTTCAGGATTTTGAAAATAAAGAAGAGGAGCTTAAAAATGAGGGTAGTTAACTCCTTTTCATGTAACCCACCTACCATGCAGGGGGAAAAGGGCCAAGAAAACTGGAAATCTGYTATCTTCAGATGTAAGAGAAAAAAGATTCACCAGGGTTATATTTTAAAAAATTATCTTCTTAATTGATAAATTGAAATTGTCAGTGAACCTATTTGGGTGAGACTTTTAGACTRCGCTAAGAAGATACAGAGCACCTACATTTCTCTATTAATTTATGATAAACTTAAGGGTTAAATTTTTGAGCATGTTTGTGAGCAGAGAGAAATCATGGGAATTGTATAGTATATCCTTAAAAATACAGTGGATATCTATCCATTGATGACTTYTAATCAAGAACAAATTACATCTTGAAAACCCTTTTAAACAAAAACAATGCAAAGCAAAAATTAATGACCAACTAGCAAGATGATGAYGAACATCCAACCTAAAAGAACTGTCTGGCTAATAGTGTCTGAAGTTACTAAAATCTTGGAATCAAAATCTTCTAATATAATAGCTAGAATATCATATTTTTTATTCTTTCAATTGTTGCTAAGACTTCAGGAAAATTCCTATTTTCTTATTGATTGTCTCTAGAGGCAGTTTATTAGGATGTAGAATGGTTCATGTAAAAATCAGCTYGTGTGCAGATTGGATGTTTTGAGAACACATCTAAAGAACTGATCAATTTAGAAATATTTTCCTTGATTTCCTGAAGRTAGGTCTTCTCTCAATCTGATATTTTTTCCTGCTTAGATGAAAAAAACCCAACAAATAAACAAAAAAGTGACTCCTTGTTTGATTTAATGCAAAGAGTTGTAATAAAATGAATGGTTTGATACAGTAATCTTCCAACTTTTAACAGAGTATAGATCACTTTTAAGTAACAAAATTTATCATGATTTTAATGGGTTCTTATCACAGTGTTTATTGGAAAACATTTTCAAAGTGATATATTCTGCGGATTAGCTAGAGGCTGCAAGCTTTGGATTGCAGTCCATTGAATGCAAATTACAAATATTGAAAGATGATGTTCTGCGCAGGAAAGGAACCACAGGAACACTTAGGGAAAAAGAAACCAAAAACCATTACAGATTCCTGGAAAATGTTACAAGAGAATATAACTATCTGAAATTTGTTTATCAAATAGATTGGGAGRTCTGCTTTGAAACAATTACAAAAATTTTAATTTTCTAAAGCAMATTAGTCCTGAATTGAAAGTCTAGAAAAACAAATGTTTGCTTCATTTAACACTTGCATTTTGGATATTTGGATAGTAAACAGATAATATGATTAAGATATGTTGCTACGATCAAGGAAAGGCTGGATATGAAGGAATGTTTTTTTGTGTTTTACTGGTGTCACATTTTCATCTGTAGAGGAAGTTTGCTAGAAGCAGGAGAAAACATTTAAGAGTCATGTTAAATTATAGTTCTGTTCTGTCTCTCAGCAACTGGTTAATTCAATCAGAACACAAAGATTTTTCATCATTTTTTAATTTGCTTAATTTCAATGAGCTGTTGTCTCAGAAATTTTCCCATCTTTCAGCTCTGTGACTATTGCATTGATGCCTTGTGCTATTCTTTCTCTGTCATTTCCATTTCAATATAGATTTTATRGTTCATTACCTGTCAATCAGTTTTAAATGATGCAGTGTTCATTTTATCATGTTCTGTAAGAGTTGCATTCTTTTTTTCCAATGTGCTACATTTATTTCAGTTTGAGCTCTATTTATTTCTCTAAGCACTGTAGCTATCTATAGTTATATCCATTTTAATGAGTATTTATTTTAGCAAAAGCAGTATTTTGTGTTACATTCAATTTATTTGGCATGTTGAATCAAACAAGTGTATTCTGACTCAACTCTGAAATTCTATATCAAACAATTTTTTCCATGACATTTTTATTTGCCATAGAGCTCTCAGTATTCATCATAGCTCCCCTAAAATAAAAACCAGCAAATTAATACAGAAAAAAATACTTCTGTAAAATAAGCTCCTGCATTTTGTCCTTCTGAACCTGTGGGGCATGTCTTACYTCACAAAATAACCTCTGAAATTTCCTGGACAGATAAAGTGTCTTTAGTTATTTAGTAAAAGATCTCCCAGTTGACAGTTTCTGCTCACATTGGGCTGCTCACAGTATGCCATTATGTTGTGGAGAGGCAGAAAGGTTTTTATGTCTATTGATGCATGAAAATCTGAAGTTGAAATGTTTCATGTTTGTTTGTTATTTGGATTGCTAGTAACTTTCTGAATTCTCTGAGAAATTTACAAGACAAATTTGTGGACAATACAAATTGGAAGAAATGTGAAAGTATTTTTACGTAATTAAAGACAATAGCTATTGTCAGTAGTTAAGAATATATGTGCAGTCTAGGTCTGCTTAATGACAGCAATGCGACCAAACAGTGTTGGCTATTTTGTGGTGATTGCAGGTTATTGTTGTATTTCTGTCACAAGTCCAGCATGCTGCATCTGTTTTCCAGTGGTAGAGAAGATTTTATAAAACTTACAACTTTCCTCTTGCAGTTGTGAATGCTTGGAGATGGGCAAGCTTATGGGGAAGACAGAAGTATATATGAACTGTAAGAGGAGGTATTAGCTCTTCTSCACTCAATTGCACACACTGGGTAAAAATGGAAGTTTGTACATATACYTTTAATGAACAGTCGTTCAGAAACAGCTGTTGTTGCCTTCATAATGCATTGCAYCATATCAACTATTAAAAGAGTAGTTCTACTATTGTTACTTGCCGTTTTGGGTCAATATATCTGCATTTCCTGGCTTTCATTGATATACATTCACTAGCAGTAAACAAATGCCTTCAGCCTTGACAAAGCACATCCATGATTTTTAAAAAATATTTCTTATTCATACTGCTTTTTTTCCTGTTTTCTAAAGAGGTATTTTCTATTCAATCTCTATTAAGCTAGTATTTTTCTGTTTTATGATCAGTGTTGCTACAGTCCATCTCTTATTTTCTGGGGCTGGAGATTGTCACAGAAATTCAGAAATTTTTACTGAAAACATGCTGTCAATGTGAAATGTAGACTCATCCAAAGTTCAGACATTGAAATCATTCTACCCTGCAGAAAGGAACAAAAATTAATTTATTATTGTGYTTCTTGTTCCACTGTGCAGTGAGAGAAAGATGGCATGATATCTACTTCTGATTAGAATTATTAAAAGTGTGAAGCACATCATCCAAAAGCAAAATAAGTTAGCTGTTAGGCCTTGTTTCCAGTCACAGATGATAATTCAGAATCTAGGACTGTGTGTTGTAATCTGGAAGACTGACAGTTAAAAATGTTATAGAACTTAATGTGTGAATTTTTTCCCATGCAAAACAACTAGAAAATAAAAAGAATTATGTATATAATATATATAATATATATAATATATTATATATAAATATCTTAGTTAAGAAAATTGGATGTATGTAGGATGCTGCTTTGAATATCACAGCTAGGTCCTTAACGGTGAGAATTGTCCTGAAAAAGCACATGGTTGTGGCCACAGACATTTCTGRGGAATTGCAGTTCCAAGGACATGAGTCATGTTTAGTGTATGTACTGGCATGAACTACAAACATTTGATAGATGTCTTGAAATCTTTAAATTTTCTTCAGACTTATTCAAATCCATGTCCACACAAACACTATTTATTTTATAGACTAATTCTTTTCCAGATAGACCCTGGTCTACCTACAGGCCTGTCTTTACATGAATCATCTGGGAGGCAAGGCTGATGAAATTATGAAAATATTTTGACGGTATGGTGAAGTGTGCAATTGTTGCCTCCTTTGGAGTCGCTATCAAATTTCTCATCCCAGCCTCTTTCAAGGGACTGAGTGTCGAATTTACATTAAACATTGTAATTTATAATTTCTGGTGACTGACTTGTGGCTATCATAGGCAAGGGTTCTGCCATCTTTTTTTTTGGTCATATTCACCTCTGTCACCCTGGCTTTGTCCTTCTCAAGACCTCTTTCTCATGAGAAAAATTTAATTTGTCTCAGAGTACAATATTGGATGAATTTGACTTAGAGTATATCTGTTCTTTAGAGAAGAACRCTTCTTCAGTAGAAGAAATTTTAGTACATCTACTTGCCACATTAAATAGTGGCATTTGTATACGTGTGCTGTCGTAAGTCATGTTTCCCAGCCTCAGTGAATTTCCCAGTTCAAAACTAGAGATGTGCAGCCTGTAATTTTCTTCTGTCACAGCCAATTTAGCAGTCATTGTGGCTTTATGTCCTCAGGTAAAAGATTAATCAGCATTCTCACTCCCCAGGAGAAATTTTTGAAGGGTCTAATAGGCTTTACCTACAGTTAAAGATCTGTTTCCCAGTATGATATCAATRGGCTCTTTCAGTTCAAAAGTGCARGCTCTGCTAACCTTAAATGTTATAYCTTCTCATTTAACTATTACAAGAATTTTCAGTAGCTATGATTTCTACAGGAAAGCTTAGATCAGATACAGGGTCTTTAGGCTAGTTCTCCTCATGTCATTTCCAGAAGGAAAAAGCAACCGTTAACAGGCTTTTCAAGGCTTTACCAGAGGAGTGTTCTGACTGCCATGCCTCTCCTGGGTCTCATGATTTCTCAGTGAATACAACTCTCTACACACTAGAGTATAAATTCTCATTGTCCTTTTACACTGGAAAACCTCCTTCAGGATGTTTCTCAATGTCCTTGTGTAAAGCCTGAAAGACCTCAGGAAGGGGTCAGTGTCCTCACAAAAATTGCCATCCTGGTTATCATAACATGCAAATTAATGCTATCAAACTGCTGGCAGAGAACCTCCCTTCTTGCAAGGGTTCATTTGGCCATTTTAAGCACTGGAAGTGGCTTCTCTGTGGAACATTGCACACTTGACATTTGCAGAGGCCACCTGGAGCTCTGTTCATACTTATACTAAGCATTATGCACTTGCTGAAGCATTCCATGATCATGCTRCCTTTGGGAGTTATCCTTCAATCTTTGTTTAATTAAGAACTCGAAGGGTCCTCCTTCAGGTAATTATTAGTTGCTCCTCTTCTCTGTCACCCGCAGTAGCAGTGAACATATAGAGAATTACTTGAAAGATATTTACAATACTCCCTTCCATCTCTCTCTTTCTCTCAAAGTCTTACCCAATTTGCTGTATATTTTAAGAGGAACTGAAAAGAAGGGACAAGCTATGCCCTGTCTTTATGGCTAACCTTCAAGGAGGGGAGCACCAGGAAAAACAACACTAATACAAATGTTTCACAGTGGTATCAACCGGTGCACACTGACGTTGTGACGGTCACATAGATAACACATCTCCATGAAGGAAAACTAGTGCTGTGTATATCCAAACACTACTTACAAGAAAATTGGTGTCTTGATTCTGTAGAGGAATAAAAGAGATGTCTTCTGAGTGCAGAGTGTTTTTTAAATTCCAATATAAATATTGAGGTGAATTCCTGCTGACGCTTTCCCAAAACACATYTTTAGGCAAATTTTTATTGTTTATGAATGCTAGTAGAAATATTCTTATTAATTTAAAGATAATCAGACCAATATAGCAAGTACATTTGCTTCATTTAAACATACCCAATGAGAACTTTTGTTAGTCAAATAGTACCTGGGTTTTAAGATGACATCAGCTCAATTACAGGAAACCCTTTTTGTAAGCTGAGCAGTAAACCTTGAAAAACATAGAAGCAGTTAAATGTGATCTAAAGTAGGGTAAAAGAGTGATTGACAGAAAAAAAAATAGAAGTAATCTAGATATTTTATGACACATTTGAAATCAACATATATATTCAAATTTCTTTTTTTAGGAACACAGTACAAATAYTTGAAAGGAAGCATCTAAAACAGAGCTTAGTGCCTATACACAATTGTCATGTAAAATTAAGTCTGTTTCATTGGGCAGCTAAATTCACTTTTGCTGTGGTCTTTCCTCTGTTTTTGAGTGCAAGGTTGCTCTTCTCTTTTAGAATTATAAATCTCCTTCTCACTTCTCGTCAACATTCTTTACTGTCAACTTTAATCCATTTGTTGTGACAACTTTGTCCTTGAACTTGAACAGCAATCCTGCCTCCCTACTATTCAAGTTCTTGAGTATTTGTTAAGGACAAATATATTTTCAGTCAGTCTTAATTTTGATTGGTTAAATATTTTAAGCCTTTATCATAGGTTCCATCTCTAGCTCCTTTATTCTTGTATCAGCTGATGCCTTGGGAAGGCTGACCTGAAACAGAGACTGGACAGATCTAGAGAATAAAGTAGATATTTATTGAAAAGCCTCTAGGATGTACCTTGGGCAGGACAGGGCCTGACCAGGGCTACACCCAAGGTGGACTTCGAATRGTCACAAAAATGGAYCACTGGTCACAAGGTCTTAYCCTTTTCTAAGTTTTGGTCCATTTGCATATTGGAGTTTAAATGTCCAATTACAGCTTCAGGTTGTGAAGTCCCATCCTTCTTGTTCCTCCCTTCAGTCCATTGTTGTTTATGCTTTTGGGCCTGAAATTGTCCTTGGTCTTCAGCAGGAAAAGGATTTGTTTTGTCTACCTAYTCTGGGAAGAGAGCTGACTGACACTTAATATGAGGCTCAGAACTTCACCCCTAGGCAGCACAGAATCTGAAAAACATGAAAGCTAAAACTTAAGGCACCACAACCTTCCATTTTAGGTTTACTAAATTCTTTGATCTATTTCCATATATTCATTCTCACTAACTTTCACACAGTTCTACTTATATTCCACTATGCTCCTGATAAAATCTGAGAGAAAGAATACAATTAACAGTATGTAGCTTTATCCTCAGTGCAAAACTTATTTATGCCWCTTTTTTCATCTTTATTTCTGTGGCTATAGAAGCCTTTTGAATAGATTTCCTATCTTCTTTCCTTTTTGAAATCTAAGTCAGTCCCATTTTATAAATTGTTCAGAATGGCAGGCACACTGAGGATCCCAAAATGACTTGCAGGTGCCATATAGCCCCATAAGTCTTAAACACAAATTCTCATTTTTTTTTTCTATAGCTATGGCTTCCTGAAGCAGCTAAGTCACCGTTTATGAACCAATACTACTTGAAAACTCCACAGTCTTGCCCGTATTAAGTAGATTACATCAGTCTCTCCAAATTCATACTTTTMCATTTTTGTCTTGCCTAAAGGACTCAAAGCAGCAAGTAGCCTTAGASAGTGTCCAAAACAAGTAGCAACTTCTGATTTTTGTCCATCAGACCTTGGCTGAAGTCTGTTACTYTTCACTTGTGAAGCAGAATCACCTTTGAAGGAATCATACATGAAACTGGGTTTCCAGRTTCCACTCTAAGGATTGTGTTTAAAATTTATCTCAAGAATATTTCAAACAACATCATCCATTTCAACACAGCGGATAGCTAAGATTTTAGTCACTGTCACTGCTTTGAAGCCTCATCTTTTACCCTGGACTGTGTTTTCTGTCTACAACATAGAATGCATGTCTACATGCATAGAATTTGATCTGTGTGCTATGATTCCAAGTTAATTTGCGTGTGTGTTCTTTGTTTTGGAGGAGTTTTGCCGTAGGTGGTTTTGTTGTTTTCTTGTGGCTTTTTATTTTAAGTTCAGGATGCCTTAAATAATGAGGGAATTGTGGAGGAATGGTCATTTCTTCACATATCCACAARGACAGTTGTTGCATATGAGATTTTTTTTTATAAGACATGTGGGTATACTGGGCATCATTGTAGGTCAGTTCAAATTAGAAAGAACTAAACCTGGTGACTTCTTTTTTATATCACCTATACATAGAAATTCTAGTGGGAATGGAAGAGATTACAGGGATGCTTTTTGTCTCAGCAGGAACAATTTGTTTTCACTTTGTATTCAGGTAGGACTGAGAAAACATCACTTGTGCATAAAATTCTTGAAAACTTTCTCAGCCAGATGATTCAAGGAGAGAAATACCTAACATATCAAATCCATCTAGTGCATTCCCTATGGTGAGACAGAACTCCTTTCTTCCTCTTGCAATATATGCAMGAAAATTTTTGGAATATTTTGTAATAAAGAAACACAGCTGATGTGCAGAGACAGATAACATTTACTGTTAGATAATCCAAAAATTTTTAAAAAACCCAAACAAACAAAAATGCCAAGAAGACGCTAACAGTCCACTCTATGTGATATGAACATCTAAGGATCAGTTATCTAATTGCAAGTCATCATATATAAACAAACAAATGAACAACTGGGTAAAACTGTTATATGCTGACCTTCTACCCCTTTCTCTAGCTTTGTGCTGGCCTTCATTCCAAAGTATAATCAGTCAGATGACATTGTCATGAAATCATTGTTGAAAGAAGTGTTCCATCCGTGGAAGAGATTCCTTCCCCTCACTTGTGGCCTTAACTAGAGTTAATCTTGTAAGTTTGCTGACATGGTCTAATTTATCATTCTTTTCTTATTTACTCACTAAGCTGATTTTTTTTTTTTTTTTTTTTTTTTTTTTTTAGATAATTCTTTGTTTTTGTTGTTATCCCTAAATCAAGTTTAACCCATTTCACAAAGCTGTTTTTCTTCAATTACTGCTAACTTCTTTTTAGACCCCTGAGGGTCTCTGGCATGATGYCATGCTTGTTCTTTCAAACACTATTAATATCATGTACTTTTAGATATCACTTTCTTTATCCAACATCATAGATAACTCACTCTCCACAGAACAATTATCTGTAGTTGTCGCCGACCAGCCCAGTCCCGGGCAGGGATGTTCTGGGTGCCRCGACCTTCCTGTGAGTCRTCCTGAGAAGGAYGGCCTAGTCTCGGAGGCTCAGGCACTCCAGCCCAGTGACCAGCTCAATTSTGAATGGTTGCCTAGGCAACCAGGCCTMTCGGCTCTTTTAGGCYTAAGCAACCAGGCCTATCCGCTCCTTTAGGCCTAAGCAACCAGGCCKACCAGCTCTTTTAGGCCTCCCACTGCTAYGGCAGTGTCTTCWGGCGGTTCCCTTCCAGGCGGCGCAGGAGAGAAAACAGGAGGCAGAGTGGTCTCCASARGYCCTCTTTAYTTCCTCGAACCRAYGACTTYGAAGACCYSGAGSCTCCAMACRGTYGGGRTTTTATAGGGTCMAAAAGGGGGTGGGGTTTAACACAACAACCAATAKGGGAGAGGATTGGGACAAYGAACCAATCAGGGAGGGTTACAATAAACAAATTAGGGGATTGAAACTTGGACCAATCAGGGAGGGAGATTTGAACCAATCAAAGAAGGGAATAAATCAACCAATCACAAGTAACTCATTAACATTTTTCTAGAAAGCTCAGGGGCCTAACAGTTAAACTGCCCACCATGAGYGACCGAGGGAGGTTGCATCAAATCATGTCAGGGACATGCTGCTCTCCATGGGAGYGCCGCCCTTTCTGGGTGACCCACAGGGGTCTCCACATGTAGTTACTATACAATAGATACAAAAATGCATAGTTAGCATTCTAACAGTAAATGTTCAAACATATAATYCCACAAAGCTAAGAAAAAGCTAATATAAGTTTAATAGCTGTCACCTAGTTCTAAGAAATCTGGGATTCTCTGGAAATCCTAAAAACAAACAAATCCCAAGTCCTTGCACTGTTAATACAAAGTTTCTTACCCTGTTTTTAGAGRCAGCAATTCACAGGAATATGTGCTCTATAAATTGAGCTATTTMAAAATTTTCATTCCTACAATTTTTTCTGTCATCATTGCTGTGATGCTCTAATTTTCTGTCATCCATTCTTTTTTTGCTATAATTTCTTGAACGACATTCATATAGAATYCTTTTTTCTTTCTTAGATTCTGATGATTAGTTCCTTTCTTTATCTTTTTTTTCCTCTCCTGATGGGATCTTCCATTTTTTGTTTTATTTTGCATATTTAATCATGATACATTTAATTACTAATGAAATCTGAGAAATTATTGAAAATATTTATTGCCTAAAAAAAATTACAATAAATTATTCTGTCAGCCTGAAGTGGGTTTTGTTGTTTTGTCGTTAGTTTCAATTCTATTCCTGTCAGGAAAACATGAATCTAAATTAGTAATAGTCTAATACTATACTGCACTTATTATAAATAACAGTTATTAAAATGTACTGAACCATGACATGAATTTTTATTTATAAAACTATATAGCTATTTCAGTTTTAGAACTTCAAAAAGGCTGTAAATATCTGATGCTTCTTATCTTTTTTAATCTCAATTTTTAGATGATAGTGAAGCTTGAAGCACAGGACAAAAATTACAAATAAAAGTTTTTTCATGTTCCTTTGTCATAGACAAAAATAAAAAGTATTATATAAGGGTGTTTACATAACTGAAACCATTGATTTACTAACACYACACTATCATTCTTGGAAATAAAACTCAAAATGCTTCAGCTTTGAAGATTAATGCATAGCTTGGAGCACCACAGCAGTTCAGATAGCAGTTGTTATGAAGCCCACTTTATTGTGTCAATAGGGCAGAAAAGATTAAAACAATAAAAAGAGAGTAATGATTCTGAATTCTTTCATTCTTCTTATACCTCAGTCAATACAGCTTAGTTACCTTTGARGTTTTAATATTCCAAAATCATCTTTAGTTATGCTTTATTATAAACAGGAAKAGAAAGGTTGTGAAGGAGACTCTGTGAAATACAACCATTATCTCAAGGCAATTGCAAACAGCAGACAATAATAAGTAAGAGTCTGTGTCTTAGAACTCAAACTAAGAAGTATTAACAGTGTTTTTGTTACTAGCTTTCAGATAATGATATTGCTGCTTCAAGTACTTGTAGCCTAGTGCTATAAATAATGAGAGGACATAAAACAAATGTAGTCACGTAGCTCAACCAAGGTATAATGTCTTAGGGCTACTTTAACTATTTGAGTTTATTTTGAGGGATGAGGAAAAAAAAAAGAACATGACCAAGAAAAGAAAAGGGAATAAGAATTGTGTGTCTGCTGAAAACTTACTAAGAAGCTTTACTGTTGAGGCTATGAATTAGATTATAATCAGAGGACCGAGATCTTATAACATTGCTTGTTTATGAGTAGTTTTTGATGGTGTTTGCCYATGGAAATTTTTATGGTACTATCTAACTTGGTATCTGAGCACTTAACTGTAAGCAAAGTGAAAAACTTCTTTTCGTGCTTCTATTTTATATAGCAAAAAAGTGAGCACTGACAAATAATAAAAATACATCTTTTTCATTTTTGAGGTTGCCTGAACTGAAAAAGAATTGCTGTTTGCCCAGTTTTCAACCATGATCTTAATGTAYTGACCCTCTGAAACGTCAGATGAGGGTAATGTTTGTCATGCTCACTCAGCTTCCCAAGCAGTCAGTCTATGCCAATGTGGGATGAACATGATGACATGATGTGGCACAGTGGCTTTCTAAAACTGCATGGTTAATATGTATACTGGGGAGTGTGAGGACATAATGTGGCCTTTCAGAGCAAATTAGGTTTCTCAGTTTTTCAAGAAGATGTGAACAAGACAATCTGGAATACTTTAGAATTGCTCTTGCCATATGTTCTGCCTCACTTTTTCATCACAATTTTTCTAATTTACAAGTTTCATTCATTTTTTCCCATTTTTTCCTCCTTGAAAGTCTTTTTTTCATCAGTGTTACTAAAATACACACATGTTAGTAAAATTCACAACCTATAAAGCTAGGTTTTCTTAGAATACTGAGACAAACAGATATTTTTTAATTGAAAAATCTCGGACCTGCTGGCTAAGAGAGTGGAAGTAGGGAGATATGTATACAGTCTCTACTTTTTCAACTCAGTCTTTTCAGGATGAGTATTTGCTCCATTCTTTTTGTCTTTTACAACAATACAAGACAACAGCTGAGTGCCATCAGCTGATGCACTCTTGATCTCTGTTCTATTACCTTACACACTTGTCTGGTCACCTCTGTCCTTCTCTTTTCAATGTTTTCCCAGCCTCTGCTTGCCCATGGTATCCTTTGGCTCATTTCCTATACACCCATCAAAAGTCTCACCCTGAAAAGTTCAGACATTTGCAGAAAAAACAAAATTACATCTTTGCAGAGGTTTCTATCTGATTGAACTACAGCAGCCAGGAAAGACAAATAAGCAGCTTTTTGACTTCGCTGCCCAACCATTCCCTTTCAAAGACATACAGTAAAACCTGGTAAGCAAACAAACTAAGACCAAAAAAAAGCCAGTCATGATTGTCTTTCATCTGACCTTTATGAAATGTTCTACTATATTTAGTGAAACAGATGTCTTAAAGTCAAGGAGGAGGCACTCTATGGGAACAGATCACTCCAGTGGTCACTCTCATCTATCTTGGCACAACTTTTCAGTAGTGCAGATCCTTACCATCTAAGAAAAACATTGTCTGCTCTTTTAGATTGACACATTAGAAAAAATGAAGGTTTTACTCAGGACATTCTCTCTTCTTCTCCTGAAAGAGCAATCCTATTGGCATATTCTCAGCTATACTTTAAGCAGGATGCAAACAATACTAGATATGGCTTGATTTTTAATTTTTAGTCCTAGGATAAGTTAGAGCAGAAAAAACCCCAACTATTATATATTGCTGCAGTTTTCAAATTATAAACACAGCAYTGGGATGATCTGGATATCAGTAACCTAAGTTTCACTGCTGATTTTGGTTTAACATTTTTGTACTAAATCCAAATCAAAAACTGGTTTGAATGACTTATATAATTTTTCTTAACCTGGAATCAAGTATAGGCTGTTATTTTAAGGTACGGCCTAATTTGTGCCTGAATTAGATATATTCTGCTACAGATGAACCTGAAGTGGAACAGAAATGTGGAGGTTACACTGAAATTTTAAATATTTATTATTTTTTTTTTTTTATGCAGTCAAGGGCATCAGGAGGATTATGATGCTTGTGGAAGTAGTTTTTTTTCCCACTTGTGTATCTACTTGGATTTGTTCTTTTTCTGTTTTTAAGCACAATACTCTTGCTCTTCATTAATTCACGTTTTCATTTTACATTCAAGCTTTACTACACACATGGTACTTTGTATATCCTAGATAACTGATGTGTTTTCTCTGTCTGATCCCTTAGACCAGTTTCACCTTGGTCAAAAAATTACAATCTTTAATGGCAAGTAATTACTCATTTATGATGATGATTATAGTCTCGTGGCATCTATATTTTTCTGTGCTTTTATTTTGAAGAACTCTGTTAACATCCTGTACTTATACCTTTGGGAACCTTGTGTTAAGATCTGATTAGTGAGAGATGCCTCTGCCCTGAAAACGAGATCATATGCTGAAGTCAATAATTACAGATATTATTTAACAGAGAAATAGAAAGAAATAGAAAAGTGGTGGGAAGGGAGAGAGGGAGAGAGAGATCAAGCAGAAGATATTCATTACACATGGATTCTGTGGCCTTCTGTTGGTCCTTCTTCACCCTGTGCTTGTAGGTGCTAGGGGTCTGACAGTGTTCAAAAGTTTTCGCTAGTTATACATTTTAGCAARTAAGAGAATTAATGCTCATTGGCTACAAAGTTCTCTTATTCTACTGGTTAAATGATTTCCTCACTTCTAATGCTAATTAGTCCCATGCCCAGTCTTTCTCTTCTTTAGAGTTGGCAGGTTTCTTGACTCAGTGTGAGTTGGTCACTATCCTCTTGCTGGAATTACCTTTTACCCAGTCTGAGCTGATTTCAGCACAGCTGCCAAGTCGATTTTCCTTGTGACCTATAAATTCAGCATTCTTTACGTCCATTATCAGTGATAGATTTTTCTCCCCCAGCTTGTTAACCTCCTCCTAGGTCTGAGATAACACTTGGACAACAGAACCACCTTTTTTTTGTCTGAAGTTCCTGTTAAGGTGGGTCAATTTACAATCCACAACCAAGTGACACTGCCTACAGAGAAGACTGGGATCTTCTGTAGAAGACAAAAAAGAAATAGAGAAGTCTGAAAATCTGTGTTCTGCCATTTTGTTATTGTAGAATGTATCCATCTCTCCAGCAATTTTCTATGCCACATCAGCTTTCRCTAACTGTACATTTTATCTTCTAAGAAAAAATTGCTTTTTGTTTACCTCCAAATATTTTTTCCTATGTTATCATTTTAGTTTGGATCAGGGCTACATTTTTAGAGCAGCTCTCTCCAGTGCCACTATTTATTGTGGTTTGGTTTATTCACAGAGTAGCCTTAGCAAGCATAAAAACTAGTTAGTTGTGGTTGTTTTTCTTTAATTATATTAAATTGGAAGATGCATTTCAGAAGCACGTACTCCTATTGCTGAGGAACTTTCAGTCCATGAACCAGACTAAATTTAAGCTGAAGTAAATCGTGATGAAGTATMTGAAGTATATATACTGCGGTCAGCATATCCTTAGCATCAGTCTTCTCCACAGCTCTGCTGCTATTGGGCCACGCTAGCTGCTGCTGAAGGCAYAGCCTGGAGTGTTTGCCATGAGAAACAGGAGTTTCCAACAAGTGAGTCTTCCAGCAGTCCTGGGAAACTCTGTTGTTCTTTTTGCACTGCAGGCTTCTTACTGCTTTCTCTCATTCAAAGCCTCAGTCCAGGAGTATATTCTATTCAAATGTGCTTAATTACTGTTGGGGAGCAGGACATCACTTCCTCACACCAGCCCCACAGACAGTAGCCAGAAGGAGTAAATTTATCCAATTTCAGCATTTTGATGTAAAATTTAAAACGCTAAAAGTAAGAGATAGTGAATAACTAACACAGAAAAATAAGAGATTTTTTTGACAAAAGTGAAATTCTTGCTGGAAATAAAAATGTAAACTTCACAATTTGCTTGATTGAAATATGGTAGATAATATTGTAAATGACTTAAAAGTCCTAGCCTCTCTTAAGAGTTTTGGATGAGCTGGATATTTTGAATCAATTGTGAAAACTTGTCACGCTGTGTATATTATGTATGTTTATACACACAGTTACCCAAATATCAAATTGTATATAAAATTCTCCATAGAAAATAAAGCCACACACAATGTGTTTATATGTGCTTGCAACTTAATGCAGAAYTCATAAGGTATCAAATAATTTGTATCAAACCCATGAAATTTCTTTCAAGCTTCTTGTGAAGCTTTTTGTGTTTAACATATGATTCGATTTCCTCTGGTCTTCCTAWGCAAGAGGAAATGAACATGGAATGTTACTAGAATCATTTAATATCTATCTGTCTCTATCCATACATTCCTTATACAAACCTTTAGAGAAGAAACTTGAAAACATTCATTACTTCAAAGTGAAGTTTGTTTACAATATAACTGCTATTACCTCTCTGAGTACTATATCAAAACACATTTAGACTTTTCTCACAAGATTCTTTTTCTTTTTTTTTTTTGATGAGTCATCTTTCTCTTCTTATATTACAGACGGCTGAATGGTGATTCAGGATGACAATTAGTCTTTTTAATAATTATAATTATTAATTTTCCATCTAACCTTAGGTAGACACATTCATCTGAGATTATGCTATTTGTTTTTAAAGACTAGCAGATACTCTCTAAAGATTTCTGTAATGAATCCTTTATAAACAAAAAAATCATTATTAACTCTGGTATAGTAAACACATGATACTAGCAAGACAGTTCACAGGATTATGGTGTTTTCAAGGAGTGATTTACATGTTTCAACATTCCCTTACTGTGAGGACTCTTCAAATAGAAGTAGGAAATACTTGCAAAAGTTCAGGGAAAGCTGCTACTTTGTTGGGCCTGTGGATCTGGCTTTAGGATGTGGTCATTTATCAAGAGATGAAGAGGAAGGGAGTCAGTGTGGTTAAAAATAGAATTCATGTGTATCATCTCACTTTTTYCCCCCCCATTTGAATGCTGAAATATTAAAGGTCTTCTAAAACCAGTTCTAAGTATATGTCCAATTCTAGTTATTTAATTAGTCAAAGTGTTTTGTCTCGRCTGAAGCAGATATGTAATAGTTGTATGTAGATAATTATTACTCAAGGGAAGGGAAAAAAAAGTAGAGTATCTTGGTATTTGTATCTTTATTCCAGATATTCTTGCTTTTAGCATTGATGAACTCAGATACGAATGAAAGAATCAGTCTGAGAAGGTAAACTGCAATACTTATGTTTTGAGTAGCCTTGATCCTACTGTTTCCTGCAATACTAGAAACAGTACTGCAATACGTTTCTTAAAGAGAATTGTAGATGTTGGGAACATGGTCTAAAAKGCATATTTTAGATGAACTTACATTTGGGTTAAGTATATAGATCAAATTTTATTTTTAAAGATAATGAGCGTGGGGAGAACTGGTTCTGAGAGGTTAAAGAGGCTGAGCTAGAGGGAACATATAAATTGGAGATTGATGCAGAGCAAAGTGTGATTTTGCTTTATCCTTCTAACACCGCAGGGAGAGTCAGATAATTGACAATCTCATGGATGGCTTCTAGTCTTTTTAATTTTAGAAATTTAATGTCATRTTTGTTATTTGCTTATTAAATATAAATACCAGAGTCAGTAATATACTTACTTCCTGGCACACTTGTACGTGTTCTGAGGTAWTTTCAGCATAAGGCTTATTATACATATTGCTCACAGGAGGTGATTTTTAAAGGATAAGGGTCAGCAGCTAATAGGAAAGTATCTGTGTGAAAGGAAGGTTATTTCTCTGCAAAAAAATATTTTATCTTCCTGACTCTCTCTATTGCACAGTCTTTATTGCATTTCTATAGATATCTAGCAAATCTTTTAAGCCAACATTTGAATACCTCACCATTCTATACATTGGCCAGATTCTCAAAAGTGGATATTTTGATTTGTGCTTATAAATCCATATTTAAACATCACTCTTGCAATAATTTCCTTTTCAAAGGTGCTAAAATGACCCAGAATTTGTATTCCTCTTTTGAGATTGCTTACCCGAGTATGCAGTAATTCAGGGGAGATCACTTTATTTTATGGTTCTGTACCTGTATGGAAGACATTTGAAAAGTGAAACAGTGTTGCTGTAAAAAAACTGCATTGCACCAAGTGTCTAGGTCTATTTTAATTAACTAGAGATTAGAAGACTGTCTATGGGCTCATTCGTTTTGKTTTTTTCCTTGCAGTGCTCAGAAATTGAAAAGGCATTAGTCACTCACAAAGAACATTCCTTTCTAATTTATCTATTCAGTCAGGATAGCAGTCATTAATGAATTAAACACATACCATGACCTTAGTTCCAGTTGCTTTTGTCCCATGYATGGTTGCAATATGTAATATATATAAAAGAAAAGAGAATCATATAATGGTTTTTCCGAAGTACACTAATTGAACACTAGTCTTTAATTCTAGACTCTGAAATTCACATGCACCACCCGACACAGACTTCATGGTAAATTTTGAGTCTTGAAGTGACATGCTTTGATATTTATCTATCATGAGAGTYGCTAGATCTACTTCTTGGTGATTTCAGTGTGGACATTTAGAKCTCAATTAATTATCCTAAAGTCTGTTTCTCTAAAGGGCTTGACTTCCCCCCCCCCCTCCAGATCTACTTTGCACTCAGGAGATTCATAGTGTAGAAGTAACTATTTCTTTTTACTGGGTATGAAAGGGGTAAAATGACTGCTTTAAGTGACAAAACTTTACTAGACCGAACATATTTCTCATTTTTGTTTCCTTTTCTAGATTTTTTCCAAGTGTTTGTGCATATCTGGCTATCATATGAACAGAAATTTCATACTGTGTCAATAAAGCATGTTTAGAACACGTTTGACATAAATCCAATTGCACCTATATCCACTCTGAATACTCTCTGAGCCTGAAGACTGTCAGAGTGCTTGATATAGAGCAACTATCACARGCAGGAACATCACATAGCTGTTACCCTGACTGACTTTTTCCTAAACCTAAAACTACAAACCTAAAACTACAATGCACTGGACTGGAAGGGACTTTATGGATCATTTAATCTAACCCATTCTTTGAAAGACATCTATATAGCAATTACACATAATTTCTGGAAAAATCTGGCAATAAAAGCCAAAATGAGACATAGAGAAAGAACAAAAGATTTCCAGTTTGATAAACATCATCAATTATACTGTAACAGCAATATAAAATAAGTAACAGAAATATACAATAAAAAAGGACAGAAAAAAATGCAGAATAATAATAGCATGTCTGTCTACCTCAGATGAAGCAGAATATGTATGAGCCATTGCTGCTCAAAAATTTCTATTCTTAATACCACTTTAAAATTGTCTACAGTTCCTTTGACATTAGACATAAAATATTACTATCATAATCTGTATCATAATTTAGAAAGAGAAAGGAAGTACTCTAAAATAATAGCAAAAATAAAATGTCATTTACAATACAGAAATCATCAGTTGTTTCTTCAATTATATTATCTTTCTATAATGGCTTTCTAAAATGCAACATTTTAAGTTTAATATCTATTGTGATAAGATTTTAGGTAGTCAGGGGGACTCTAAGTGTGGCTTGGAGAGATGAGAAGATGCCAGAAACTCCCCCCATTTCTGATAGAGCCATTTGCAGCAGACTCCAAGGTAGGCTCTCTGTGGGGCGAGGCTGAGCCCATTAATAATGGCAGTAGCGTCTCCAGGATAAAAGATTTAAGGAGAAAAAAGTGTTGGAAAACAGCAGCTGAAGAGAGGACTGAGAATATGTGGGAGAAGGAGCTCTGCAGGCAGCAGGGCAGGGGAAGAAGAAGGAGRTGCTTCAGGCACTGGAGCAGAGACTCCGCTGCAGCCCACAGTGAAGGCCACGACGAGGCAGCTGTGACCCTGCAGCCAATGGAGATCCACAAGGGAACGGAGATCCATCTGCAGCCTGGGGACAACTCCACACTGGAGCAGGTCAGTCTGCCCTGAAGGAAGCTATGACTGCGTGGTCAGCCCATGCAGGAGAAGGCTCCTGGAAGGTTGTGAAGAGAAAGGGTCCCATGCTGGAGCAGGTTTGCTGGCAGGACTTGGGATCCTCTGCAGGCCTCAGGCTGTAGAGGCTTATTCCTGAAGGGCTGCGCTCCATGGAAAGGACCCGGTGGAGCAGTTTGTGAGGAGCTGCAGCCCATGGGAAAGATCCAGTTTAGAATAAAGGACTGTTTCCTGTGAGAGGGGACCCCATGCTGGAACAGGGAAAGAACATGAAGAGGAAGAGCAACAGAGACAAAGTGCTATGAACTGGCTGCAACCCCCATTCCCTGTCCTACTCCAGAACAAGGTAGAGAAGTTGGGAATTAAGTTGATCTTGGGAAGACGGGAGGGTAGGAGGAAGGTATTTTTTCTTTTCTTCCTTCTCATTATCTTACTCTCTTAGATTTGCAAGAAATTAAATTACTTCTCCAAGCCAAATCTGTTATTTCAWAAGACCAGATCCATAAATATTCTTGAATGTTCATGAAAGAAATAGGGTCTCCTTTTTGTTTCAGGAATCTCTTTAAACATGAAGTCCTATCATATATTTATGATCATCAAAGGGGCTTTGGAGCAGGGCAGAGGCATAAAAAGTATACAACACATTATATTTGATTTTTTTTCTTCAGGCAAAGATATATATTGTTGTTACTGTGAATGTGTACTAGTAAATAAAGTCAAAAAACAGTCTTTTGATGTTGACTAAAATATATTCCACTTATCTATGTCTAGCTATGTCTTTTGTCTCTGAACTGTATCCATAAGGGTAACACTAGAAGCTTTATTCAAGATCAGTACCTTCTGATGTGTGTAGTGAGAAACTGTAACAGCAATATAAAATAAGTAACAGAAAGGTACAATAAAAAAAATATGCTGAAGAACAAGCAATCCAAACAGTCAAACAGAATGGGAAATAGTGTGCTTTTACCCTCATCGTCCTGGTAGAAAACCAGAACATAAGGATAAAGGGTTATATTCTGGCTTCCTTTATGTTAACATCAAATTTCCTTTGATTTCACTCAGACAAAATTTTTAGTTGGTCTGTTTGTTCAGACATCATTAAGAAAATCCAGCCAGAAATTCTTTAATTTCCATACATTTTCTATTTTTTTGTAGAAAGATCAGTCAATTTCAGATCTTGTCATTTTATAGAGTGTATTTAGGAAGAATTCTAGATTTCCTTGTCATTGTGTATTATTAATTTTCTAGTTGTTGAAACTCCTCAAAGACTTACAATAATATTGTCAAATAGTCTCTAAAATCTTTTATGAAGAAATAAGGGAGATGGATTTTCACTCCCATATGAATGATTGGTCATAGGACCATCTTCTGGTATGAAAGTGAAAGTTACATAAAGACAATAAAACAACACAAATAACTGGGCATCTATCACAGAGAAAAAGATTAACTATGATTTACTAAAAATTCTGCCAGCATATATAATAATATGTGTCTTTAAGCAATATAAACAAACATACTGACTTTTCATACAGTTACAGACAAGTCCTTCGAATACTTCAAATGTTCATTAACCTGTCTCCAGAATGCTTGTTCGAACACAACTGCCAAGGACATTTGCGAAGACTTTCACATCCAGGTAGTACCTGCAGTGTTATTATTTCACTCTGTTATTCTCTTGAAGGGTAGAGCTGAAACAGGCAAGTTTATATTTAAAGAGASRAATCTCTCTGCCAAAGAACACAAGYGTCAAAACAAYRGCACTATTTTTGTAAAATTTAGTGATTAAAYCTGTGCATTCAAATGTCCAGCTGACGGACTACTTTGGAGCAGTGTACATTTTGAATTTCATTGGGATGATATTAGTAAATACAGAAAAAATTGCACTTATTGTATCTAAGTATTGATTGTTTCCAAACAACTGGCATACCTAAATGCTGCAATATTGCTGCAAATACACCAAGTAGTGTATTGAAGTATAAATGCATCTTAAATAAAAAATCTTCCATCTTCTTGCACTATTACAGCACAGAGTGTAGGTTTATATACTTAAAGTGGATAASAGTAGCTGGAAAAGAACAGTGTGGCTGTCCATTTTATCTGATGAATTTATAGGGGGATCCAGAAGTTACTACAAACGTTTCACACAGAATATATTATGAAATATTTCTCTTTTGTGTCTGGTTTGTATATTTGTTTTTTATTCTATTGATTCTTTATAAGAATTAGTGAGAAGGTATGAGTTTTAATAGATAATTTTTTATTGTTATAATGTAAAGAAAATTTATCCAAACTAGACTACCATTAGAATAGAAGTAGGAGAATAGCTGAATTAGCAGAAAAATTTAAGCGAACCAGGCAAACTATTTTGGAAGCACAACAAGAAAGGTTCTACAAGAATCAAAATTTATGACTTATGTGAATACATATTGTGCATGAAAATTTAARGATTAACTCATCATATTTATGCTTTTAAAATATCAATGGCAGCCTTAATTTTGGTGGGGTTTTTTTGCATAAGAAGTTAGACTAGGTTTAACTTAGCCCAATTAGCTGAAGATCATTTTGTGATCTCTCTTAGTAGGTTTTTCATTTAATATGTTGKGTTTTACAGCTTTCGATACAATCAGACTTTCAAATTAATTAAATTTACAGTGGAAATGCAGAGGTAAAAAATATATATCACTACCAGTGAATTTTGTCAAATGAGTCTAGATGTACTTTAGTGCTTTATTAGAAATGTGGGGCTGCTTGGTCCTGACAGAGAATTTGTGGAAAAGGGAATAGAATAACAAGTTCTRTACATCCAGGCATGGCTGATTAAATTTCAGTACTTGTGAAGTTAGAACTAGCTGTGCTTTGTGCCAGCTTTTCATTTGCTATATTTTCAGTATATATGATATTTAGATTTGTTATAGTCTATTAGGTTACAGCTGTGGGCTGATAAGAAGGAATTTCATCATAATATAAACCTCAAAAATGAAAATCTGAAAATCTGAAATTACAAAATTTTCACGGTAACTTTACCTTAATTATGGCTCAAAGAGGAGTGGTGGTGACAATTCATTGAAAAGTGCAGAAATTAAATCAATGGTGAGAGCCCAGTGGTAGTGCTCAACATTACAGATATTACACAAATGATCTTCCTTTCTCATTATAATGTTCAAAGCCCTGCTGCTTTTCCTAAATTGCTGTCAAGTACATTTTAGAAGAGGGCATAATAAAAATTCATCTTCTCAGTGTACATTGTAGTCCTGACTGTCTGCAGCAGAACATGACCAGAGCTGCTCAGACATAATTTTCTGAACAAAAAGTCACAATGGATTAAAACTGCATTAATTTGTTGAGTTCATTTCAGCTTTGATAATTTAACTTAAAATAAAAGCCTGCTACATTTTTCAGAGATTGTCCACAAATATTACTGAATACATGGTTTTAACAAGCTGGCATTTCATCTGTGCAATCTATGTATATGTAAATATCAAATAAATAAATAAATAAAAGTTATTGTTAGCTATTTTCATCCATGGCTTCATTTTTCAAGAGGCTGTCATCACCTTTTTAGTGACTCCAAGCAGCAAAAACCAGCCAACATTCTTTAGCTGTGTTCCTGTTGGGGAGATATATAGGACTGAGGGCTGAGGAGTTTTCTGAGAGGCTTTTGAGAAATATTTTCAAATCCAAGGAGACGAGAACTTTTTTCTCATACTGCTATATGATAATATTTAATCACTTTGTGGGCACACTGACTCTTCCTCTTCAAAGATAATTTTCTTAAACCTTTGGATTTTTTCCAATCTTGCTCCAGTACCTCATCGGTAAGTACATCTTCCTAAGACTGATGCCATTTTCATTGGCAATTAAAATAGATAACAGGATTTCTATCTGTAAAAATATTTTGAAATTATTTCCTGTTTATTTCCCTTCATATATCTGGTTTCCCTGAGAAATAAGACTGTACAAGAAAATTGACTGAAAAGTATTTAAACSAAAATCCTTGGAAGAAGCTTTTGGACTCAGATGGTTTCTCCTTGGCATTACTCTATGGCCAAACCTTTTTCTTTAAATCAAAGAGTAATCAGTATGCCAGGCTAAGAATGCTGCTTCTGGTAAGTATTTATGCTTTTTATGAGGCAAGTGTGAGTATCTAATTTGCTAATTCCCAGTCCTTTGACACCAAACACATTAGGAATAAAAGTTTATGTTCAGAGTGCTCATAGTAGATCTCAGAGCAGTAACAGTTACTCTGACATTAAAGGAATGTTTAGGTTGGTTAACATGCTGAATCTGTTTAAGTTTTCAAAATGAGTAAAATTACAGCCCTGCAGGTATCTTTTSAGTAACCTTCTCTGGAGGTACAGGCATATGGACCATGGTAGAAGTTAAATCTGAAAAAAAATTATATGAGCCACGTATGTGTGTGTTACAGCAAAATTGCACAGAATTGCATCTACTTTAGGATCTACTATCAAACTCATAAAAACGGAGATCATTTCCTGTGCTTGAGGGCATAAGTTGGAGTTTCACGAAGACAGTTGAAAGATAGATTTATTTTTCCTTTGTGTGAAATTATGAATATGCACAATCCCAGGGGTTGACACTTCTGTATAACTGCCCATTCCTGAGTCTGTTAATGACTTCCCAGAGGTTTTGTAATTTATAAATAAACCCAGTGATGGTTTTAAATTCACATATTTCAGAAAAACTTAGGGATAAACATTTGCATTCTTTATAAAGTGATAGAGTAAAAGTGGTTAAACAATAAAAGAACAAGCTAATTTATTTAGTCATGTACAGACATTGTGCCTCTGAGCATCTTTTAGCCACTCCATTGACTCTCTGGCATTGAGATTTTTTACCCTTCTGGTGCTTTCTGTCGCCTACTGCAACATCACATGACAACTGTCATATTTGATTATTTTGGCCTCATTACATAACATTCACGTAGTTCCAACTTCATGTATAATTGTCCAGAACTGTTTCCCTTTTTTTGAGGACAATGCAGGGTACAATAACCCTCRAAACTTGAACTTTTCTCTGAAACTGTAAGTAGACTATCAGACTTGCTTAATTCAAGTTATCCAAAAGAGTGAATTGTTCATTTCTAGAACTGTGCAWTTCTGAAAGCACTCTTGGCATATGAAATCAATATAGTGTTTTACGCCTAATTTAGCACTATTTTGCCATCCTGGTATGGAAATTAGGGTGAGTGAATTTGGCTGAAATAAGTTATATGTGAAGCTAGACATATTCTMCAGCTATAAAATGTTCTTGACTCAATGTTAAAGCTGGTACTAGATTTAGTGAAGTGAAAATATTCTCTGATATGCCTAATTTTGATGCTTATAATTCAAAGATGAAACAAAATATTATTCCGTCCATGGAATATGGAATGTAAAAGTTKTTCAGGTATTGATAATTGAGCGCACAAAAGGTGTTTCGAAGGGAATTACAACCAGGTTTTTAAAGTAACAATACTCTGGAAATGTCAGGTACTATGAGTCACTAAACATAGAAGTAAAATCTTATAAGCATATAAGTACTGGAAGTATTAAAASAATTATGACCTTTCCTGCCAAACTGTGATTTTGTGGGTTTTTTTTCAATTTGCTATTCCTGCTTTAGGCAGGTAGGAAGAGGAAAGGCAAATTGCATTGTAGACTGTACTTCAGCCTTAATTTCAGCCTTAAATATAGCTTTTGAAATATAGATAATTCCTGATTACATAGAAGATACTATTTTTTCTTGGACAGAAAGGACATACTTATAAAATTGTGTCGTGCTCATCCTCCTTTAAAGTAAGATGGTGGCTGTTCAGGTCAAATTTCTAGAAAACCAAACACATCTACAGAGAATATTGACATTCAAAAGTTAGGTACCATATGAAATGAGGAAGCCAATTTTGTTATTTTTTAAAAAATTGTTTCAGTTTTTAAATTATTTAATTTTTGTTGTTGGGCTGTTTTTTTTCTGGTGATGGTGATGTGGTTTGCTCAGTGTTGTGTTAAGGTTAAGTTAGGGTTAAGGAGCTGTTCTTTGTTTCTGATGTTAAAGAGTCAAAGTTTTAAGCTGTTCTTTATAAGATGAAGTGGCGAGAAGAAGCGAAAAAGAATTGCCAAACTTCTGATAACATTATGGGAGTCCTAATGTTGTGTAATGTGCCTCTGTTATCTTATATATTGTCTCTATTTCAGCCTGAATAAGAATATTTTGAGGAGATGAAATAGTGAAAACTGCTTAAAATTCAGTATGTGTTCCTGAACAAAATTGTAAAGTTTTTTCTACTCGGTTTTGATTCTAAAATAATGAACCTTATTCTTCTGCTCAGTGGTATTTCTCTCTGATATTCTCTTTGGCAAAGCAGATAGGCCATCAATCTTGCATTTAGCAGTGTGTCACAGCTTTAGGCAGCACAGTTCAGTACAAATGTTATCTTCCTCATACCAGATACCATGAACCAAGTGACTGCACCTCTGCAACCACATATTTACAAGTGGAGGAAGAGCAAAGTAACTATTTAKCACAATATGTATCTTTATCATTATCTGTCCTAATAGCTTCTACTTCTGTTGACTGATTATGAAAATTTTCATTGGGAACTCTGCTTTGCATCTAAATTCAGCTCTCGAGGATGCTAAAAAAGGAGAATGATATTTTACTGGTTTATTATGATAGACATAGATRAGGATTAAAGGCCTTGGCCTTTCTTTAAAATGAATATGGAGACCAAGGTGCTTAATATTGGAGGAAAGAAATAGAGGGGGATTCACAGTCCCTGTACAGCATTCAAAATTTTGTAAAGGAAAAGCATCTAAATCCTCACTTGTTTGTGTACTCTTTTTCCTTTATGCAAGAATAATATTTCCTTAGAAGGTGTGGTGGTTCTATGTTTGCCAAATTTTATTTACCAACTGGAAATTACGATTTTGGGAGAAGAAGGCAAAACAGGCTCAACTTAAAGGTAAACATGTAGTTTATTAACACACAGTAAGGAAAAGAAAGGGAAAAAAAGAAAAAAAATGAAACTTTCAAAACTCTTCCCCTCCCCCACAAGTGTTCACTTTYCTACAAACAACATAGAGACAAAACATGTGACATTCAGTCAGTTTCACCATTTAAATATAGTCTTTCATCTACT